>NW_004624734.1:10588898-10604045 GCF_000247695.1 Heterocephalus glaber
AGGGGATAACGTCAGTTCCTTTGCACTTACTTAAACATGTTCAATGAGCGAGTATGTGGTCTATTTTGGAGAATGACCCATGTGCAGCTGAGAAGAATGTGTATTCTGATTTGGTTGGGTGGAACACTCTGTAAACATCTGTTATGTTCATTCAAGAGTTTGATTGAATTCTAGTATTTCGTTGCTTATGTTTTGTCTAGTCGATCTATCTATTTGTGACCATGGGGTATTGAGGTTCCCCACTACTATTGTATTAGTGCTTATTTGAATTTTCATGTCCATTATTATTTATTTTATGTAGTTGGGCACAGTAATGTTTGGTGCATAGATATTTATGCTTGTCATCTCTTCCTCTTGGATTGCTCCCTTTACAAGGATGTAGTGTCCTTCTTTGTCTTCTTACTCAGTGTTGGTTTGAAATCTGCTTCATCTGCAAAGCGAACAGCTAGCTACTCCTGCTTTTTTTTTTGAGTTCCTTTCACACAGAGTATTGTTTTCCACCCTTGAACTTTCAGTTTATGAGTTTCTTTTTGAATCAAGTGTATTTCTTGTATGCAGCATATTGTTGGATCTTGCTTCTTGACACATTCTGCCAGTCTATTTCTTTTGATTGTGAGTTGAGACCATTAACATTGATGGTTATAACTGATATGTATTGACTTATCATTGTCATGACTTTTTCTTTTTGTTGGATTCTCTCCCTTTGCATTTAATTTCTTGTCATGCCTGATGGATTCATTCTGCTGGGCTTCCTGGGTTGTGATCTTTGTTGTCTTTTCCTAGGATATTGTCTAAAACTTTTTGGAGTGCTAGTTTGGTATTCATGAAGTTCCTAAGGTGCTCTGTCATGAAAGTATCTTATTTCTCCCATCAGTTTTGAAAGATAGCTTTGCAGGATACATCAATCTAGGTGGGAAGGTGTTTTCCTTTAGGGCTTGAAATATGTCACTCCAAGCTCTTTTTTGCCTTGAGGGTTTGCGTTGAGAAGTCTGCTATGATTCTGATGGGCTTTCCTTTGTATGTGATTTGTTTCTTTTCTCTAACTGATTATAATACGTTTTTCTTTTGTTGGGTTTGTGGAATCTTAACTATTTTATGCCTATGTGTAGATTTTTTTTGATCAAGACTAGTTGGAGTCCTATATGCCTCATTTATCTGTATGTCAAGTTCTTTTCTCCTGCTTGGGAAGTTTTCTGCCATTACTGCTGTGAAGAGTTTTTTTTATGTCATCTGCATTCTCTCCTGTTTCTTTATTTACTCCTGTCAGTCTTACACGTTATTCTTCTTTCCATCACCTAGAAGCTGCTGAATTGATTTCTCATGGTCCCTTAGTATTTTAAAGAAATTTTTCTTTTCCTGGTCACTAATTGCAGTCTTATCTTCTATATCTGAAATTCTGTCCTCACATTGGCTCATTCTGCTGTGTAAACTTTCAGTGGAGTTTTTAATCTCCTGGAAATCTGTTTGCATATGTTTTATGGATTCCATTTGTTTCCTGTGTTGGGATTCCATCATGTTACTTGGCTCCTCTAGTTTTTTCTATGTGTCTTCTCTAGATTTATTAATCATGTCTTGCACTATGGGCACAATCTCTGCTGTTATCTGAGAAATCATTTCTGATTTCATTTTTTCTAGATCCTCTTTTGTTGCCAGTTCAGGGAGTCCAAATGTTTGAGTATCATATTGTTCCATCTCATTTCCCTTTGGGGTTGCTTTAGGTGATCTGGAAGTCTCATTTTGAGACTTGTTTACATGTCTTCTCATTTTAACGGGGGTGGGGGGGTCACCTCCTTAGTGCTGGGGACAGTGGTATGGTGGCCTGGAAGGCTCCTCAGCACTGGTGGAGAGGATTTTCTTAAATACATGGTTTGACTCCAAATCCAATAAGGATAAATAGTGGAATTTGTTTAGAATGAAGCTTCTTGCCAGTGATATGACAGGAATTCAAAGCACAGAGAAATTGGCATACCAGTAAGAGTGATTGACCTGGTGTCCTTTGGATTCTAAGCTTTATCTGTATCATGGGCCAGAAATCTCAGGGGATGACATTGAGGTTGAAGATCCAGAATTAAACCAGAAAGATGGAAAAGTGTACCCCCTCATAGGATCTCTACATTTACATAGAATTGGCATATTTTGGGTGACATAACAGACACATATTGTGTTTTAGTAAATGTCTGTTGAATGAATGAGTGACAGAATTCAGGGAATTGTATAAAAGAATGGATGGCTGCTGCATATTTGAAGAATGTCTCATTTAAGATGTGGCAAGGAAATGAAAGCCAAATCTGGATAATTTGGACATGACTGCCAAATTAAATTAATTTTGTAATATGATGTATTAGTTGATTTGCCTGAGTGATAGGAACATTACATTACAAAGATACTTCCAGAAGGATATAAGTTCATTGACCTGAAAGGTGGTGAATATTCTTCTTTTAGCTAATAACATTAATTTGGTGATGGGGACAAATAATTAAGAATGTATATTAGGAAAGTGTAATGGTATTTCTTATTTATTTCTTTAAGAATGTCTTACCAGTCCAAAAGGCAGCTTCACGAACTCTATGCATTTTTCTACGATACAATCGTAAACAAGAACAGAAACATGAGGTTATTCAGAAATTAATTGAACGTAAGTAATCAGTGTCTTTTATTTTAAAAAAGAGAAAGTAACCAAACTAGGTGGCCTTAATTAAATGTGACTTGCATTATGTCTCATTTTTCATTAGGCTGATGTTGGTATATATCTAGTTTGCGCTTTAATTTTTGTAGGTTAATTTATGTTTGTTTTGGAAATCTCTATGGCAAGATATATCTGTGGTGAATGAAAGTAGTAATTCTTTTGTGAATTTGAATACTTTGAGAAATTAAAATATGTAAACTTACATTGAAGGTATAGTTTCTACCTTGATGCAATAGCAATTGGAACTAAAGTATGAATAGAGTATTTATTTATGAATTTACTGCTTTAAATTCTGTTTTCAATATTAATAGAATTGATAGAATATTTTTATTTGTCCTTAAATAGAATTAACAGTACATATGAATGTAAATCTGGTAAGCCTGGGTGGTTTTAATGTCTTAGGAAGTTAAATCATGGGTTGAGGGTCTAGCACTGCCTACGTATGCTAGGCTCTGGGTTGATCCCTAACACTGTTTAAAAGAAAACAAAAACACCTAAGTGAACAAGGTTAACACATGTAAATATATTTGAAATTGTTAAGGGCTAAATACAAGGTAAAAATCTTCAGTGAATTGTTAATTCCAAAACTAGTGACTCATACCTGGACATGCTTAGTGAGTTAGGTATTAAAACCTTGCTGTGACTACTGTTTTAATGTTTTTGTTATAATGTTATTTAACATAGGCAGACAAATAATGGAGTTTTCTGGTTATTGGAATTTACCATTTTAAGCATAGGTAATCACTTTTCAAAAAAACTAGAGTGCCTTATAACATTCCATTTAAGAAAAGTTAAGCTCAGTATACTTTAATCTTTCTTTTTGCTGTCTCCTGTAATTCAGTTTTCATTTTCCATTGGTAGGACCTCACATTTAGAATAAGTTTTATTTTGAAAGAAGATTCTGTTTGGTTTTGAGTGCTAAAAGTTTTTACATTTGAATATTTATGTAAAAAGGAGAAAATTATCCTGTAAATATTGACTTGAATTGTCAGTAATACCATTTAATATGACTTTATCCACATCAGAGTATTTTTTACGGAAACAAGAGGAAGAAAACAGTTAATTTGACTATGAAAAGATTTTGAAGCTAGAAAGACCTGCATTTGAATTCTAGCGAAAGTGAAGCTCTCTGAGGCTCAGTGTCCTTGCCTTTTAGAAGGAATAAGCATGTGGATCCTATTGGATTGCTTTTCAGGGTTAAATGAGATATCATATGCAGAATATTTAGCATATAGTGAGTGATCAAGAAATAGTATATCACCTCATTCAATAATTAAGTAATGTTTATTAAATTCAGTACAATGTTAGTATAACTTTGTTGGTTTTCAAGGTGTCAGTCTACAAATCTGGGATCTATAATATGATTTTTGCCTCTTTTGTATTTGTTAAACAAAATGTGTAAATAAAAAGACTTGTCATGGATTTTGTGGGTTTAATTTTGTCAGGGAAAAAAAATCACTAAAAAAAAATCAACAGGGAAAAAAATCAACAGATGATTGTTTTGTGGTTGTTTCCAGAACTGGGCCAAGGAAAAAGTTACTGGAATAGACTTCGATTTTTGGACACCTGTGAATTTGTCATAGAGATCTTTTCCAAATCATTTTTCTGTAAATATTTCTTTCTACCTGCTATTGAGCTTACACATGATCCAGTAGCAAATGTGAGGTATGTCACCACTCCAAGAAAATAGTTGAAAACTTTTGTGTGTCTCGTATATCTATTATAATAATAAATATTTACAAAATCTTTTCCTTAGTTGAAAAATCAAGTAAAAGATTTATACTCACTTTCAAATTTTTAGTATTTTTTTCTAAAAATTCACTTAATAGCTGTACATGTTTATGAGATATAGTATGACAGTTTCATAATGTATACAATGTATAGTGAAAAAATCAGGGTAATTAACATTTTCATCTCTAAACATTTGTCATTTCTTTTTGTTGGAAGACTTCAAACTCCTCTCTTTTAGTTCTATATATATAATAAAATTATTGTAAAGTGCAGTTACCCTATTGCTATGGGAAACTAGAACCTGTTCCTTCTGTCCAACTGTATTTTAGTGCCAATTACCTCCTTCTCTCCATGGCCCCTCTCCCCCCAACTCTTCCTTCTCTCCAGCTACCACTGTTCTACTCTCCAAACGTCAGCTTTTCTAGCCTCCACATATAATGGTGAGATCATGTAGTATTTACCTTTTTGTGCCTGCGTATTCCTTTTACATACTGTCTTCCAGTTCACCCATGTTGCTACAAATTACAAGATTTCATTTTTTATAGCTGAATAATATTCCATTGTGTACAGATACATTTGCTTTACCCATTCATCTGTTGATGACATCTCGGTCGATTCCATATCTTACTGTTGTGAATAGTGCTACAGTAAGATCTCAGTAGTCTTCATTGAAGAGTTTCAATAGGACTTGGAAACATACTGTTCCAACACTGTCTCAGATCCTTTGTCTTTTTGGACTGAGAGAACAGAAATCCAAAGCCAGCTTGGCAGGGTCTGGCTACATACATTAGCATCAGGAGAAGGTTAAGTAGTATTGTTAATTTACCTATCATTAGGATTAGAGAAACAATCGTCAACAGCCTTGTCACTTCAAAGTTGACTTGAGCATCTGTCCATTCTGGGGCCATTTGTTTAGGGAACCAGGGCTGCTCTGAAGTCTTGTCTTCTATGTTCAGCTATCTTACACTTTTGAAGTCTAATAAATTTTAATTGGATTTGACTTGGAACAGACCTGAAAATGGCTTCCTTGTGAAAAAGAATAAATATATTTTGCTTTTTTTCTCTTTCCAAATAATTGTATTATTTCCTTTTGTGGTGGTGGTAACATATAATATGACATAAAATTTACCGTTTTAACCATTTAAAATATACTGTTTCGTGCCATTAAGTACACACACATTACATAAGAGCCACTTTTACAGTTTTTAATGAAACAAAAAGAATTTTAAACCCTCAGCTATTAGATTTCTGTGTTCAAGCTCTGTGTTTCTGTTCTGAATTGGACACCAGGGCAGTAGTCCAAAGACTTCCCTGAACAGAATTCTAGTGCTCCCCGCTGGGTTTTCACTTGTGAGTCATCCATAGTTTTATGGTGTATGACTTACATGGATCCTTTTTAAACACTGGCTGGATATAGGAATATGCAAAACATAATTTTTTAATAAGAGTTGGCAAGGCAATATGCTGGCATAGATTGGCAGTCTTACCGGTGAGATCTATAACAAGACTTGTCAAAAGATATTGGAAACTTCATTGTAAGAATTCTTTGATATTCTTCCTATTTGAGAAAGATCTTTCTCCCTACTTCTTATTTCCTGTCTTTTATTTTGCTTTTTATTTATAATTTAGTTTCTTATATAAGAGAAACCATGTTATAGTTAAGCTTGTGTGTGTGATTTATTTCACTGAACATTGGAAGGAAGAGGGAGAGATGGGAAAGGAAAGTGAATGAAGAACGGACTTAAGACATGTTATGCATGTGTACCAACTCCCCACAAGGAATATAAACATTATGTACTGCAAACATGTACCAATAAAAATAAATAAATTTAAAGAAGATTTTCTGAACACTATTGCATGGGAACAAATACATTGGTTTTCTATTTTTGCGGTGAGAAAATACAAAACATAATTGCATTAGTTGTCATAGTTTGTGCATTTTACTTGCACTGTATACATGAGTGATAGGGTATTTCTGATATCTAATGTAAAGTGCAAAGAACCCATTGAGAATTCTTAAAATTTAGCTGTTTCTAACAACTGGGGAGTCTGACCATTTGTTAACATTTTGTAAATTGAAGTTGTGAATCTAGAAAAACAACTTTCAAGGTGATTAATTATCACTTCTCAAGCAGTTGACAAGAATAATTTGAAAGGATATGAAATCATCTCTACTCTGGTCACTGACAAATAATAGTGCAGACTCTCAGAGAAAGCAGTCAGCCAACTCAAAAGCTACATGGAGATTAATTAAATGTCACTTCATGAATTTTGGGGACTTGAGAGTGCTGAGATCATTACGTAGCCGTTTGTCTTGGTTCCCACTCCTTCCTAGGGAGTTGCCAGCCAAAGAGATGGATCCGACAACACCATATCCCACTGGGATTTGGGGCACCAAAGCCTTTACTCAGTGTGATAGGGATGTGCAGATAGAATGAAAGCCATCACAGGAGGATGGTAGGATCATGTAGGTTAGGATAATTTCTGGATCCATACTGCTTGAGCTGAAATTCCATCTCTGTACTAGTTGTGTGTCTTTGGGCAAACTACAAAACCTCTCTGTGCACTGATTTTCTTAATACCTAATTCATAGGGTGTTCTGAGGAATACATCTGTGATGATACACATAAGAATTCAGTTTACCAGAAAGATTTGGTCCCTAATCTCAAGAATTTGATAATTTTATGGGCTCAGGAATCTCACAAAGATAAATCAGTACCATGGGTTTTGTAGCTTCTGCTAAGTATAATTTTCTGCATATGGCTGTGCAATAAAGAATGAAGTATGTATTGACTGTAAAGTATTTTTATATTTCCATAAGTGAATATTTAAAATTTAAATTAACAGAGTTTAGACAGCATTGAGGCTGTACAAACCCTATTGGTATTCAGAGAAGCCTTTCTTTTCAACTGTAAGAAATGAAGTAGTTTCTTTCTGGTGGGGCCACGTTGCTATGCACAGTGCTGAGGATTCTAGAGGAAAAGCATCTGCACCCTTTTAGATGCATAAAAAGCAAATTTTGTTGAATGTGAAGAATTCAGAACTGAAAGACCTGCTGAGAAAGCAACTTGGAAACTTGGTATGGAAAAGTGATCTGGAGAGCATGCAGATGAATGAATGAATGCAGCAGCTGTAAGTGCGACAGCCACCGAACATCCCTGACTAAAACTGGCCTTGGCAAAAGGGAGCTGGAGGAGCCATTTCTGCAAAGGCTGTGTTTACTCTCCTGGGTTTCCTCTTGGCTCTCCATCATTCTTCAGCTTCTTGTGTTTCTTCTTATCAACCTAATCTGGGCTAAGATGGTGCCTTAGACTGTTTCCCTTTTATGTCTTCTCTTCCTTTACTTGTTACCTTAGTAGAACTCTCTCCACTCTCGTGGCTTAATATCATCTGGATGCTAAGATCCTGACTTTTATCTCCTGCAAGGCTGTCCTCCTGGATCACACTCACCAAGCCAGCTGCCGCTTCACACTTGATCTGTGCAGAATTCAATCCTGATCTTCTGTTGTGCTAGTTCTACAGTCTGCCCCACCTCAGTAAATAATCATTTCATCTTCCTACTTTCTTAGGTCAAAACTAACTCTTTTCCTCTTAATCCCTCAATGTAAGCCATTGCTTACAGAATATATCCAGAATCCATTGCTTCTCATCACTTCTACTGCTATTACTCTGGCTTAATCCACCCCCAGCTCTTGCTTGAATTATTGCAAGGGCCTCCTTTGTTGTCCCTCTTCTCTCCATTACCACCTACAGTCTAATCTCAAAACAGCAGCCCATGAATACTTTTAAAAGTCAGATCACTTCACTCCCTGGTCAAAACTTTCCAGTGCTCCCTACTGCACTCAAAAGAACTGAAGCAGCCCATCGCCCTGCAGTGGCCTCTCGTCACCACTCCAAGGTCTCCTGCTAATCTCACTTTCACTCTGTTCTACCACCAAGGCCCATTTACTAATGGGGACCAGTTTCCTGGGGGCAACATGAAGGCAAGCTCCCCCTATCTGCTAGTAATATTCTCTAGATATCTGACACCCCCTTGTCTTCTTTTCCTGCTTTGTTTTTCTCTGTAGTATTTGCCATTTTGTCTGTTTATTTAATCTCTCTTTCCTACCCCCATACTGAATGAAACTCTTGAAGAGCAGAGAATTTTATTGGCTTTGCTCACATATTGTGTCTTGGTAGCCAAACTAGGGACTGCTTGGCATATAATAGACATGTCACAAACACTTGCTGCCTGAATAGAGGAGCCTCCGGGCTATTAAAAACTTGAATTTTCTTTCAGTTTTACATTACTGTTATTCACTGTAATACTAACTTATTGCAGAATGAAACTGTGCTGTCTGTTGCCCAAAGTGAAATCAACTCTAAAGATTCCTGCAGATAAGCACCTGCTTCAGCAGTTAGAAATGTGTGTGAGGAAACTCCTGTGTCAAGAAAAAGATAAAGATGTTCTGGCTATTGTAAAAAGAGTAAGTATCCTTCTTGCTTGCATTGTTTATTGCAGTAGTAGCTTTAGCACTTTAGCTTAATAGGATAGCAGTATGTTAAGATGTTTATGTCTTTGCCAGAGTAGTCTTAGTGAATGATTTGATTGGTGTTGGCTGTAAGTGGCTATGAAAGTACTTTCTAAAGGATCTTTAAATATCAAGCTTTTACTGCTAGTAGTACCAGCTTCCCAAGGGAGAGCTTGGGATCAATGAACATAGCTAGATTAATAATGAATGCTTCATTCCCCAGGTTTTACTTATAAGTAATTGCAATGCAGTAAAACTCTGTTGGTAGAATTGGGAAAGTCAGACTTTATACAAACAACCTTGGAAGGGCCCTCAAGAGTCATTTCAGTGGCCTGTTTGGCTTTATGAAAGTGTGAGACCTAGATATGCTGTGTCTGCTCAGGACAGTATGGTAAGTGACAGAGCCAGACTAGGACAGAAACCTTGCACCTACCCCTGAGCACACTTCTTTCTAAATAGTGTAACGTTGTTTTATAATTTTAGGTATTGTTTTAGCATGATATCTTACATGGATTGTTTTGGAATGTTGGAAAACTAAAGCGGTAAAAATTTGTATTAGTGGACTCAAACTTTAAACTACTTTGCAGTTTTCAAAAAGGTCCTATACTGAATATGTCCTAATATTGTAAGATCAAGTCAAACTAAAGTGGTTACTTTAGGAATATGAATGTGAACTTTAGAGCACGTTTTTGAGCATTTCTTTGCAGTTTGAGAGATTAATTTATTAATGTTACAAATCAGTGATGGAGAACCTTTTAGAGCTTTCAGTGATATAAACAGCATGCTATGACATGTGCACTATAGGTTCATCACCACTGTTATAAATAAATTAGCATCATTGGTGAGAAAAAAAGAATCTTGCAATTCACCCCACTCCTTTTTTTTTTCTTGAGATCATTGCCAGTGTCCCTGAGAAACTTGTAATAAAGTGATTTGATAACTCAGTATGATTTTATTTCATTGAGATGTGAATTCCTTCTTCATCAGTGGGAATAATCAGAATACCCATATAAATACATCAAATTTAAATATACACATAAACACATTTATTTCTATCAGATATTAGTGCTTACAGAAGTTTTTGCACTTATTTTAATTTGTCAAAATAATAAACGTGAGTTATTTACTTTTTCAAAAGAAGTTATTAAGGGATAAACTACCTCCATAGATACAACAATAATTAATGAATTATTAATCTTCAATGAGTTCTTTTGAATTACAGCTCTTATTTTAAGTATATTTCACATAATGAAGTCAATCTGTTCTATGAAAATTCCATAGTTTAATGTCGATTGAACTGAGATAGTAGCATGGGATCCTCAATGGGAAGATATGCAAAGCTTTGGAATAAAAATGAAATAGCTTACTCTAACTGGCTTTTTAATATAGGAAGTAATTTTATTTAAAAAGGGAGTATTTAACCAATTTATTGCATAAATTATAAATTTTTCATAAATTTTTGTATAAAAAAACCACATAAATTTTGTTTGTAGTACATAGCTTTGGTATATGAATATATAGATGTGCTTGATGTGGTCATTAGAATTACTTGTTATAGGATAGGCTTTAGAAGCACAGTGCTCTGTCAGAAACAGAATCTTTGATTAGATTGGCCATTGTTTGATTGGAATAATTTACTTCAGACTCATGTATTTGGAAAGATAAATACTGATTTTTTTAATTCATTAAGTTTATTGATACACTTTAGGTAATACAACTAAACTGACAGAATACTTTCAGAGCAAAGCCTTTTCTTTGGTTATAGTGTCATCATAATAAACAGTTTCTGTAGAAGAAAGTAACAATTTTAAGGCAACTGATAGCTCACTTTATGTATAGTTAAAGACTTTTTAAAAATTCAAAAATGATATTTCTGAAAATTCAGAAAAGATTGGCTCTGGGATTTATGACAAATTAGTTAATGCATAAACTTGCTATTTAAAATATTCCAATAGACTTTCTCTTCTTAAGGTTAAAAATTTCTAAAAGTAAAATGGATCCTGACAGTAATATTTAGAAGTTAATTATAACTACAATGTACAGTTGGGTAGAATTTCAAAATTTCTTGACTTAACGGTTCACATAATGCAGAAGTCTTCTCTTTGAATCTCTCTGGGAAAGGGAGTCTCTAAGAAATGATTGATTGACTGAATTGAATTGCTGTTGAATAATTCTACAAACTTTTTTTCTAGACTGTGTTGGAATTGGACAGAATGGAAATGTCTATGGATGCTGTAAGTACACGCTGTACCTTATACTAAAAGGAATATTTAAAAATCGATGGATAGTTATCACTCATGTTTGACACTGTCATTTTAAACTTTAGTTTCAGAAAAAGTTTTATGAAAAAGATTTGTTGGATCAAGAGAAAGAAAGAGAAGAACTGCTTCTTTTTGAAATGGTATGCTGTTTTCGTAATGCACACACACACACACACACACACACACACACACTCTTTTCTGGTAGTTTTAACTGTGCTTTGTTATTCAACTTTCTTTCAATTTCACATTACATTTTTTAAGTAACCAAAGAAGAGTTATGGATTTCTGAAATCTGTTCTTTTATGACCTAGAAGACAAACTATATTTGAGAATCTCTTTAAAAACCATTGAAGTAAATTGCAATACAGCTAACTGCATATATTTAAAGTGTATAGATGATACAATCAACATATGAAATACATCCATTATCCCAAAAGTTTCCTGTTCCACTTAGTAATCTATGTCTCCTTCCAGTTCAGTCCCCATCATCTGCTCAGCAAATTTATATCACTATAGATTAGTTACGTTTTCTAGAATTTATATAAATTGAATTGTAGGTAGTCGTTTTAAATTTTTACTTATTTTTTTATTAGTCCACGTTGGCAGTGCATAATGTTTGCATTCCTTGTGTGGAGTGGATACATGTACACAGAACATCTCAATTCCTTTTCCATCCCCTCTCCCTTCCCTCACCCTTCCATCTCTGGATCCCCTTCCCATTCGAGAAATATTTTTCTGCTTACTTCCTATTACCTGTTTTGCTCTTTATTTATAATTTGGGTTTCTCATATAAGAGGAACCATGTGATATTTAAATTTGTTTGTTTGATTTATTTCACTTAACATTATAGTCTCAAGGTACATCTATTTTCCTACAAATTAGTCGTTTATCTTTCTTTATGCCAGAGTAGTACTCCATTGTATGTGAATACCACATTTTCATCTATTGATGGACATATAGGCTGCTTTCAAGATTTAGCTATTATGAATTGTGCTGTTTTGATCATGCTTCTTTCCATCAGTATATTAATTTTGAGATTCAGCCATAATGTTGATTGTATCAATAGGCCATTCCTCTTTATTTTGGAGTAATATTTCATATTATGTGTGTAGCACAAGTTGCTTATCTTTTCACCTCTTAATGAACATTTGGGTTATTTCTAGTTTTGGAATATTACAAATAAAACCACTTTGAAATCTTTGGGTCTAAATATGTTTTCCTTTTTCTTGGGTAAATACTAGGGATAGAATAACTTGATCACATGATAGAATATGCCTATCTTGAAAATAAAACCTTTTTTCTAACATGGCTGTACCATTTTACATTTCCATGGCTCTGGTGGAGAGCTTTCAGTTTTTTGGTATTAGATTATAAGAATACTAATACAGATTTTGTGTATTAATCCTGTCTTATAAATTTGCTAAATTTCATTATTTCTAAACCTTTTTTAGATTAATTAGGATTTTCAATATATCTTCTTTAAATATAGCAAGATCACTTCTTCCTGTTGAATATTTATATCCTTCCTTTCCTCCCCCTTTCCCCTTATTCTTCCTTCCCTCCCACTTTTTGTTCTTATTATGAGGCCTAGCACCTTCAGTACAATTAAAGACTTCTCATTGAGTAAAAGTAATATAAGTGGGTATCCCTCTGTTTTTACTAATATTAGTGGGAAACTTTCATCATTAGATATGAAAGTAGATGTCTCTTACCAGATTGAGGAAGTTCCTTCCTTGTCTTAGTTTACTGAGAATTTTTATAAATGGTTGTTGATTTTTGTCAAATACTTTTTTTCTCCGTATCTAGAAATGAAATTTGGTTTTCTCTTTCATTCTGTTAATATAGTGAATTACACTAATCTTTTCAAGTAGTAATATACTTTTCAAGTATATTTGGGATAAAAACCAACTTGGTGATGACATATTATCCCTTTTTCCTATTGAATTATTGGCTAATGTTTTTGTTAAGGGATTTTTAATCTGTATTCGTAGATTCATAGTAAAATTGGTTTATAATTTTCTTTTATCATTTTTGAGGAGGTCAGATATTTTTATTACGTGTATCCTCCCATCGCCTCTATTTTCTGACAAAGTTTGTATAAAATTGGTTTTATTTCTTCTTTAATTTGTTTGATGGAATTCTCTTATAATGTGTGCACTTTATATATATTATACTTCAATAAAGCATTTAAACATACCCAGTAGAGTATTTCCTTTTCTCTCAGATTTTAAAAAGAAAAACATTACTTTTGCCATTCATAAATTAGAAATTGAAATAACCAGCAACAACAAATATTTTGCTCATAAGAACCAGTAAATATCTTCTAGAAAATAGAGCTTTACACAGCAATGCCAGACTTATTGCTTTAGTTGGAAAAACCTCCAAGGACAAAATTGTATAGCTGTTAAAATAGCACAAATCTGACAGAACCTTGAATTTATTAGATACAAATATGGGAGAAAAACATGTTTAAGAACTTTTATGAACTATATATGAATTGCTATAGCTTAGAGTAAGTTTTCATCAAAATAAGCTGTGCCATTAACACATAGTTATGGCTTTCATGACAGGAGCAATTAGAGAAGGAGAAGCAACAGAATGATGGCAGGCCCTCAAGTGATAAAATCTTTGAGAAGAAACGTAAGTGGCTTTCCTGTGTCTTCACTCACTTACCGAAGTACTGTTGCAAGCTGACGTTCTGATAGACCATGCTGAATTTTAATTTGGTAGGGAAAGTTGCTTCACTTTTTCTATTTTTCAGAAGTTGTTTTTGAAAGTTGGCTGTTTAATGTGGTACACATGTTCAGAATACATGAGTAAATGTCAGGAATCAGTGTGGAAGTTCAGATGCTTTGAAAGGAAAGCTTAAAGTTTGATAACAGCTGTCGGATTGTGAAATCGATCACTGAATGGCAATGACTGGCATATGGAACTATATAAAAAGGAGAATATTTGAAAAGGAGTGTGGCTTAACCAGGGATAATGATTTGTATTTTCTGTGTTTTATATTTATGGAGATTAATAAAGACTCAGAGGAAATTATACAACTTAAACAGGGTTTATTTTAGGCAGAGATACAAAGACACTGACACAAAGTCTGCCCAAAAGCATCCCCATTTCTGTTCCTGGACCCTCTTCTAGCAGCTCATCAACAAGTAAGAAATAACTTCTTTTTATGTCTCTTTCATAATCATGTTTTTCTTTTAAAAAATTAATTGCAGGAAAATGCATTCTGTTAGACGAGATATGTTATTCTAATGCATCTCAAGCCTTTTACCATTCATTCTCTGAGTAGTTCTTAGTGGGTAGTATGGGTAGCATGTGTTTCAGTGAGCTCAAACTAGTGGAAGAATCTCAGTTGTTTTTCTGAAAATAGTGGGGGTTGAGGTAGCTGAGGATGAAATGAGGATGAAATTGCATTTTCCTTCTTTCTGTTTATTACTCTAGGCAAGGAAATCAAGAAGTCCAAATTGATTCGAAGCCAATCTTTTAATAATCAAGCTTTTCATGCAAAATATGACAACTTAGAGAAATGTGCTAGGTATGACCTGCTGGCTACTTTCAACTTGGTAAATTTTATAGTCACACATATTTATTTAGGTGAAATAGTTACATTTTTGTAAAAATCAGAATTAATCTTCAATTTTTAATAGGCCAATAATCTGCCTGGTTTTATATGGAAAGATTATTATATTCTTAAAAAATAGTAAAATCTGTCAGTTTGCATAAAAATAGGTATCAGGGCATTGGAGGAAGAATATGACCATGACTCTGTGCAAGAACACTGTGGAATCCATGTACCGTTTAGGTATTGTTTAGGAGGAAGGTGGTGCTCTACTCTACACCATTGAACTTGTAAGCATATATGGGGAGGTCCCATTTGCTAGCTGTCACAGACATTCATTAGCTCTTAATATTGTTTCTGCCTATGAAGAGACCATAGGAGAAACTAAAAAAA
>NW_004624734.1:10609182-10673898 GCF_000247695.1 Heterocephalus glaber
TCTCTTAGTCTCCTTTGCATTGATTTCTGCTCTGATCTTTGTAATTTCCTCCCTTGAATGAGCTTTGGGTTTGTCCTGCTCTTCTTTTTTTTTAAAAGCTTGAGGTTCAGGATCTAGTTGTTTAATTAGGCTTGCTCTGTTTTCCTAATATGAGTATTTACTGCTATAAATTTCCCTCGTAAGACTGCTTTCATTGTGTTCCAAAATGTTGTATTGTCATTGTCATTTAATTGTAGGAACTGTCTGATTTCTTCTTTAATTTCCTCTGTGATCCATTGGTTATTCAAAAGTGTGTTCAATTTCCATGTGTTTATGAAATTCTTGCAGTTTCTTTTGCTATTGATCTCTTATTTCATCGCACTAGGGTCTGATAATACATAAGGGATAACGTCAATTCCTTTGCACTTACTTAAACATGTTCTATGAGCGAATATGTGGTCTGTTTTGGAGAATGATCCATGTGCAGCTGAAAAGAATGTGTATTCTGATTCTGTGGGGTAGAACACTCAGTAAACATCTGTTAAGTTCATTTGTTCAAGAGTTTGATTGAGTTCTAGTATTTCATTTCTTATTTTTTGTCTAGTTGATCTATCTATTTGTGATAGTGGGGTATTGAGGTCCCCCACTACTATTGTATTAGTGCATATATGACTTTTCATGTCCGTTAGTATTTGTTTTATGGAGTGGGGCGCAGTAGTGTTTGGTACATAGATATTTATGATTGTCATCTCTTCCTCTTGGTTGCTCCCTTTACAAAGTTGTAGTGTCCTTCTTTGTCTCTCTCAATCAGTGTTGGTTTGAAATCCACTTGATCTGCAAAGAGGATAGCTACTCCTACTGTTTTTCGTTTCCTTTCACATGGAGTATTGTTTTCCACTCTTGAACTTTCAGTCTATGAGTTTATTTTTGAATCAAGTGTGTTTGTTGTATGCAGCATATTGTTGGATATTGCTTCTTGACCCATTCTGCCAGTCTATTTCTTTTGATTGTGAGCTGAGACCATTAACATTGATGATTTTAACTGATATGTATAGACTTATCATTGTCATGACTTTTTCTTTTTGTTGGATGCTCTCCCTTTGCATTTAATTTCTTGTCATGCTCGATGGATTCATTCTGCTGGGCTTCCTGGGTTGCAATCCTCGTTGTCTTTTCCTAGGATATTTTGTAAAATTTTTGGGAGTGGTTGTTTGGTATTCATGAAGTTCCTAAGGTGCTCTTTGTCATGAAAGTATCTTATTTCTTCATCAATTTTGAAAGATAGCTCTGCAGGGTACATCAATCTGGGTGGGAAGGTGTTTTCCTTTAGGGCTTGAAATATGTCACTCCAAGCTCTTTTTGCCTTAAGGGTTTGCGTTGAGCAGTCTGCTGTGATTCTGATCAGGTTTCCTTTGTATGTGATTTGTTTTTTTTCTCTAACTGCTTGTAGAACTTTGTTCTTCTGTTGCGTTTGTGGAATCTTAACAACTATATGCCTATGTGTAGATTTTTTTTTTAATCAAGGCTAGTTGGAGTCCTATATGCCTCACTCATCTGTATGTCAAGTTCTTTTCCCCTGCTTGGGAAGTTTTCTGCCATTACTTCTGTGAACAGTTTTTTTTTATGTCATCTGCACTCTGTCCTGTTTCTTCGTTGACTCCGATCAGTCTTATGTTACTCTTCTTTGCATCATCTAGCAGCTTCTGGATTGATTTTTTGTGGTCCCTTACAATTTTAAAGCAGTTTTTCTTTTCCTGGTCACTAATGTCAATCTTATCTTCTATATCTGAAATTCTGTCTTCACATTGGCTCATTCTGCTGTGTTGAGTTTCAGTGGAGTTTTTAATCTCCTGGACATCTGTTTGCATCTGTTTTATGGATTCCATTTGTTTCGTATGTTGGGATTCCATCATGTTCCTTAGCTTCTCTCTAGATTTATTAATCATGTCTTGCACGATAAGCACAATCTCTGCTGTTATGTGAGAAATTATTTCTGATTTCATTTTCTTCAGATCCTCTTTTGTTGCCAGTTCAGGGAGTCCAGGTGGTTGAGTGTCAGAGTGTTCCATCTGGTTTCCCTTTGGGGTTGCTTTATGTGATCTGGAGGTCTGGTTTTGAGACTTCTTTATGTGTCTTCTAATTTCGATGGGGGTGGGGTGCAATGTGTGTGTGTGCGCACTGCTGTTTCCTGAATAACCTACCTCCTCTGCGCTGGAAGTGGAGGTATGATGGCTCAGAAGCCTCCTCTGTGCTGGGAGCAGTGCTACGGCAGCCTGGACGCCTCCTCTGTGCTGGGAGCAGTGCTATGGCAGCCTGGATGCCTCCTCTGTGCTGGGAGCAGTGCTACAGTGGCCTGGAAGCCTCCTCTGCCCTTTAAAGCACTTTTGACTGGAATATAGCAGCATGAGGAAAAGGAGGAGGGAAATGGTTCCCCAGGGCCCAGAAGGATCTGAGGCAAGAACTGAAGTCTTCAGATAGGAAAGTAGTTAGATAAAATAAAAGCTATATGGATTTTATTTAACAATGTATTGGCTCATATGTAACAAGTATAACACACTAATTAATGTAAGTTGTTAATAATAGAGGAAACTGGAAGTGGAAATACAAGGTATAATAATTGGGAAGGAAGCAGTAAAACTATCTTGTTCACAAAAGACAGGAATGTCTCTGTAGAACTTCAAAAGAATGGGCCAAAATACTCCTTGAATTAATAAGTGATTACAGCAAGGTCGCACTGCACAAGTGTAATATAGAAAAAAATCAGTTGCTTTCCTATATTACAGCAATGAAAGATGAAATATGAAATTAATACAGTTATATATTAGCAATAAAAATGAAATATTCAGGCATAGATCTAACAAAATATGTAAAGATCTAGGGGCCAGGGATTTAGCTTAGTGGTTCCACCACCTGCCTAGCAAGCACAAGATCCCAAGTTTGATCCCCGGTATCAAAACAAAAAAAAAACGAAAAACAAAATATATAAAGATCTTCATGAAGAAAACTACAAAACTGATGAAAGAAATCAAAGAAGGACTAAACAAATAGATATTCTATGTTCATGGTTAGGAAAACTTAGTATTGTCCAGATGTTGATTCTTCTTGAATTGATCTATAGATTCAGTGCAATCCCAAACAAAATTACAACAAGTTGTTTGTGAATATCAATAAACTGATTCTCAACTTTGTATGGAAAGAAAGAAGACTCAGAATTGCTCACACAATACTGAATAAGAACAAAGACAAAAGTTTCACACTACCTGACTTCAAGATTTCCTTAAAAAATTAAGCAATCAAGAAGGATGAAATAGAGAAGTACAAAATGGAACAGAATAGGAAACCTAGAAGTAGACCTATATCAGTACAGCAGTTTGATAAATGAACAAAGCTGATGCAGGTGAGGAAAGATAGTCTTTTCAACAAATGATGCTGGAACAACTGGAGATATATACGCATACACATACATATATATCACAAACCTAAAGGTAAAATGCAAAATTATAAAATTCCTACAGTGTAACAGGAAAAAAAATCTAGGTGGCCTTCAATATAGCCATGATTCTTTTAGATATCACATCAAAGGCACAATCCATGAAAAAATTGATAAGCTGGATTTCCTTAATGAAAACTGCTCTATCAAAGGCACTATCAAGATAATGAGAAGAGAAGCCACAGACTGGGAGAAAATATTTACAAAAGGCATATATGGTAAAGGACTGTTGTCCAAAATATACAAAAACTTTTAAAACTTATGAAAAACTAACAGTCTGATTTAAAAATGAGCAAAAACCTGAACAGATCCTTCACCAAAGACATAAATGATGGCAAGTAGACATATGAAGAGCTGTTCAACGTCATATATGTCACAGGGTAACTACAAGTTAAAACAATTGAACTATCACTACTCACCTATTAAAATGACCAAAACCCAAAACACTGACAACAACAAACATCGATGAGGATATGGAGCAACCAGAACTCTCACTCATTGCTGATGGCAAGCTACTTTGGAAGATAAGCAGTAGATTGTTATAAAACTAAACATATTCTTACAATATGATCCAGTTATTATGTTCTTTGATATTTAGTATTTGGTATTTAGTTGAAAACTTACATCCACACAAAAATGTACACATGGAATTTTATAGCAGCTTTATTTATAATTGCCAAAACTTGGAAGCAGACAAGATGTCCTTTAATTAGTGAATGGATAAACTGAAGTACATCCAGACAATGAATTCCATGCTAAAAAGAAATGAGCTAGCAGGTCATGAAAAAACATGGAAGAACCTTAAATCCATGTTATAAAGTAAAAGATACCAGGCTGCGGATTTAGCTCAGTGGTTCCTCTGCCTGCCTCCCAAGCGCAAGGACCCGAGTTCCATCCCCGGCACCAAAAAAAAAAAAAAAAAAGCTAAGTAAAAGATGCCAGTTTGAAAAAGTTACATAGTTGTTACCCAATTATAAAACATTCTTGAAAAGGTAAAATCATGGAGATAATAACAAAATCAATGTTTGGCAGGGATTGGGAGAAAGGTGGGATGAGTAGGTGGAGAGAGTGAAAATACCCTTTTATGTTACTATATAATAAGGGACATATGTCATTATATGATTATTCAGACTCAGAATGTAAAACACCAAGAATGAACCTAATGTCAGCTGTGGACTTCGAGTGATCATAGTGTGTTAATGCAGGCTCATCAATCACAGTAAATGTACCACTCTGGGGAGATGTTGCTCATGGAGAGGCTCTGTATGAGTGGCAACAGGGGATCGATAGGCACTCTCTGTACTTTCCTCTCAATTCTGCTGTGAACCTACAACTGCTTTGAAAGATAAAGTTGGAAGCAGTATTAGAACACTAATTGGCTTAATATGGTACCACAAAGCCCCCCAAACTGTACCTCTATTCCTATCTCACATTATACACAAAATTAACTCAAAGTGTAAACCTAAGCATAAAAACTGACACTATTAAATTTCTAAAGAGCATATAGAAGAAAGTCTTTGTAACTTTGGAATAGACAAAGATTTCTCCTAACTACAATAGGAAAATACTAACACAGCAAACTTTATCAAAATTTAAAATCTGAAGCTTTGAAATAGAGCAATAAAAACTAAAAGTCAGGACATGGATTGGGAGAAAATATTCACAATACATATACCTGACAAGAGAATACCTGGTATTCAAAATATACAAAGAAGTTGTTTAATTAGGCAACTAATTTTAAAACGGGCAGAAGGTCTGAATGTGAGCACAAAAGAAGATAAACATGTTAAGTGCAGTTTGTAACTGAAAAATTCTTAAGATCAGTAATCAGAGAAATACAAATTAAGAACAATGAGAAGAAATTGCATGTAAAGATACCACTTAACACCTACGAGAATGCCTAAAATTGAAAAGGCTCCCAGTATCAAGCAGGTGATGAGAAGTGCTCTCCAGAATGCTACTGCACACGCAAAAAAAGGAAGGAAGACAGAAGGAGGAAGGAAAGAGCACTTTGGTAGTATCTTCTGAAGATAAGTATACGCTTACTCTGTGATCCAGCAGTTCTACGCTTAGGCTTTTACTGAAGAGAATTAAAACATACCCCCACACAGACTTGCACTTGGATGCTCATAGCAGCTTGTTTATAATAAAAACTGGAAAAATACAAATGTCTATCAGTGAACATTATGGATAAACAATATCAATCAGGAATAAAAAGGGATAAAGTACAGATATGTTCAATATGGATGAATCTTAAAGGAATCATCCTAATCAAATGAAAGCGGCGAGATAAAAAAGTAAGTATTCATGGCTTCCATTTATGTAAAATTGTAGAAAATGCAAGCTAATCTACAGTGACAGAGGGCCGATCGGTTGTTTTGAGAGGGATAAAGTGAGAGGAGGGTAAGGAGTACAGTGGGCATGAGTTAACACTGGGTCGTGATGGGTGTGTTCACATCTTAATTTTGGCAATGGTTTCATGGAGGTATAAAGATTCCCAAACCTTAACTTTGTGCCATTATTATATGTAATTATGCCTTCATAAAATTAATTTAAAAAGTGAAAAAATCAGCCTTTTCTTCTCTTAACATCTTTCCCAGTATGTTCTGTATATCTGTTCCTTTCAGATGATTCATTCCGGACTCGAAGTGCCAGTAGTGCTCCAGCCTCCTTTTCTTTCAGTCCTCTCATACCCAGTACCTCCCGTGGGACAGTTAACCCAACAGATCCAAAGAACAGTGGAAGTAAAGACACACAACCCCGGAAGGCCACCTTGTGAGTCACTGAGTGGTAACCATACAGTGTTTGTCCTATTCTTTCCTGAGTGTACTTGTCTTCCCATGTACATACTTTTCAAGGAATAGAACATGTCTCCAGTGAGCCCAAGGGGGTTTTATCACTTGAGATTTTGTTAGGCTAGATAGTACATATAAGATAATTTATATAGGTATGGCAAATTACTCTAACCTTAGGGAATCAACAAAAGACCATTTAAATGGCTTCAGATAATATCTTGAGATTTTTCCCCCCTATGGAACATTTGCACTCCTTTATCTCTAAGACACTGGGAGAGTTACATCCCTTTGAACACCTGGCTATCGTATCTCATTGCCGCAATGCTCAGAAAGAGGGGTATGGCGGATGTCACTTATAAAAGATCACTGCAGCACAGAACCCAGAATTGTGGGCTCAGTAAACTAGGCACATAGACTGTACTTGTGCCTTGAAGTTGAAGTTCTGTCTTCCTTTCCCCCACAGTTCCTTTTTATATGCAATTTGGATTTTGTTGGAATCACCAAAGTCTTTGGGTTTTTTTAGCTTAAACATTTAAGAGGGTAGTATCATGAAAACCAGCAAAGAGACCATACCAGTGTCTAAATGATTCTGCCAGGATACTCAAACTGCAGCTGTAGGTTTGTACTTTCACTTGAAAATCTGAACCTTCTGATTAGAACAGAACTTAAGCAAGATTCACATTTCCTTCTAAACACATTTCACTAAATTCAGAAACATTTTCCAGTAAAGTTTCTCAACTGCATCTTTTTTGCAGAAACTTCATGCTGGAGGCCCTATTAGGAGCACAACTGTATATTATAATTCATTCCAAATTGTAACTGACCATTAGGTATATACAAGTATAGATGCATATACTTTACTTTCTTCAGAATTTAGAAATAAATTTATTGCATGGGGCTCCAGGTAAGAGCAGGTATATATACTACAAAGTACTAATAATAGGAAAAAGCGATATTGATATTAAGGGTGACTAGAGTCACTATAGGACCCCTTTACTACAGATAATGCTGTTTCCCCAGATAGTTAATGCCCTTGTGATTACACTGTGGAGGTTCCATTCAGAAGCTGTGAGCAGAGAGGTGGGGCAGGGTGATTTTCTGCACAGGTCAGCAGGAGCCGCATGCCTGCCCTACAGCAGCTGAGCGTGGGGCACAGCCCTATCCTGCTTGGCCTCCCTGCCTGCTCTGTGAAATGCAGGGTTGACTCATGTTCTTCTAAGGGACCTGTCGGTCCTGTAGCCTGAGATCCCTCCTCTAGCTACCTGAGAGCCACCAGCTCTCAGAGGGCTCCCCTGACCACTCCTGTGGAGTAGCCGTGCAGCCACAGCAACGGTGTTCTCTTCACTTATTCCTCTACGTGTTATGGGCCGCTTTTAAAAACCCCCGAAGCCTAATATACTCAGGCCAGCTCTCCTTTATGCAGATTCCTTCATTTGTTCTTTCCTCGTTATGCATGTTCTTCCCTTGTATAGATTGAATTTTCTCTTACATAAATGCCGGTTACAAAACATGGTACTTTCCTCCTGTGTAGGCTGGGCAGGGCCTGCTGCCTCCCGAGTCCCCGGGCTCCAGGAGCTCCAACCGCAGCTGAGTTGGGTGCTGGCTGATACCTAAATTGGTTTTTTGTGTCTTTGTTTTGTTGTGTTTTGTTTTTACGTGAAGTATTGTCCGCAATTCAGAGCCATGCCTTACCCAAATGAAAATGTCATTTTTACTTAAAATAAGCCTATGAAGTGATGTCAAAAAGTATTATTTCAGTTTTTGCTTCTGATAAAAATGACATGTAAGTCACTTCCCAGCTTTACAGAATGACACATCTGGTAATTAGAAAAAGCTGTGTCTTAAAGAAGGGCAGGTGCACAGTATATCTTACTACAAGGCCCTGCAATTAATATAGTTAGGCCTGCATAATTTCCATTATGGTTATACAGTGTTTGCAGTGCAGTAAAATATGAATTAAATAGTGTGCTATGTTAGGTGCACGCGTGGTTTTTTTGATAGTTAAAGGCAATTCTGAGTAATTTTTAATGTGTACTTTTTTCTCTTAGAATTCTCCTATTAGGTTTCTTCAAAGTAGTGTATCTACGTCTTTATTTACTTTGTGAGCATTATAGGGATAAAATTGCTCATATCTGTTTTTCTCTCTCTACCCCGCCCCCTTCCTTCAGAAAATCCAGAAAATCCAACCCTTAAATCAACTGTTGTTGAAGGGGACAAAGCAAAGACACCGGGATGAATATGACTGATGGACAAAAGCTAAAGCAGTGGCTGGGGCTTTTTTCTTTTCCTTTTTTTTTTAAAGTTTTTGTTTGTTTTAATGAATGGAAAAAGAGACATAATGGCAGCTTATGTTAAACTTGACCATATTTGAAATTAAATTCCCTAAGAGGTATAGTATATATTTCTTACATAATAATGTGGTTACAGAATTCCAGTGTTAACATAGTGCATTGTAATGAAAAGCAAGTTCAGTGTGTGCTTTGAGTACGGCTGCAAAACTGACAAGCCTGCCTTTATTTGTGCAGGAAGCCAGTGGTTTCACTGTCTTAGAGTCTCTGTGTTTAGCAATTGCATGACAGTCCACAACGGCCAAAATTGACCTTGCTGGGCACTGCAGGAGCAGGGAGGGACTTGGGAGGTGAGGAAGAGACCACATAGCCGTCCACACCCAGCTGAAGAGTCAAACTGAACACCTGTCACAGTTTCATGAGTCCTGTGAGGGAACAACATGTCCTCTGTGGACATTCCCAAATTAATCCTGCAAAAAGATTTCTGATAACTTTGAGCTGCAAATACCTTAAAAATAATAGATTGATGATTTCCTTTATTTCCTAGAATTTCTTTTATAAATACTTTGTTTACATTTTAGAATGTATTTGGCTTTACTTAATTTAAAATGACGAATCTAGTTTGAATCAGCTGTTACTCCAAGCTATCATGCTTCAGCTGTGTCAACAGCATTTACTTGTACTAATGCTAATATTTCCATCAAAATTTGCCTGTGCAACATATACAGTTCTTAATTTTAAAATGTCAGTTCTGTACTGTATGAAGCTATTGTCAGCTTCTCTGTTTCAAAATGCAATCAACATATAACTATATTGATATTAGAAAATATTTGTTTTTTAAATATATTGATGTATGATAAAGATGATCTAATTTGTGAATGCATATGTGTGTCTGGTTACTTTTTATAATGTGAAATGGATAATGAATTTATTCAAAATAAAACAGGTTAATGAGATGCCTGTGTTTGTGAAAAAAAGTTTTAAATATGTTTCTGAAATTGTAATTCTTTAGTTAAAGAGCAAGACAGCTCATTCTTAAGTAATGAATAAGAGAAGCACAGTGATCTCAACTGTAAATCACTCAGGGGACAATTACTCAGTATAAGACTTATTCATGGATCTGTCTCCCCTTTTCTTTCCACCTGGCCTCTTTTTGGCAGTATGTGTAGTGATTCGTAATATCCTTAATGAGAGGACAATTAGGTAAATGGAATTGTTCGACTCATTTTATCAATAGTTAAAAATCCAATAGGTATGAGAAACTTGACAGTTCTGGTTAAAGAAATTCAGCATAGTTTCTGTGGATTTCATTTAGCAATTTTTATTGCTGTCATCTTCTACCAGACTCAATAGTATGGACTTGACTGTATTGTGATCTGGAGAATTTGTAGTGCGCAGTGGGACAACAAAGCCCACCCATTTGTCCATAGTCAGCATTGACTCTTATTTTAAATAAGATGGAGAATTTCAATTTAATTGTTAAAACATTTACCAAAGTTATGAACTTTTGTTTTCCCATTATGAATATGAGAAAAGGAAAGCTGAGTGAGAGGAAAAACACTGCTAGTAAAGTTAAGAAATGTAGAGAAGTCAATTGCATTCTTACAGCTAGGCATTAAATTCTCAGTTCAAGTTAATCAGATTACTTTTGGACAAGGATTTTTTTTTTCATAAACATGATAACCTCTAAAATTTTTGAAATGTTTGTTAAAATGTTACTTCCAAGGACAGATATAAACAATCAAAAATGGTGACAGTTATGACTATCCTCATTTACACCAGAAACAAGACTAATACTCTTATGAGAGTTCTGTTTAACAACCTCTCGTGTAGATTCTTTAACTAGATCTAGACAAGGCCACCTGAGGCTGAGAAGAACTGACCTTTCCATGACCAAGTGTGACTGTGTTCATTTTAGAGCATTGTGTTCTCATAGACCAGTGATGATGAACCTTTTAGAGCTTTCAATGATACAAACAGCCTACTGCAGCATGCGTGCCATAGGTTTGCCAACACCGTCGTAGAGTTTCTTTTCTAGATTGCATCTCTTAAAAATGAGAACATTGCCGGAACCCTATTCTTCTCTCTGCATTTTTCCACAAACAAACCTGATAACTGGACATAGATCATATAGGAATGCCAGTTTAACTTAGCCCTCTTCCATTGTTTCTCTTTCTAGGCTCTAGAATTTCCTGCCTGTCAAATAATGTCAATTAGTACTCTTGGATGGACTGCAGGAATGAGTTCATGCCCAGATGTGGGGATGGTGAAGTTAGTCTTTAGACTGGCTCTTAATATTATCACCTATTCTCATTGCTTTGATTTTAGTCATCAAGATAATAAGTTAGTTTCAGGTATGTTTAAGCATCAACACAGATAGAAATCCAATTATGCATTTAGTTAACACACCTGACTTTCCAAGATTTGTTAACTCTATTTAGGATTCTCTGACTTGACCATCCTAAAGTTGTGCCTTGTTTCCATGTCAGAAAATGACTGAGAAAGCCCCACAGGTATTTGCTATTCTCCTTTTCCCCTTGGGGTAGAGTCCATGCTTATATTGTTTAACCGTGGTGGGTAACTCTGAAGTAAACACATTCTGTGTAGCAGGATCTCAGCGCATGTTCCAGGGAGGGAAGGAAGAGGAACAGGGCTTGGGTGTTAGACACAGACCTTTGCTGCACCATGGTCACACTGGTGACTGAGATACAGGTTTGACTTATCCATCAGGTAAAGTAGCCACAGTGCCTAAGGCAGTGATGGCAAACCTTTTAGAGACCAAGTGCCCAGACTGCAACTCAAAACCCACTTATTTATCACAAAGTGCCAACTCTGCAGTTAAACCTGACTACTGAGGTTTTAGTTTAAAAAAACAAAACTGTTACCTGGTGCTTGACTTCTGGGGTGAATTGGCTCGCATGTTGACAGAGGGCTCTGCGTACCCACTGCGGCACACATGCCATAGGTTCATCATCACTGGCCTACAGTCACCATGCTTTTAAGGGCCCTTGAAGATGTTTTATTTCTACCAGAAAGCAAGACACATAGATTGCATTGTTAAAAGGATCAGTTATCCAGAATATATTCGCCCTGACACCAATGAAGATCTATATAAATAGTATAAATGAACTATACATAAATACTAAAAATCATATATATGCTAAAACATATATTTGTGTGTGTGTGTGTGTGTGTATGCCTAGTGCCTTCAAAAGTCACAGTGTGATCCAATTTCTGGGTCCCTTATTCTTCCCTTTGTAAAATGAAAGTATTGAACTGGATGATCTTTGGTGCACCAGGGAGTCCAGTAGACATCATTGAGTTAGACACTGATCAGGACTGATTACAGCAGTTTTCTCCTAACTTTAGTCAGCAGAAATATTCTGTAACAGATTAAAATGAAATGCTTACTTTATATCAGAAGTGGACAGAGAAACATGACTCAAGGAGATTGCACGTCCTCCCCTCAAAGGCCTCATTGTGGATTTGGGTTCCAGTCTACTGGGTGTCAAGTCCAGATATGTGAGCTGGCTTCCAGCACTTAACTAAGGGCCTTAGGACCAGGTTTAAATGCCAGATGGATTGCACAGACATCTCCTTTAAACGTGTGTCACTTTAATATGTGTGTTAATTTGAGAACAGCCCATAGCAGCTGAGGACATCAGGGATGTGCCTTTCCTCGGCCACTCAGCGGGATGTCCTGTGTGGGTGCAGATGCCTCCACTTCAGCACCTGCTGTCGCGCTGAATGCTCATGCATGTCACGAGTCACAGGACAGTCGGGTCCACCACCCTGCCCAGGAACAGGAGCATCCCAGAGGTTTCCTCATAGATCATGAAGTGAAATGGGCGGTCCACTCTGATGATGGGAGGCATGGAGTAAGCAATGATTTCTGACAGGGTTCCTGCCACTGCCTCTGTTCCTTTTTCATCAACTTCAATCACTGATTGTTGTAAAACCTAGGAGAGGGAATAATTGGAAGACCATTTGTGTGGCAGTAGGGATTGAAAAATTAATGAGCCCTTGAAATGCCACCCATCTGGCAGTGCTCCTGGAGTTTAGTGATGCAGGGCCCATCTGTGTGAAGAGTTATGGCTGCTCCAAGGAGTGTGTTAGAATCTGAAACCATCCACCTAAGAGACCTTAGGAACCCAGTGTGAAATGTGGAATATGTGAAATACATTCTGGACTTGGGTGACAGGAACTCTGGCAGGACATTTATGCATAAAAGTACAGTGGACCCTCAAGTTATGACTGGCCTGACATACAAACAACTTGAGTTATGACTGGAATTTTAGTTTTGCGACCAAAGTTGAGTTACGACCCTAGTACCAGCTGCTTGTGCTTCCAGATGGTCTCACATACAGATTTAACCCTTAAAAGAATTCTGGAAGGAACATGACAACATCCTCTCCTGTGTGTGGTTAACTCAGAAATCCTGGGCCAATGTCTCTCTGAGGACCCTGAGATCTGCTGTGTACAGGAGAGAGACTTGAAGGCTGTGTAGAGGAGCTGGGGTCTTCAGTTGACCAACTTGAGTTACAGCTAGCCCTCATGAACGAATTGAGTCCATAAGTCGAGGGTCTAATGCATCTAGCATTTATTGGACATGTACATTGTGCTACTGATTGTTAAGCTGAGCTGCTGTTTTGAGCTTCCCAGGTTGCCTGAGTCCTTTGACCTTTGTTTTGCCAGGTAGGGTGAGGGCAGGGCATGGTTAGTCTTGGGGGGCAGCTCCCCAGAACCTGGTGCTGCCCTGAGGTACTGACTAGAGCAATCCAGAGAGCCCCTGAAGTTTTCTGGAACCCTGGTTGCCAGTACTCAGACCACTTGCCTGTTCGGGAGCTCTTATGTCCAGGAACCTGGTGTCATGTGAATGATGTACCTTTATAATTATTGTAAGGGGAGATCATGAAAACATCACCATAATACCTGGAAATTCTCATTTCCTTGGATTAAAAATTTATTCCTCAGAGCAAGTAGAGGGAGAATATTTAGTGGTTTATAATCGCAAGCTCATGATGATGCTTTGTAAAACTGCAGCACATTTCTTAGTTTTCCTTATATTCACAGTAGAGACTCAGGAGTGGGTCTGCAAGACTGTTATGTTTATCTGGCCTTCCCTTGGATAGGACGGCCTGGAGGCAGGCCCTGGTTAACTTCCTGGCTCCTGCTCAAGTGAACATCACTTTGAATCTCTCTTGGAATTGAAAATTCCAGCTGCCATGGGAAAGCAGACGCCACATTTCATGGCCATGGAAGGATGCAGTGAGGTGTGACTGCCATGTGGAGGCGTGGGGAGTGTTTGCTTGGACTGGAGGGAGGGCAGAGGGGAGCTACTGCTGCTGACCGTGGTGAACACAGGCCGGAAGAGCCAGCTAGTTCCTTCAGTGCTGAGCTGCTGTGACAACAGGCGCTGAACCAAGAGCATGTCCTTTGAGAAACACTGATGAGCTGGGAGAACTCGCTGGGGAAGCTGACTGAACTTGTTCTTAGTCGTTTTTCAGATAGACCAAAAAAGGACCAAAAAGAATGAGTTAGGGAGAAGTAATAGGTCGGGATTTTTGGTTTTAAATTAGACATTTGTGGATGAGGCTGCTTCTCAAAGAAGGGAGGAGTTTCTGCCACTTAAAGCATGGAAAAGAGAGACTGAAACCAGAGTGAATCTACAGGGGTAACTGGAGAGGGGATGTCCCCAAGAGGTAGTTGGTGAGGCCTTGTGGTTTCTGAGGATTTCTTTCGTGAGCTTTTGCAGTATAACATAGATGATGACGAGGCTGTAAACCACTCCCTACTCCAGGATAGATTTCTCCTTGAGCCTTAGGAAAAGGCTCTGCTGAAGAGTAATCAGTTGAAAAGGTGTTGTAATAATGTGACTTGAAATATTTAAAACACCCAACTTGGGTGCTGTTGCAAGTCTCTGAAATTTAAATCTATTTCCCTAGGCATTTTATTAAAATTAGATGGTGGCACTTCCTGCTTAGGATTGGGCACTGGTGAAGACCCGACTTGCCTTGGACACCTGCAGATTTCTTGGAGTAGCTGATAGTCCACTGAGGTCAGCCAAAGGCGAGAAGATTCTTCTGATACCCAGCTGCTTGAGCAGTTCGTGCATCTCATACTTCTGGTCCAGCTTGAACTTGGGAAAGAAAACCTCCATTTTCCTGTGGTACAAACACAGATAATGATGCAGTGTGGACAAAGCCACTGTTTATGAACACCGAAAAGGACACAGTTTCTTTTCCGTTTTTCTTCCTCCAAGGTTATTTCCAAGGCTATTTTAACAAGACTCCCTCAGTGCACTGTGCCTCACTCACGCTTTTCTTTTGTAATGATCTATCTCAGAAAAAATACTTCTGGCTTATCAAATATTATTGCCAGCTTATTTCTCAGCTGATGACTCACCTTCTTTTTAGTCAAGCATGCCATACTTCTTGTCCATTTCTCTGTTTTAAAAACCGCACATACCAACCCAGTAGCTGCTTCCTGCATCCTGCAGACACCGGGGGTTGAGGAGTGGCTGTTCTCAGCTCAGATCCCACAGAGCCCCAGTCTCCCAGAATAAGCCTAGGAGTCTGGGTATGGACAGGCGACGGGAGCAAGGGAACATTCAACAGGCTCTTCCACCCAGAGTAGTTATCTTCTATATTGGAGTCCTCTTTTGAAAATATGATGATTGGAAAGATGAGTCTGGTGGCTCAAAAATAAAAACTCTGAAAATAATTGATACTGAATCTTTTTTTTTTTTTGGTACCGGGGATCGAACTCAGGTCCTTAGCACTTATGTAGCAGGCGGCAAAACCGCTGAGCTAAATCCCAGGCCATGATACTAAGTCTTAAGTCCTAATTTCTTATTCTATGAAGTGTAGCCAAAAATGCCAATACGGATTTGTAGGGTGGTTCAGAAGAATGATGTATGCTGAGTACCCAGAACTGTGTCTGGTGTGTCCAAGGCCTTGATGAAGATGAATTCCTGCTCCCTCATGGTGTCTCTCCTTTTTCTCCCTGTCGCGTAGTTGGGCCAGGCAGTCAGCTTGGAATATAACTGAGGACATCACATGCCCTGAAGATTAATTTATAAATTCATACAGCTGACATTCGTTGAGAGCCTTTTATGTTGGGGCTCCTTTACTAGGTGCTAAAGATTTCAAGAAAAATGAGAGAAGAATAAGGAAATAAAACTAACAACAGGGACCCTCAGCTGAACTCAACTCTGCTGAATTCTGGGCTGATGGGATTCAGGAGGCACAGCTATGGATTCTGGTCGCAGCTGTCCCTCGTACTCCAACAATTGGGCTGATTTCTTAGAGAACCATGTGAGCCCCCACTGCTCTGTGCAGAGCCCCTCCCCGGGCGGTCACACCCCAGATCTACATCCCCAGCCTGGGCTCGCCTTGGCCTCTAATCCAACTGCCTTCTTGCCATCTCCACTTGGATGTCTGATAGCTCTTCTGATCCACATGCTCAGACTGAACTCTGGAATTTTCCCCCAGATCTGTGCCTCCCACATTCTTCCCCATTCTAGTAAATGATACATCCACTCTTCCAAATGCTGAGGCCAAAGCTGTGCAGTTACCGCTGACAAACAGCTTTGTTTCTGTCTTTATCTCTGTGTGTGTATGTGCATGTCTTCCCCTGTATCTCTCCCTCTCCCTGTCCTTATTTCTTTCTCTGCCTCTCTGTCTCCCCCACCCATCAAAATTCTGCCAACTCTCACTTCCTAGTCATTCAGAATCCCACCTCCACTGCCACCATCATAGTCCCAGCCACAGCATGGCCGTCTGGATCCTCACAGTAGCCTCCCACGTGACTGTGGTACAGTCATGGCCTCCTTGTCCCCTAGTGTCTTCTTCCCGACCGAGAAACTTGTGCTATCCTTTAGTCCGATCATGTTTTGCTTCTGCTTGGAACCCTCCCGTGGCTTCTTCTCTCCTCTGGGCAAAGCTCAGGCCTATTCTGGGGCTTGTGAGGGGAGGTTCTGGGAGGCTGGGCCCCTGCTCCTCTCTGACTCATCTCCATGCACTGTGGCCATGCTGGCCACCTTTCTGTCCTCAGACCCCCAGACACACTCCATCCCAGAACTTATTGTCTCCAATCCCCGGAGACATCCACACAGTTCAGATGTTTGCTTACTGTTACCTCATTAGTGAGGCCTTCCTGACTCGCCTGTACCCTGCTGACACTCCTGTCTCTTTCTGGGTTACTGTTGATCTCCTTTAATTACACTGTAGATTCCAGGAGGGCAGGGACTTGGCTGTTTAGCTCACGGATGCACCCTAGCATCGTGTAGGTGTCACGGCAGGGGAACGTCATAAGTACTAGCTGAGTGAATGAACGAGCCAGGTGTGTGGAAGATCTGAGTAGAAAATGCCACACGCTGTTCTGGCCCTTGGGGAGCGGAGCTCTTCCTGGGGAGATGGGCATTGGGCCACAGTGCTCTGTTTGAGGTGAGGGGAGCCTTTGCAAGCATGGGCACAGCGAGGGGCAGTCATACCTGGTTTTCATGTTCCTGAGCCACGTCTCTACCAGGTCTGTGGTCAGATAGTCTTCCAGGTCAAGGTGATCTCCCATTTTCTCCATGAGCACCACCAGCATGGTGGCATTTCCTCGGAAGGGCAGTTGAAGAACATGACAGTGAAAATTTCTATCAAAGGTGGAGGCAAACTTTCCCTGCCTGTACATCATGGGCACCTTCACTGCCCTGTATTTGTCCAGGTGGAAAGTGTCAGCTTCCGTGAGGATAGGGTCGAAGGGGGTCAGCCACTTCCCTGAATAAGAAAGAAGATCTCATGCCAAAGGCAGCCCCTTGGAGAGCATTGTTCCAGCTCTAGTCACAAGGCAGAGAGGGTTTGAACTCCCTTCGCCCCAGCCAGAAAGGTGTTCCCTCACTGATTTAGCTTGGATTATAGCTCAGGCAGGTGGAACACATTTCCCAAAGATCAACTTTTCCCAGGGTGAAATCCAGGTCCACCCACCAGCCCTGTGGAATCACAAGGAAGCAGAGAGGCTCTTCCCAGCCTCTGCTCCCCTCCTTGTTCCAGACCTGAACAAAACTCCCTCTCATTCTTCCTGGTGGAGGCTCCAGTCTAGAGAAGACTTTAGGCCTCTGCCTGGTCTCGTCTGCATGAGGGGCCTCTGGTTGCCACCTCGTGCAACACACACCTGCACAAGAGCACACGCATATGTGACACTGAGTGACAGTGTCTCTGGCCCACCCACTGCCGTGTGGGGCTCTGACAGCAGGGACCCCACAGTGCAGGGGGGATGCAGCGTGTCCTCCCTTCGGGGCCTATCCTGGGGTGTGGCCTAGTGACTGCAAGGTCGTTTCCTGTCCTTGGGCTGCCTGGGTCTCCTGGTGCCAGCTCTCTGTCCCACTGACATCTACACCACTTCCTGTACCTGGGCTCAGGGTGCCAGGAGACCTTTGTGTGTCTGGCCGGGCCATCGATTGTTTGACCCTATCAAGCTAACCTCTCCCATCTCCACATTCATCTCCTTTAGGAAGGAGACATTGGCCCCTGCTCTACCCACTGCATTGGTAGCTGAGAAGACCAAGTGCCGTGTGTGTGCAGGGTCTCGGATGTGCCACGCACAACTGGGCACTTTACGTGCTTTATCTTACCTAGCTTCAGAACTATAGCAGGTGGGAGTGTCCCTATCTCCTAGATTAAGAATCCAAGGACAGATTCTGTCATCTGCCCCAGGTCATAAAAGCAGAGCATGAAGGAGCAAAGATGCAATCCAAACTCTCTCAGACAAAATGCTCCTTTTGGGAATTATCCTATGCTGCTTCTTCCCAAGGGCAGAAGGAGCTTCTCAGAGGTGCTGTGACACCTTTAACGACCAAAGGCTGTGGGGTTAGGAGGGCAGGGGCCTCACATGACCATCTGGCACCATTCAGAGCAGTTGTGAAACCTGAGGACACATTCTCAGAAAATCCTTTGGCAAAATCACTCGCTGACCAGAGGAGGGGAAGGAAGAGACAGCAACAGGGCCCTTCAGTTTTGGGAGAGCAGAACACGATCAAAGTACCTTTGAACAAGATGTAATCCACAAGAATTAATTTGGTTTCAGGAATAATCTCATCAAAGAGCTTGGGAATTTTCCCCTGAGTCTCTTTGTTAATGTAATAATTCATGAGCCCTCTGGCCTCTGAGGCATTTCGAAAATTTGTAGGCACGAACTCTGTATCGAAATACCTCTTGGATAAATTGAGGAAGGTCTCCTTGACATCGAAATCCTTGTGGATGAAGGCAAAGCTCCCTTGGTCAAGGCCCAATTCGAGGCTCCCGGAGAAAGTCTCTCGGAGCTGCTTGAAGAGGGCGGGCAGGAGCAGAGGCTGCGGCTCACTTAACGCCTGTAGCTGCAGTCCATGCTCCACCTGGGCTCTGGTCTGCCCGTTGGCCCCCAGCATCAAGCCTGCCATGGCCAAGGCCACACCAAGTGGTGAAAAGACCACATTGCCGTCGTGCTGCATGGAGATCTTTCGCAGCAGGCTGAAGCCAAGGTTTGAAGTCGCATTAGAGAGCTGCTGCACGCAGGCCCTCAGCCAGGCCTCCCCCTTCTCCTTTTCCTCCTCCTCTTCATCAGGGGGACCCTGCATGTCCCCCCAGGTCTGGTTCTGAGAATCCTTGGGCTCCAGAGTCTCCAGCCCTGCCTGGGATTCTGGCGAATGGGGTTGGAGGGCCCAGCTGGGTACCAGCAGCTCCACCAGGAGGACAGGGAGCAGGAGGCCCAGTGGCACCCTCATGTGGCCAGCTGTGGAGGCCAAGGACCCCTCCCTTCAGCAGCAAGACTTCCTGTGCAGGAGAGAGGACAGAGACTGTCTTAATGCCTTGTAAATCGTCTCCTCCCTGCGAGGCAAATATCACCCCCACGTCTCACCTCTCTCCTGTGGGAACAGCCATCTTGACTTGTGATTTCAGCCTTGGCCCAGGGGGATCTGGGGCCAGGAAGGGCATATTGGCTCACCCCAGGAGGGGACAACCCTTCACACACCAAACTTCTTCTGGGTCCCATCCCTGCTGGGCCCCCAGGCAGTTCATGGTCTCTGGCTCCTTTCCCTATTCATCTGCTTCCTCCCAAAAGTACAGAGCAGAGCCCCCTCTCTGTGGACAGCAGGCAGGGAAAAGGGTAGGGAGTGGTGGGCTTCCTGGTCTCTTCAGACATTTCCTTTAATCTTTCAGGCATGAAGCAGCCCCTCCATGCTGGGCTACAGTATCTTGGTGTGTGACACATCGGGTCGGGGATTTGGATCCCCCCGGAGACAATCAGGCAATGAAAGAGGAAAGTTTTCCCCATCCTCAATTTTCTAATGAGAATCCTCCTCCCCTGCACCTCTCCTGTGTACTCCAGGCCTTCCTTCCTTTCTTTGCCATCACCTGGGAGCTGCTGGCTTTGCTGCCCAAGCTTCCCACCTGGCAGTGACTCTCCAGCCACGTCCTCACTTCTAGCTGTCGCTGACACTGCCATCTTTCCCAGCTGTTTGCACATCCTCAGGCCCTAGCCTGGCTCCTGGGCCATGCCATTTGCTGGTACAAAGCCACACCCAGCTCCAGCTCAGGGCATTGCTCCTTGTTTTGCCAGTGGTGCCACAAAACTCAAAGCTCTGTCCTCAAAGCCTGAATGGCACTCCCTTACTCAGTAGAGCACTTCTGCTGCATTCTCCCAAAAGCTCTGGTTAAGAAATATCTTTCAGCCTTGTGTGGCAATCCTACACCTACTAGGCCACTGCCAGTGTTGGGTTACTAATTAACTCCCCACCTTTTACTGTTGCTATAGAATAAATGTCTCTGTTCCTCTGAAATTCTTATATTAAAGATCACTAATCACTTTTTACATCACTGTGACACAATACCTGACACCTGCAACTTAAAGGAGTAGAAGTTAATTTCTGCTCATAGTTTTAGTCCATAGTTGGTCAAGCCTGGAAGGCATGGTGGGAGGGTTTGCGCAGAGGAAAGCTGCTCACAATATTGCAGCCAGGAAGCAGAGAAGGAGAGAGAGGAGAGAGGAGAGAGAGAGAGGGAGGGAGGGAGGGAGGGAGAGAGAGAGAGAGAGAAGAGGAGCCAGGAAGGGAGAAATAGAAATACCTTTCCGGGTCACACCTCCAGTGACTACATCTTCCCACTAGACCCCCCCCCTTCTATAACCCCCACCTGTGAGTGCATTAGGCTCTTGCAGGACAGCCCAGATCAGAACCACAACAAAGCCCTATTCCCCAAAGTGGTGGTGGTAGCATGTGAGGCCTTCAGGAAGTAATTAGGTATAGATGAGGTTGAAATGAGCCTTCTCTCTCTTTCCACAAAGGACGCAGGAAGATGGCAGCCATCTGCAAACTGGACGCTGGCCCTCACCATAGCCCAACCCTCCTGGCCCTAGACTTCTGGCCTCCTGAACCTTGAGAAGTGCATCAGTTGTTCCAGTTCCCCAGTCTGTGGGATTTTGTTAAGGCAATCTGAGCTAAGACAATTAAGTTATAATATTTACCTCTACTTTGTAAGTCAAGCCCTTGGCACAATACTCCTGAATAAAGAATGACATTTCTCTCTCCTTAGGAAATTGTACTGGCACAACAGCTAGATGTCACCCCTTCCAGATGCTAAGACTCACTTCACTGTTCCTGAGGCTCCAGGTTCAGTCCCTGTCCAGCCTGAGCGGTGTGGCTTGTCCCTTTGGCTTTGTTCATGCATGGAGCAGTGCAGGATCCTCACGCAGGGCTGTTCCTTGGCCTAAGACACTAGCAAGCTGAGAGATCACGCCTTCCCATATAGACCCGAGCCATAAGGACCCACAGTAGCGCCCCTGAGCCTAGCCCTTTCTCTCCCATCCGGGGCAGGGGCGGGCTGCTTGCCGGGCACTGAGTTGCGATGGATGAGACACCACGGCTTGTGTGCCCTTTTGCCTGGCCTGCTTTATGCTGAGGAGCCCTTGTATCTAGGACATGCCTCTCATGCATCACAGTTGCTACCCCATCTAGGACTGAGGACTCTGTGCTGCTTAGCCACCCACCTTTCATCTCATGCCCCACAACCCACTCTGGAGGGCAGGAAGGCAGGAACACCTCCCCTCCCCAGTCTTCCCCTTGAGCCACTCCAAGATCTCCTTGTCATCCTCCACCTCTTACCTTCAAGGGGCCTCAGGTGCCTGAGAAGGTCATTCAAAAGATGAAAGCTTTGCTCTGCAGCCCAAAGCCTTCTGCAAATATTTGTAATTCCAAAGTATGATCCCTCTGTAGGACTGTTACTAATTAACATTCTGCTCAGAGATAGTGGAGATTCCGGAAAACCAAAGAGGCTTCCCACATTCCCCAGCTCCTCCTACAGCCCCCAACAGGATCGGGCTACACCTCTGGCTTCTGCTTTCTGCTCAGCTCCTTCTGGGATGGGGGAGGGCCTTTCCCCTGAGTAGCTCTACGTGAGAGAGCTATGTGAGAGAGCTACGTGAGCTCTCTGGTGAGAGAAAAAGCAATGGTGGAGCTCATTGGTGCTTCTCAGCCCTTGACATGCTGGGCATCAAGTGGGATGTGGCTTGGGCATGAAGACGTTCAAGATACACTCTTGGGGAGGCAGACAGGTAGATCACTACCTACAGTATGGAGCCTAGCACAAGGTAAATGTTGAGACTGAAACTTCAACTATTCGAGGCTGATGGAGACCCTTTAAGATCCTATTTCTCACACCTATCAGACTCTTTTTGTTCTAATACATATTTTTATATGGCCTCTACCTGCAAATAAAGTCCCCTGGGCTGCAAGTGGATGAAGAACTTAGCAATGACTGTTTTTATACCCGTACGTCCAGAGCACTAAACCTAATAAGCATAGGCTCCTCCAAACCAAACAGCCCCACACTAACCCCTCCAAGTCTTCTTTCCAAAGTATTTCTGATTTCCCACACACAGAAAACGGGAGGAAACGTAAGCTACCTGAGATAACATGAAGATTTTCACAATAGAAAATGCATTCTTTCATGTCAGCAGAATGTTTGAAAAAAGAAAGATAAAATGTAATGTTAGAAAAATGCAAACTTGCAGGTAAAACCTTAGAGCAAATGGATCTTGACCAAGATGAAAGTGCTATGCCTCCATCTGGACTTGCATGCAAGTGAGGCCATCAGTACGAAGAACCAAAAAGGGACAGTCAACATTTTCACCCCAGGAGATGCTTTAAAGAAGCTCATGTGCCTTTTGAGATGTGTGTACACGTCTTAATTTAAGAAAGCCAAGGTCTTCCAATAGATGAGATCTTCATTAACAGGCCATTTCATCTATCCACTAAGAAAACAAAATATACTCAATGCAGACATCTGTAACATTTATTAATAAAAACCTCAAACTTCTGTCTTCTTTGGTCAGAAAGATCTTCAAATGAAAACAAGAAAGACTAAATTCTTCAAAGTGACATAGGTATTCTGGATACAGGTTAATGCGGCCTTCTGATTTGACCCTTGAGGTGATCCATTAATATTTGCATAGAGCTTTTATGAGGAGAAAAAGGTAATTTTAAGAATGTGTATATTCCTCTCAAGATGAACACGCAAAGCAGTGTGCCAACTTTAAGCTGCTTTCGACAGCGTTGGGAAGCCTGCTTTGGGGGTTTCATATTATTTTTATATTTTTGTTCCTTTCTTCAGGCACAAAGGAAGCAGATCAAGGAGACTGAAGGTGGTCCTAAAGACTGTGCACCTCCGAAGCCATCTTTTTTAATTTGAATTTTTATTGGTGCATGTTTGCAGTACATAATGATTGCATTCATTGTGGAGAGTTGGTTCATGTGCATAACACATCTTTAATTCTTTTTCCATCCTCTTTTTTCCCTCTCTTGCCCCCTTCCTCTACTTTGGTCCCCTTTTCTTTTGCAAAAGATCTATCTCCTTATTTCTCATTATCTGTCTTGTATTTTGCTCTTTATTTACAGGCACCTTAAAGAAAAACAACTCAAGGCCTCGATCTTCAAATAGCCACTGTAAACTGCTTAACAGAGCTAGCAGCACCCAGCTTGGTGTTAGTACTTTTAGGACTAGGATGGGAATGGAGTGAACAATCTGCATTCATTTCCCAGTCAGATGGAGAAATGGGGAAGAAATGAAGTTAGTTTTCGTTCACTTCCATTTTCTAACTTATTAGTAGTTGCCAGGCTTCTGGAAGGATTTGGCTTGGTTCTTTCTTTTAACTTACCAGGTTCCTCAAGAAATTTATTGCCGTGGGGTGACTAATAATGCACCCAAGTCCACAGGCTTAAAGTCACTGTGACGACAGGTCTTGCTGTTGTGGGGTTGAGTCATCTTCGGAGCAAACATTGGCTTTGTCAATGTGAGCAGCATCTACGCTTCCTGTTCTTGTCTGATTCATTTCAAAATGGAAGCGCAAACAGGGTAAACAAGAGCCTGGTTTCTCACTCAATTTTAAAGACATTTCTCAAAAACAAATAATAAATGCAAACAGAATTAATTATTATGTTAAATCCAAGCTTTGGCAGTAGCTTGTAGAACAACAATCCCCAAATCCTATCTTTGGGGAAGTAAAACATTTTAAATTCTTCTTGTTTTCCTCCTACTTGGATCATCATCTGAAGAATACTTACAACCACTTGGAGAACCACAAAAATCATCAAACACCAATTTTCTGAGATGTTTTGAGTGCTTTGGAGAACCTCCTGCTTTGACCTTAGAGCTCTCGCTATTTTCTGTGATATTGACCTGAAAGCAACCAGTATAAGGAGCTGGAAAATTGTTCTGTAATATGCTGGTTCCAGCATATGATAACTGGCCCCTAGGTGCTTTGAACAAAGGAGGCAGACAGAAAGATGCAGGGCTGCTCAGGATGCAATTTATTGAGGAGACTTACAGAACCCTGATCCTGGATGGCAGCAAGACCAAGCAAATTCCTGCAATTTAGTCATGAAGAGGGGCAGTACCTATTGACTAGGACAGTAGTGACTTCATCCAACCCAGAATGTACCTGGTTTATCTTAAACTAATATCAAAAACTCAGGCACATTCCTGGCTCCAGGGTTCAGTTATAAATCTCCAGATACTGCTTGAATGGTTTGATCTCTTTATAGGATAAGGAAACTATGCAGGGTTACTTTGGGACAGTCATGGTGGTGACCACTCAAGATAACTTCAGTTGTGGCAGGCAGAATCCAAACATATTGTAAAGTCCCTTATCTTTGTAGAATATACAGTCACTTAATTTTTGATGAATTTTACTGTTTCCTCCTAGTACTTGTATAGTTTCATTTTTGTTTACATTTAGAGCTCTGATCCTTAGTTTATTCCTGTGTATGGTGTGAGGAATGCTTCTAATTTTACCTTTCTATTTTTTTCCAAAGAGCTATCCAGTTGTCCCAGTATCAATATCATTTATTTTAGTCTTTCTGTATCAAATATTAGATTTCCACTTGTACTTGGGTCTATTTCCAGACTTTCTAACTACTTTATCAGTCTGCCTACTTGTGTGCCAGCATCACAGTTTCAAAATCTATGTCATGTGCCTAAATATCTGTCAAAATAGTGCCCTATTCTTTCCCCCTTCCCCACCTTATAGCCTTTTCTTTTCAGTTTTCCTGTATATTCTTGTGTGGTTACTTTTCTGTATGGATTTTGGAATCATCTTGTCTATCCATAGGTTAACAATTATTGATATTTTTATTGGAATCTCAATAAATTGATAAGTTAGTTTTGGGAAAGCCAATGTGCAGATAATGTTGAAGAACCTTGTTCCAGAGGGTGATCTTATCATTTGTTCAAGTCTAATTTTTAAGGAGTGTTTTATAGTTTTATCAATAGATATATTGCATATTTCTTGTTGAGTTTTTGCCTGTGTTGTATCTTTCAGGAGGCTACCTTGCTTTCTATGATCTGTTCTCCCTCCCCTCCCCTCCCCCTTCCCTCTCCCTTCTCATCCTCCTCCTTCTTCCTCCTCCTGTCTCTTTCTCCCTTCCTCCCTCCCTGCTCCTCCTCTTTTTCTGCTTCCGCTTCCTGTCCCTCTTCCTCTTCTCTCTCTCTCTCTCTCCCTCCCTTTCTCTTCTCTTTCTCTCTCCCTCTCCCCTCTCCCTTCTTTCCTCTCCCCTTTCCCTTCCCCTCTCTTGTTTAGTGCCTTGTCTCATTTTAATGTTGGGGATAGGAACCAGGAAGGTGAAACCTCTTCCTCCCATAGTGTCTCTTACGCACCCTCTGCTGACAGAATTTGATATCATGCCTGATTTTCAAAGCAAAAATATTGAAAAGGTCCAGACTAATCTTTGCAGAGCAGCAGTGAAGGGAGGATTTGGATCTGAAAAGGAATAAATTGATTATTAGCATAGAAAATGTTTTCGTTTTTGCTTTAAACAGTTAATTCTATTTAAAAGCTATTTTTGAAATATTTGTGCCCACCTTCTACCTTTTCTAGTGTACCTCATTCTTTTGTATATGCCCAAGATTCCAACTGAAATCATTTTTTTTTTCTGCCTAAAGAACTACTTTGAAAACTTATTTAAAGAAGATGATACAGTTTATCAGCTTTTATTTTTCTGGAAAAAATATTTATTTTGTCTTTATTTTTGAAGGATGGTTTTTCTTTTTTTTTTCTCCTTTTGAAGTATGGCATGCTCCCCATCCAAACTTTAAAGACATCTTTCCATTGGGTTGCAGCTGACATGATTTCTTGTTTAACTTTCTATTTAGAAAACTTACAAACAATAGTATCCTCTTATACCCTTCACCTAGCTTCTACAAACATGAGTCCATTTCAGAACCATAGTACATAACCATTCCACAAACATCAAAACCAGGAAATGACAAGGATGCCATATTGATGTTATGCATTTTTTCAATTACCCCACCAGGGTCCTTTTGGGGGGCCCAGAATCCAGTTCAGGATCCCCGGTTTCATTGGCTGTCATGACCCTCTTCTCATTCCGTCTGAACAATAACGGGATAATCATTTTCTTGACTTAGCCCTTTGGAAGCGTGCTGGCAGGCAACTGTGTAGGATGCCTTTCAGTCTGGCTTGGTCTGATGTTTTCTCTTGTCAAATCCAGGTGTTACATTTGGGATAGAAACGCCGAGAAGGGAAAGCGCTGTTCTCCATGCAGTGCATCACCTCAGCCAACTACATAGTTTCTGATGAGAAAATGAGCCTCATCTTTGCCTCTGTGCCCTGTATCTAATATGTCTTTTTTTCTGGCTCCTTTGCAGATTTTCTTCTTGATCGTGGTTTTTGTGTGTGTGTGTGTGTGCCGGGGATCGAACTCAGATCCTTCCGGTTGCGCAGCAGATGGCGAAACCACTGAGCCAAATCCCCGACCCCTCGATCCTGGTTTTAAGCAGTTTGACTATGCTATGCCGTGGCTGGGGTTCTTTATGTTTTTCTTGCTTTGGATTTGTTAAAATTCTTCCACCTGTGTATTTATAGCTTTCATCGATTTTGGAAAAAAATTAGCCATTACTTCCTTGTATTTTTCTGTCCCCTATACCTACCTCTTCCTGAGACCCCAGTTTCAGGTAACAATGCAATATTGTGGGCTTAGTTCAAATGTGGTTTTATTTCCACTGCTATTGATTTTATAGCACGGTGGGAGAATGCATAAGAAATTCATATTCATGCTCATATTCATGCAGCTGCTATTATCCTAGAGCCACCCAGAACTTCATTTGGGTCTTTTAAAATAACTATTGACTTGTGGGAAAATTAGCTTTTTCCATATTTTTGTCAGTTTGTCATTTGTCTTACACTTAAATTTTCTATTAAGTTGATTGTATGAATCTTTCATTTAATGGTTTCTGGGTTTTAAGAATTCTTAGATTAAAAAAAAAAGAATTCTTAGATAAGCCTTTCTCAAGAGGTTACTTTAAAAATACTCATATATCTTATTATTATTATAAATCTTATTATTATCTTGTTATCTTATGATTTTAATTTTTTATATTTAAACCTTTGATCCATCTGGAATTGATACTAGTATTAAGATGAAAATGATCTCAACTCTGCTTTGTCTTTTATTTTAATTAATTAATTAATTAATTTATTTATTTATTTATGGTACCAGGGATCAAACTCGGATCTTTGTGCTTGTGCAGCAGGCGGTGAAATCAGTGAGCTAAATCCGCGGCCCTCTACTTTGTCTTTTAGCTGGCTGTCTGGTTGCTCACAATCATTCTTAATAAATGTTTTACTACAGTTTATTTTCCCTAATTTTTGGAAGTGGCACTTTTGATTTATTGTAAATTTCCATTAATAAATAAAGAATAGGCTCCCGAATGATACTTCTCCCCTCATACACATCTGTAATGTATTCAATGGGGTGGATTTAGGGGAAAGGAAATTCATAAACTGTGTTGTCCATCTTATAAAAATGAGCAACGCAGACCCATAATAAAACTCCCCCCAGTGCAAACCCATAAACTGCCCCCGCCCCCTGCAAAGCAGCCCCCCACACAGCCAGACAGAAAGTTGTGCTATTTGCTATGAGGGCTGGGTCCTACTGAGCTAGGGCCAGGACCACGGCCTGAAGACAGCAGCCACGACTCTCCCCTGGCCTTTTGCTGCAGCTGTTTTGCCTTCACATTAAGCAAGGACAGCCAATGGATGTGAGGCTCTGTTCCACACACCTGCCAAGTTCCTGGCCCAGCTTCCTGGGTGAGCCTGCACCTTCCACCCACAACAGGCTTCCCGTCATGGGCCAGCCCCTCCAGTGGGGGTCCAGCGAACCCTCCCAGTCATCCTTACAAGGAAAGACACAGAGCTTTCGTGTCTGACCTCTCGGTGACCTGGCTGGGGTTCTGTCTCAGGCCAGCCTCACCCCGCAGCCTTGTTCCCTGCATTGCACCGACTCCTGAACCCCCAGAGAGTCCGAGATGCCACGCTCCTTGCACTTGTCAGGGAAGGGGGTAGGTTTGTTGGCTGGAGGAGTCATCCTCCTGTGGTGGTACTGGGTGTTAGGGACTGAATGTCTGTGTCCCCATGAATAGCCCAGAGTGAGTGAGGCCTTTAGGAGGTGTGAAAGGGATTAGTGCCCTTTTACAAGAAATCCCACTGAGCTTTCTCTGCTCTTTCTACCGAGTGAGGACTTGGTGAGAAGGCGTCATCTAAAAGCCAGGAAGGGAGCCCTCCCCAGAACCTGCTCAGGGTGCACCCATGTCACAGACTTTCAGCATCTAGAGCTGTGGGAAATGAATTACTGTGGTTTATAAGCAGCCCAGCCTATGGTACTTTGTTATGGCAACTCGGATGAATGAAGACACCAAGTCTGGGGGTTTATGACTGTGTCACTTCTGTATCCTGATGCCTCCCCTTTCAACCACACTTGTACTGAGATTTGCAACAATAGTTTTTTATTACAAGATGCATAAAGGTAGGGGCAGCTCTGTTCCTGTGGAGGAAAACCTGAAGAAGACAGGGGGAGGGCTCTCCCCCAAAGTTAGATGGTGCAGTGGCTCCCAGGGGGCTGTGCTTTCAGCTCGGGTTCACAACCTTCCCCAGGAGCAGAGGGCTCCATGTGTAGTGGTCGAAGATCAGGACAAGGAAGGGCCAGTTTAAACGGAGGGTGACTGGCTCAGACTCCAGCTTTGGGGTGCTCCCCGTGGGGTTTGCTGCATTTACTCTGTCCTGGTCTATCTGCAGGATGGCCTTGTGGACAACCTGTGGGCAGTGCAAGGAGGGCAGGAGGTGAGTCCCTGCCACATGCCAGGCACTGTCCAGGCCTCATCCCATGGACTCTTTGCACCTCCACTTTGTGGAACTGAAGGCTGGTTTTGGTCACTTGCTCGCTCCTCACCTGAGCAGCAGCCACAGGACAAGAGCCCAGGCCCCTTTACCTCCAGCCCCTGTCTGACCTGCACATCCCCCTTGCACCTGTAACATGTTAACCAGGCTTCAGTGTCTGTCCTGGGTGCCCCTTACTGTGTCCCGACCTGGGCAAGGGAGGCCTCACTCTCTGCCCACTGTGCTTGAGAAATATCACATTCAAATTGTGCAAAGTGCTTGGGCCTCCCCTGGACAAGAAAGCCCAGGCAGAAGTCAAAAATGAAAATCCGTTGATATGTTCCTTGAGAAGGAATTCTGAAATGAAGAGGATGTTTGACTAACTTGTAGGGAAAGCCTTTGACAGATCATAATCCAGCTAATGAATGGGTGACATCTGGCATGCTCACAATACCCTGCGGGACGGTAACTCCCTTCAGCTCTACTTTATAGCCAGGGCTCCCAGGGTCTGTGCAGCTGCGACAGGCACCATGGCTAGGAATAGATGGGGCTGAGACCAGAACCCCTGCAGTGGATCTTGAGAAAATGAGGCTTGAGTCAACAGACCCAAGGTCCAATGTCAGACTTACTTACGAGCTCTGAGATCAGGGACAAGCTCTTTACCTCCCTGAATTCCTCCACTTTAGAAGGAGCAGCTGATTTGACTGAGTCCACTCACACAATAGGCATTGTGTTTGAAGGGTGGGGGCCACATCTGAGTGATGGAGGCACACCCAGAGCCTAGCATAGTGTGGGGGCACATGGTAGGGGTTCAGTAAAAAATTATCTGAACAAACGAGTGAATAACAGAACATCAAACTGAAGGACAATAAGTATAACTGAGTAGAAGGCTCAGTGCAATCCAAATCAGACATCTGCCGTGTTCCCTATTTCTTTTTGCAGGGGCTGCTCACGGAGCCACCATGATAGCTTCGTGATGCTTGGGCGGTGGCTTGCCCTCATAACCAACTGCCTGTGTCATCTTGGGGATGTCATGCTTTCTAATCGAGCCTCAGTTTACCTCACTGTAGGTGGAGGGGATTGAACCCAGACCTGGGTTCTCAGGCTGGGAATGAGTGGCATTCGTGATTATTTTTACTGTAGGTTTTGGAGGAAGAAAAATATAAAAGGATGGGTTCCCAAGACACTTCTTACCCTTGATAGCATCAGTGGAGCCTCCTGGGTGATGCCTGAGAAATTGGCCCGGTTGGTGAACAAGTCTTCGATGCCCATGTCTGCCAGCATGGCTCTGAGGTCATAGGCGCCCGAGATGGAGAGCTTCGGCAGGTACAGGTCTACCTGGCTTCTCAGAACAAGCAGGGGAGGTTAGAGGTCCTGGCTGGGCCTGCCAGGGAGGGAGCCACCGACCCCCCCAGCCAGATGCCACGTCTTCCCGCTCTAGCCTCCCAGTCTGACTGACCTTTTCCCTGGGGACAGGAGAAGGCAAGAGCAAGAGCAGCATCTGCCTCCCCTGCTTCCCAAGCAGCATCTTCTTTGGGCCTCTCAGCTGCATTCTTTTCCGCTGTGAGATGCCTTTGAGCTGATTCCACCTGTGATACAGCTCAACCACTGGGCGTCAAAGATAATGGTCCCTAAGGAAGTCGGTCTGAGCCAGGCATAGTGGCACCCTGAGGCAGGGGGAGGGCAAGTTTGACCCCAGTTTGGGCAAGTTAGTGATATAGCCAGACCTTGCCTCAAAATAAAAGAAAAAGGGCGGTGGTGGTAGATGTATGAAGTTCAGTGAGAAGGGCCTGGGTTCAGTCCCCAGTGCCACAAAGAAAAATGGAAGTCTCTTTGCTTCCCAGAAAGTCCGTGCTAGAAGCAACAGAGAGGAGGAGGGAACACTCCGCCGGGGGTCGTGGCCCTAGCCACGCCTCTGTTTCCCGGTGGTTTCAGCTAAGTTCTGCCACTCTTGTGCTGGCGGCACGTGCGGGGCAGGCCCCTGGGCGCCAGAGCGCTGCAGTTCCGCAAGAACTCGATTCTGCCGGTGTAAAGGAAGGGCGTGCTGAAGTGGGTAAGGAGGAAGACGGGCGAGGGCCACTGTTTTTACAGTACAGAGGCAGATTGGGAGGCTGAAACTCGGTGGCCCAGGGATCCCCGAGGCCCCCAAGGGGCGGCAGGACGGCCACTCCCAGCCTCTCTCCAAGGGCGAGGCACGGGGCTGCGGGGTGGTGTGGGTGGCTGGCTGATGTTGTCCACACTGGAGTATTTTCATGAAGAGTTTTTTGGGGGGTGGGGGTTGCGGGGGGAGATTATTCGTTGCTCTATTTTCAGTAAGGGCCAGAATTTGTTTGCATCACGGTTCATTATCGCCACCTTGTGTCACTATACTTCGATCACAAGTTTCCCTTTGCGAGGTGAGGGTGAGGTGCAGCTGGGAACAACCCAGCACCCACCCGCTCTCTGGGGGCGGTGTCATTCACAATAAAAACAGCTTCGAACCATAAAACTCAAAACCCATCTGTGTAATGAAGTAGAAAAGATCTTTTCTACATTTTCTGCTGTAGAGTTGATTTTTTTGTTAAATTTTAAAAACATTCATAAAAGCAAAATTGCTCATAATTGTGATAGTTTCATACATGTGTCCACTGGGTAATGTTTAAACCAGGATAAACATCTGTTTTCTCCAAAATGTACCATTTCTTGATGGTAAGAATGTGCAAAATCTTTTCGCCTAGCATTTTGGAATATGCAGTGCATTGCAGTATTGTTAGGATATACGATCACCACACAACATCACCCTGAGCTTCTTGCTTCTGTCTTGCTGTAAGTCAGGACCCGCCGACCACTGCCTCCCCACCACTTGCTCAAAGTTCTTGCCTGACAGAGTTCAACTGGGCTGAATTTGTCTTCTTCATTGCCGCTGCCCTGCTTTGCCGGTACTCTGGGTGCAGCCTCCTGACTTGAACAGCGTCACCCCCTTTTCCTGCTCCACGGGACCCCTTCCCACTGGCTGGACTTCCTCTCTGGCCAAAGGCAGTACAGTGACAAAGATCTGCTCTGCAGGCATTGCCCCTGGGCAGTCCTGTCCTGTCCTGTCCTGTCCTGTCCTGTCCTGTCCTGTCCTCTCCTCCCCTCCCCTCCCCTCCCCTGCTCTCTCTCTGTCTCACTACTTATGCCATTCTACTACCATTAATTCCACCAGAATCTGTTTCCTGCTCTACAGTGCTTGAGTCTGAGGCCTCAGATTCCCCTATTCACCATTCTTCTCTGTGCTCAGCCCAGTGCACAGCACAGAGGTGCTTCTGTGCATGAACACAGAGCGAATGACTGATCGAAGGTAATGTGCCTGCCCCACCTGCACCCCTGAGCTGCTCCACATTGTACACGCCCCACCCTGCCACATCTGCTCTGCCCCGAGTCTGCACTACCCAACCTGCCAGCAGGTTCTGAGTTGGCTGGCATTTTCTGATTCTCCTGCATGGAATCAGAAGGGACTGTGAGTCTCCTTGATTGTGGGCTAGGAGCAGGGCTGGGCACGCTTGCTGGTCACTTCAGTTGCACTCTACTTTGGAGCTGCCTGGGGGAAATGAGTTGTTTCTTCCTCCCTCCTTCCTCACCTCGATCCCTACCTTACATCTTCAGCTGGCCCTCCTTGAATGCCAACTCTGCATGGCCCCTTGCCTGGGCTGGAAGTTGCAGGCATAAGGAGTCCCTTGGCTGGTTCTTCTCCTGACCCCCAGCCATGATCATATACCCCCTGCTCTCTTTCCAGATCTATTTATTACCTACTCAGGCCCCACTTTCTAATTTGTTTTCTGATTGATTGATTGATCGATTGAAGAAGAGTTAGATCCCCTGAGCGAATTGAGATACAGCAGTCGCTTGCATTATGCTTTATAGAGCCTCCCAGGAATATGTAGCAAGTCTTGGTTTCTAGTGAGCAAGATAACAAAATGGAAAAGTAGGAAACTGGGTGGTTGGTGAGGTCACTTTAAGAAACCGAAGTAAAAATGTGATAATATAGAGGCAGGCTATGAAACTCACAGGAAAAGGGGATCTCGCTGCTGATTGATCAGCAAAAACACAAGTGTGACCTCCAGGTCAGAGAAACTCAGACTATGGGGACCCAGCAGAGAGGAAAACAGTGAAGCCTGACAGTGAGTCATGGAGGGAGCCACAGATGCACCATGGCGACACTGCACTGCAGACACCAACAGGTAGAACTGGTGGGAGGGCTTACCCATGGATCAGGGAATTGGACCACCGCAGGATGGTGTCCCGGCTTAGCCCAGCAATGACTGTGTCCATCTGCCCTTGGTCTGGAAGGATGAAGAAGACAGTCGCGTTGCCTGTGAAGTTCAGCTGTACCAGCTGGCAGGGGAGCACCGAGTCATGCAGGTACATGATAGTGCCTGACTTGGACATCATGGGCACTGTTACTGTGGTTGTCTTGTTCACATAGAAGTTCTCCTCCCTGCTGCTTTCTGAGTTGAAGGGGTGTGCCCATGTGCCTGGGAAGAAGGAGCAGAGAGTAAGCAGAAGTCAGGCACATAGGGCAGGACATGCCCTTTGGGTGGCCTCATGGGAAGCAGGAGAACACCATTGTGTCTCTGTGAATAGGCTACACAAGAGCCTGGCACATAATGTCCCCACTGTGGCTGCCAGAGTCTTCCAGTAAGATTCCACAGTTCCCAGATATTTAAATCCTGTTCCATCCTCTACCTCTTGGAATGGGTGGAGGATCAGCTCCATTTTCTAAGATTGCCTTCTAAACACAGAAGAGGGTAAGGAGATCACAAGAATGCTGGGCTTTGGGTTTGGGGGTAGGGTTCACTGAAAACGGACTTGGTATTGGCTCCCTGGCTTAGAGTTCTGGAAGTGATGGTGGACCTCAAGCCACAAATTCAATGTCCCTGGTAGGGACCTTCACTTTAAGATAGACCAACCATCCATTCCATCCACCCCAACAACCTGGTCCTGCCACCTGGCCCCTCATGCTAGACCACATTTCCTGAATGCAGAGTCAGGATGGAAAGGCTCCTTCAGGGCCATGGACTCCTCCCTCAGCTCTGGCTAGACCATATCCCATGATGTCATTGTCTAACTTGTTTGCTTGCTTCAGGGTGGGGAACTGACTACTTTGCAGTACTGATTGGCTCTGATGGGGAGAATGTTTCTCCTCAGATTGATCCAAAGCCTCCCTGATGCAGTGCCTTTCACAGAACCTCTTCTGTCCTTCTGAGCTTACTCCAAACAGCACGTCCTGTGGCAGGACGTCTAAAGACACTGAATGGATCTCACCAGGACTGCTTCTGCTCTAGTTTAAGGTTCTCCATGTCAGGAGAGGACAGAGGACTTCAGTGGGTCCCAGGTGTTCTGGTGCCCTTGACCTCACACCCTGAAGGGTCATGAGGCCATTGTTTCCTAGCTTCAGGGTGGCCAAAACACAGCACCAGGCAGTCCCTTCTCCATCTCAGTGCCTGCAGATTCATGGATTATGTGGTCAAAAGTCTTGGTTCTTAGTGGAGATAATGGAGAGAGGCTGGAGGATACAGGGAAACAAGCTATGGCCACAGCCTAGAGAGTCAGGAGCTCTGCCTGGTCTGTCCTGGATAATCTCTCCAAGCTCAGTCACTTCAGACAGTAAGTCTGTATCATGAAAAGTAAGATAATTTGAGGGTTCTCAAACCATGCTCCAAAGGAAGTCTGATGTCTGTGGAACTGAAACAAGGCTTCACTATGGTGCTGATTTTGCTTGTTTCTTTCTGCTGTTTCCCCTGCATATCTTTGAACATGACTCCTTTATGGGAGCTGAGCCCTGTGGGCCCTGGTGACAAGGTGATTGCTGAAGGCAGGCCTGCGTAACTGCATATGAAGAGCAAAGGGTTCCCTGAGGGAATCAGGGGAGGCTTCCCAGAGGAGGCAACTTTTGAGCTAAGACCTGAAGGATAGAAGATGTTTAGGGATTCAGATAAATTGAGAGAGTGCCCATAAGACAAAAGGGGCATGGGGTTTGGGCCAGGTAGAATAACGATTCCCTCATCCTAGTCACCAGAATCTCTGAGTATTCTGGTTACTGTCAAGGGGGAACAAAGTTGCAGATGAATGTGCAGTTGCTAATCAGCTGGCCTTGAGTTGGCAGTATATCTTGGATGATTCAGGTGTGTCTGTGTAAACCCCTGGGTCCTTACCAGTGGAGGAAAAGGGCAGGAGAGCCAGGAACAGAGGAGACCTGCTGTTGGGAACAGCTGTTATCTCTGACTTTGACCCCGAGTCAAGAATCGCAGGTGGCTTCTAGAAGCTAGAAAAGGTTTGGAAATGCATTCTCCCCTAGAACCTTCAGAAGGAACCAGCCCAGCTCAAATGTGGATGTTAGCCCACTGTGGCTCATTTTGGACTTTCGACCTCCAGAACTGCCAGATAAACAATTTGCGCTATTTTAAGCCATCAAATCAGCAGGAATTCATTAGAGCAGCATTAGGAGGAGCACACAGGATTCACCAGAGAGGTGTGGTCCAGGACAGGAGAAGAATTTGGTGTGACTGGAGTGTGTGTGTGTGTGTGTGTGTGTGTGTGTGTGTGTGGCATGGAGGAGAGTAAATTTTGAGATAGGAAGCTGAAGAAGACAAAAGAGCCAGAGGACTGGTAGCCCCGGGCTTCTTAACCTTGGCACCTTGGACATTTGGGGGCAACATCCTGACCATTGTGAGTAGGATATTTAGCAACCTCCCTGGCCTCTGCTTACCAGATGTCAGTAGCACATTCCACCCCACCCCAGTTATTACAACCAAAATGTCCCCAGACATTGCCTAATATCTTTGGGGCAGGGGGGTCACCCTCAGTTGAGAACCACTGCACTAGCAGAAGGAGTTCAGTTTTATTTTCAGAGATAATGTGTGTGCAATTTGCCTGATCATAAAAATGATCTAATGGTAGTGGATGGGAGCTCTTGGTAAAACTACACATTGTAGGGCTTTCTGACTGAGGTTCTGCTTTAGTAGTTCTGGCCTGGGCTCTGGAATCTGTAATATGAACATGTCTCCCTGGAGATTTTTATGAACAGCACTTTGGAAAGCCTAGTGCCAAACTGATGGGAGCTGGAGTTGGGGGGAAGTGGGCCTTTTCAGTTGGGGAGACCCTGAGGGGGCCTGTATCTGGTTCAAAGCTGGATGTGTGGCCCCTGACCCGGAGCCTGTCTCACATTAATAATCAGTCAATACTTGTAGACCACGAAGCAGCCATTCTCTCTGCAGTTACATGCATGGGCCTCAAACCAACCTCCAGGAACCCAGGTGAGTTGCTTAACTCTTCCAGGTATCATTTTGGTTTTTGTAAAATGATATAGTGCCCTTCCCCAGCAACACTGTGGTAAAGATGGAGATTCTAGCTGGGAATGTGCTTTGTGAAATTAAAGGCATTACCCCAAGTTTGCCCTAGATTATGACAGCTGCTGCTATTCTCAGCAATGCTGATGGGGCCCTGTCACCATGGGATGGGGAGCAGGTACCTCTGAAGAAGATGTAGTTGACCAGGATAAGGATGGCTGGACTATCCAGTTCTGAGAACATGTCCGTGAGCTTTCCCTGTGTCTTATTGTTGATGTACTCATTGATCTGTCTGCGGGCTCTGGTCCAGTCCTGAAAATCTACAGCCAAAGCCTCCGACTTATAGTAGTGTTTGATGTCTGCTGAGAAGGACTCCCGAGGATGCAGGCTGTGGTTGAGGAACAAGGCATTCCCCATGGCCATTTCCAAGCTGGTGTCTGACTCCCTGAGGAGGTCAAGCAGGTGTTGGAAGTCCTGGTGGATCTTGGTTTCTGACATCCTGGTGAGGTTGAAGCCCAGGCCCTGGAGAAGCTGGGTCTGTGTGTGGCCACAGGTACCCAGAGACAGCATGGCCAAGGCTATGGAGATGCTCACAGGGGAGATGAAGACGTTCGTGTCAGGAGCTGAGGCCAGTACGTGCCGATACAGGCTCAAGGCAAAGTCAAGGTTGGTTGGTGCTAGGTCCCGGTGAGGACTGTCTATGCCGGAAACAGCACTGGAGGTCTCAGCCTGGATGGCCCAGAGGCCACTGGTGCACAGGCAGAGGACGCAGGTGTACAGGGCAAGGGGCATGGTTGGGATGGCCGGGCCCTGCAAATCAAGAATGCTAATTAGAGCACGTGGTGGCCGCCTGAGTGAGCGGGGCTCGGTGCCACAGGAGGCAGCCAGAGACCCCATATTGTCCCCAGTCCCTTCCTCCACACTGGCTGCGGGACCTGAGGAAAGTCACAGCAGGGCTCTGGGCTTCAATTTCCTCATCTGAAGATGTGACTTCCATTCACTGTGATGGAACCAGTGCCTTCTAGATGCTCAATACTGATCAAGGTATTTTGCTGATTTTTGCTCATCTAGTCTTCACCAAAACATAAAGTAAATATTATTAACCTGATTTGAGGCACCCACAGGCAGATGCTGAAAGAGGTTAAATATCCAGTATTGGATATCCACTTTGATAGATTCAAAATTCAGAAAGAAAAACAAAACAAAATTTTCCATCAAGAATCTTATATCTGATAAAATCATCTTTTAAAAAATGAGGAAGAAATTAAGACTTTCCTAGATAAAGCAAAGAGAGCTCAAAACCTGCCCAGAAAGAAATGAAAGATTCATCTCATTTCAGATTGAAAAGAAAAGACACTGAATATTTCCTGGAAGCTAGGCAAATAAATAAAGATCTCTGGTAAAGCTAAGTGTTTGGGCAATTATCAAAGCTAATATGGTTGTAATTTTATCTTTTATTTTCTATATGATTTTACATTAACATATAAAAGCAATTATTAATGTATATTTTGGGGGCACATAGGCAGAAAAATATGATTTATGACATCAATAACTGAACAAAAATAAGGATAAAGCTTCAGAGAAGCAGTTTTATATGTTATTAAGGTTAAGGCATTATAAATTTAGAGTATTATAACTTGATGGTGTTAACCATAATCCCCATGGATAACCACAAAAAATAGCCAAAGTATCTGTATAAAAGATGGTGAGAATTAAAATATTTTACTTCAAAAATCAACTAAACAAAAAAGGGTACAGTAATATAGGAAATGATGTATAGAAAACAAATCACAAAATGTTGGAAGGAAGCCCTTCTTTATCAATAATTAATTTACTGTAAAAAGAATCAAATTCTATAAAAGACAGAGATTGACAGAAGCGATGTGATGGTTCATTTTATGTGTCCATTCGACTGTGCTCAGGGAATCCTAGGGAGCTGGTGTCTTAGTCCTTTCAGGCTTCTGTAAGAAAAATACTACAGGATGGGTTATCTGTAAAGAACAGTTCTAGAGGCTGAGAAGTCCAAGATCAAAGCACCAGCAGATCTGGCATTGGGTGAGGGCTTTTTGCTTTATAGAAGACGCTGTCTCGATATCCTGTCACACAGTGACAGGAGTGATCCAGGTCTCTGGTCTCTTTAATAATCACCTCCCGAAAACTCCACATCCTAATACTACCACAGTGGAGATTTCAATACATGAGTTTTGTAAATATTTGTAGACATTCAGACCATAGCAGCTGGGAGAACATTATTTCAGGGTGTGTTTGTGAGAGTATTTCCGGAAAAGATTAGGATGAGTCAGTGGAGCCAACCTCACCCATGTGAGCAAGTTCACCCCATCCATGGAGGATACAGAGAGACTAAAAGGGTAGAGCAAGAGAAAATTCTCTTTGCCTGTGAGCTGAGACATGCATGCTCTGACCGTGAACCTTGGAGCTCCTGGGTTTTGGGCCTTTGCACTCTGAGACTTATACCAGCAGCCCCATTTCTATTCTTAGGCCTTGCATTAAGACTGGGGGTTACACCATTGGCTCCCCCTGGTTCTCAGGACTCAGTGGGACTTCTCTCCATAATCATATAACCCTATTATCATAAATCTCTCCCTACCCACCCTTATTTAAACCAGTTCACAGGAATCTGTGTGGAACCACTGGTCTCCCTGGAATTCCTCAGGGGTCCCTTGTCTGGGATGTTCCAAAACTCAAACCTCAAGAGAACAGGTGCAAACACCCCCACAGCGCTGAGCCCTCTTCCAGCACTCCCTGCCTGACTCCTCTTAGCTGCAGAGTGGAAAAATAAGCCCCATGGCTGATCTGAGACCCCCACTTCGCTACCTGATGATAGGTACAGGTGGGGCCTGCTCCCCACCCCAGCCCCCAGCTTCTGGGCTTTGCTGGGTTCTCCCCAGATCTGACTTCTGGGTCCCCAGTACACTTCTTTCCTTTTCCTGGGTTTTGAGGCAGACCAGGCTGGATTCAGATCTCAGCACTGCTGTTTATTCAGTAGGTGACATGGGAAAAGTTGTTAAAGCTCTGCCTCAGTTTTCTCATATAAAATAGCAGAGACAACAGTCCCGTGCCAGCTGGCCTATTTGGTGGTGTTTGTCTCCTCTCTTCCAGTCCCAGCACACTGCCCAAGTTTGGGGCTTAGCTGCTCTCTCTGCACTCAGCAGTTGTGCTGTCTGGTCCCCAGTTGGTCTTTGCTTTCTGCTCAGCTCCCTCCAACCTGTTCTCTCTTCTGCTTCTCATTGCTTCTTTCTCAAATTCCTGCTGAAAAGCTTTCATTGGTGTCCTGTTGTCTAAAGATGGATGCAATTGATCCCCACTGAGGTGCCCTGGGGGCCCTCATGACCCAGTCCCTGTTGACAGTCCTGCCCCCAGCCTTGAACTGGGCCCTCGAAGTCCCAGCTGCCGGCCTTTCCTGGCACACATCACACTTTCATCCTGTGCAGGTCAGAGCAGGGCAGGTCAGATTGGTCCCTTGATGTCTCAGTTCACTCCTTCATTGCCTTTGAGGCTTCCATGCTAGGTCTCTGTACCCAGGGAGCCCTTCCTCTGCTTACTCTCTGTCCCTGCTCCTATGTCACACACAGAGGAATCTGCTTTGGTGCTGGTCACTGCCACCCCAGTCTGTGTTTGTGAACCCCTCTTGGGCAAGGACACTGGGCAGCACAAGTTTTTTGATGTCTCTGCAGACATCAAAACTCTCCCTCCTCAGAGCACTGCTGTGAGTATTCAGCAGTCACAGCTTGTCATGCATGCTTAGCTTAGGTGAATTAACATCATGTGGCATTGGGGCCCATTTTACAGATGAAAAGAGGGAGCCAAGGGGGCAGAGCAGCCTGGCCAGGGCTGAGACTCCAGGGTCAGCAGAAGTCTGACTTCTGAGCCTGGCTCCCCATACAGAGCCATCGAACCACAAAAGCAGCTCGCACAGGTACCCAGCCATAGAAAAAGCAGAGTCAGTGTCCATCTACATTGTCCTAGCCCCAGGTCACCCCGTGAGAGCTATGGAAGATGGGCACGTGAGACCCTGTAGGATGCCCCTGCTCTGTGCCAGCTCTGCATCCCCCCAGTTGGCATTCTCCACTGGTACTCTGCCTGGCACCCATCCATTCCAGCCCTCAGACTCCCTCTCACTCTGCAGCTGCGGCTGCTGCTGTGCTGGGTTTAGGAGCACCAGGTGTACTGGATGGGAAGGGAACTTAGCTACAGCGCTCAGTGACAGCCTCTGCTCTCTGAGAAATCAAAACCCTAGGGGTGACCTGCAGACTGGGAAGTGCTCCAGGGTGGCCTCATATCACTGCTGGTTGCCCTAATGATCAGTGCCCCAGAAAATAATCCAAACGAGTACAAGAGCTATAGCCACCACTTTGATCTGGAGTGTACAGGGGCAGAGGCAGGGGCAGGGACAGGTGCAGGGGCAGGGGCAGGTGGGCCCCAGACTTTGCAGGGAGTCACTCACTGTCCGCAGTGGGCTGGGGTTGCTCTGCTGGCTTGGTGCCGTCTAGGATCGTAGCACGAGTACAGTAAGCCAGTGGGGACGCTGACGGCTAAATCTTGCTAGCCAGCTGCCCTTCTGGTTAATGGTTAGAGGGGGACAGTGGCCTTCAACATTCGGTGGTCCCCACCCCCAAGCCATTGGCCAATGGGAGGCTCCTCAGGAAATTTGAGTAAACATAGCAATGCTGCAAATTAACTTTCATCAGTATTTGTTTTTGGTCTTATTATTTGATATAAAAATGAGGCAGAAGTTTCACCAGTGGTTGCCCCATGGCAGTGGGTATAGAACTCACCAGTGTCAGACACAGATATCTGCAGAAGCCACATGCTGAGCTCTGGTGGGGATGAATCAGGCTGGTCCTGCCTTCAAGGTGGCCTCTGTCGGGAGGGACAGCTGAGGGATCATACCAACCAAATGCTTCCTGTAGATTATCTCATTTAATCTTCACAATGATCCAATGAGCCATCTTTATTACTATCACACTTCTTCAGATAAGGAAACTGGGACACATGGTGGTCAAGTAAGCTGCCCTTGAGATTCAAATCCAAGACCTTTCAGCTCTAAAGTCTAGCATTTCTCTGTAGCTTTTGTTCATTATTTCTCCTTGGATTGCAGGAGACAGACACCAAACTCTATTCTAAACTAAAAAAGAAAATTGATTGGGTATCCCTTGACTATGAATTTCAAAAAATAGAAAGGGCTTCAGCTCCCAAATCCATCATTTGTTTTCTTCCTTTCTTTGTTCTGCTGTCTTCTAGCTTCTGTTTTACTATTCTGTCTACACTGGGAACAAAGGTAGTCACTGTAGCTCCAGGTTATTTGGTTCTAACTGATTATTTGATAACAGGAGAGAAATTCTCTTTTTTGTGTTCATAGCCATCCTCCAAAGGACACTGGACATGTTTGCCCATCCTTGGACTGATCACAGTGTCCGGAGGACAGGGCGTTATGCATGCTGAGCCAGAGTTCTGTTCTCTTTGGGGTGACAACACCATTATTTCCTGTCAGGAAAGCTGATTCTATGGGAAAAGAGGAAAGTAGGCGCCACAGCCAAACCTGCTATTTCCAGGCACTCCTGGAAAACTATCAGTTTTGTTAACACTGATACTTTCAAATTTGCCATTTCTAAGTCAAATTTTAAATTTATGTCTAAGAATTTATTTTGTCTAGGTTTTTGGATTAAATACTAGACATGAATTCATAAATGCCCATCATTATTGTTTTAAAATTGTTGTTTTATATCAGTAATTCTTTTCTTTTGGTTCAACCTTTTATTGACATATTTTGTTTCTTTTCTCCCCTTAATTTGTATAGCTAATCAACTTTTTCAAAGACTCAGCTTTTAGTTTGTGATTGGTTTTTCAAAAGTATATTTTGTTGATTTCTTTTTTTTACCTTTTTTTACCATCTTTCAGAATTCTTTGGGTGTTGATCTGTTGCTATTTTTCTATTTTTCTTGAGACAAAGGTTAGCTTCCTTATATTTTAAATTTTCCACTCTCCAAATAAATGCATTGAAAGTTAAGTTTTCATCTAAGTATAGTGCTGATTTTTCTATGTCCTACAAAATTTTCATCGTTACTATTCTCATATGGGGATGCTTGGTGCATCCTGGGTCCTGAGGTGGCGTCTGAGTCCCATGGCCTCTCGTGTCCCCAGCAGGACTGGAAGTTTCAGGGGGAGAGGGCCCCAAGGCCTGTGGGCTGAGGACACAGCCATAGTTACCCTTCCCACCTCTGCACAGCAGAGGACCTTGCACATATGGGTGCAGGGACACCAAGACATCGTGTGACCTGGTCCTCTCATAAACTCAGGGTGCAAAGGGAGACTCAGACACACACCAAGGAATTGGCAGGTCACACGCAGGTGGTGGCCAGTCCAGCCTGCGCTTAATGTTAGCCAGGGAGGCGGCCCTGGGCTGGAGGGAAGCTGAACCATGAGGACAATTACTGTTGCATGGGATCCATCCACTCCCCGCCAAGATGGGGGAGTTGATGTTTTCCTCCTTGACGAAGAGGAGGAAAGGCCTGTGATTTCACTTTTTTCATTTCCAGTTACATTGACTTGTCTCTTTTCTCTCTCTTTTTTGGTTAGATTGGCTGAGGGTTTGTCTATTTTGTTTATTCTTTTGAAGAACCTGCTCTTTGATTCATTGCTTCTTTGCATCATTTTTTAGTGTCAATTTCATTAATTTCTGCTCTGATCTTTACAATTTCCTTCCTTCTGTTGGCTTTGGATTGGGATTGTTCTTGTTTTTCTAGGACCTTGATGTCCATTATTAGGTTATTTATTTGGCTTGCTCTGTTTTTGTGATGTGGGCATTCACAGCTCTAAACTTCCTTCTTAGGACTGCTGTCATTTCGTTCCACAACTTCTGGTGTGCTGTACTGACATTATTGTTCGATTCTAGGAATTGTCTAATTGCTGCCTTGATTTCTTCTGTGACCCACTGATTATTCAAGAGTGTATTGTTTACATTCCCTGTGTTTGCATAATTTCTGTGATTACTTTTGCCATAGATCACTAGTTTGTACTATGATCTGATACTATGCCTGGGATAATTCCAATTCTTTTGCATTTACTTAAGGATGCTTTATAGGCTAGTATGTGGTCTATTTTGGAGAAAATTCCTGCCAAGAAGTATTTGTATTCTGTTGTTGGATAGAACACTCTGTAAATATCTGTTAAGTCCACACTGTTCAATGGTTTGGTTCAACTCTGAAATTTCCTTGCTGATTTTTTTCTAGTTGATCTGTCTGTGACAGTGGAGTATTGAGGTTCCCCACTGTAACTGTGTTGACATTTATCTGATCTTTTCTGGCCAGTAGTGTTTGTTTTATAAAGGTGGGTTGTTGGTGTTTGGTGAATATATGTTTATAATTGTTATCTCTTATTTTTCCATCAATTTTGAAAGATCATTCTGTGGGACATATCAGTCTAGGTTGGAAGTTGGGGGTTTTTGGGGGGATGGGGGATTGAAACACTTTGCTCCAAGCTCTCCTGGCCTTCCAGGTTTGTGTTGAGAAGTCTGCTATAATTCTAATGAGTTTACCTTTATAAGTAATTTGTTCCTTTTCTCTTACAGCTTTTACAATTTGGTCCTTGTGTTGGACTTCTGGGATTTTGACTGTGATGTTCTGTGGAGAAGTTCTTTTCTGTTCATGGCTATTTGGGAATAAACAAGGAAAAGAAAAAACAGCAAAATAAAGGCAAAAAGAAACATAAGAAAAAAAGTTAAAAGGAGAAAGGCAACAAATAAAGGTGAAAAACCCAACCCTCCTAAAAACCACAGAAGGAAAAAAAGGAAAAAAAAGTCGAGTCCCCCCCTCCACATTCCTCTGTAGTTTTCAATGGATGGTTTCCTTTCAGTTTCTACAGTCTTATAATCTAGTAAGTCATGATTTTCTCCACCTAACTTTATAGCCTATGGGTTTGTGAGGTATCCCCCACTTCTCCAGAAGCCCTTCTGTCTGTACATCCAAGACTATGGCAACTGTCCAAGCTGAAACATGTCCTTGCTCACATTGGTAGATAGGGAAGACAATCAGAGCACTGGTCTCTGTTGGATATAGGCAGCAGGGCAGGGATTCAGGCAGGCTACTTGACTTAATGTCAGCACTTTCAGATCCAGCCACCTCTAAAAGACACACTCACTGGGCCTTATTTCTCATGATAGAGGATGGGGCCCATGTCCTTCTTAGCTTGAACTTAAACTTCTCAAGGGTCTATGTGTAGTCGACACCCTCTCTGTGATTGCCTTCTATGGCTATCTCTTACTCAGTCACTGTGGGCGGTTAACATTGGAGACCCTGAAGTAGAGTTGTTCTGTAATTGTTCTGTGGCTCAATCTTAAACAATTGACCCTGTCCCAAAATGGCACCTGATTAAGCTCTCTCTGGAAATATGGTAAGTGCAGCACTGGGTTTCTTCTCCAACTCTAGCTTGCTATGAAGGAGTCACCTTCAGAGTAGAACTCCATGCTGCTTTTGTAGTTTACAATAGCTGTGGACTTTTCTTGGAGCTAGTGCTACTGGATAGGTCTGTAATTTTTTCTGTATCTGACAACCCTCCAGGCTTACATTCTTTTCCCAGGTGTTGGCCTTTTCCACAATCAGGTTGGTCAGTTGGTCAGTGCCTCTGCTGCTCCATACCAGTGGAAACAAAAGAGAGCCAGCTTGGAGTAGGCAGGTGGCTTTGGGCAGGATGCAGAACCCATAGACATGGAGTTGGTCAGAAGCCAATGTATGGCTCTGTCTAGTCCACAGAGGGCACAGCTCAATCCAATCTGCCTCTTGGAGAACTTTAGAAAGAAGCTCCTAGGGCCTGGGATTTTGCTCAGTGGTGCTGCCACCTGCCTCGCAAGAGCAAGGTCCAAGGTTCAATCCCTGGTACAAAAAAAAAGAAAGAAAGAAGCTCCTACCAGGATTTGGGATGACCCACTGACAGCCCAGCCCAATAAGTCATCTGCAGTGGCTTACTAATGCAGAGCCTGAATTCTTCAAGGAAATCTGTGCTATGGAAGCTATTATTAAGACAGCTGACAAAATTAGAATATGGACAGCACATTAGATAAAATATTTTTTCTATGCTAAATTTCCTAAAGTGGGTAGCTTTACTGAAAAATGATATCTCAGTCTCAGGACTATGCACTGAAGTACTTACAGGTAAAGGGAAATGATGTATAAAATTTATTCAAAATATTCTGAAACATGTGCACATGTGTGTGTCTAAGGAGAGAAAAAGGTATATGGATATTCTTTGTCCCATTTTAATTCTTGCAACTTTTCTGTAGTTTAGAAATTACTTCCAAATATGGAGTTTTAAAAAAGGTTGGGTTCTTGTTCTGCTACTGTCAGCTTCTGCCCTTGTTATTTCCCTTCTCAGAGGGTGTCCACAACCTCTCTCAGAACTACATATCACCCCTGCCACATGGAGCTGCTGTGAAGACCAGATGCCACTGTGAGCCTGGCCCTGTAGTCAGTGTATCTTAAGGCACCAATCAAGAGAACCGGTGTTAAAATTGTTATTCTTATCTTTTTGGTGAGTAGTACCCACGAAACACTAGCTTTATATGGACAGTAATCGATAAGATTTTTTTTCTTTTAAATCATCAACCTCTTATTCCCTTAAAAATAAAAATCATCAAAAAAAGGGATATTTTTCATAAGCACTTTTCAGCCATCTATCACATGTTCCTTGAATCACCAGTCTGTCCCCATTAGGCCCTGGCTAATGGCCTTCATGTGCGTGAGACCTGCCCAGTTGAGCCCTAGGAGGCAGGGATGCACCTGCCCCAGGTATATTTCTCCAGCTACCATACCAGATAATGCTGCATCTGGGCTTCCTTTGAGAATGATTTGCTGGTCTTTCAGGGGTCTCCCAAATTCCAGTAGCAGTGTATAGACAAAGCCCTCCGTCAATGATCCTAGCTCCTTTGAACTTGTTATTTACATGTTGCTCTGAGTTCCACTGTCCGAATTCTGCTGGCCACAAAAGCTGGACCTGGAGGACTGCTCAGGGCCTCTGAACTTCTCTGGCTGTGTGCATGAAGCTGTGTTCTTTGGAACCCTACATCCAAGAAAACAGGGCCTAGACCTTACCTGGCATGGGACAGGTCATGCCAAGCCAGAGACTACAGTGGGTAGAATTTCCAGGGATGGGTCTTGGCTGGTTTTTCCATGCCCTGCCTGGCTGTTTGCTCAAGAATCATGAACTGTGTTGGCAGTGAAGGATGACAGCCAGTACAAGTTACATGTGGGTGGCGTGCATAGGCTGGGCATGGTCCACAGTTCTTCTGAGGCCTCTCTCAAATCATGGTTTTCTGAGGCCACACCTGGGTGGGCTGTCACTGGTACCAGGGACTGCATTTTGGTTCTTGTGGGTCAAGGGAAATATCTGGACCCCTTTGCTGCTGATCACTGACTCTGGGGCCATCTGTTTTATCCTTAGGCTTGAGCAGCTCTTAAATCAAGCAGGATCCCAGTTCTCTCTCAGCCCTCAGCCCTTGGACAGACAGGAGCATAATCTAGAGCTGCTGTTAATTTGATTTTAACTTCCACAGCTTTCCTGGTAAGGTGTCTACATTGGCTTGAATGTCCTTTTATTTCCCGTCTCCCTTTCCATCTCTATCTTCAGCCCCTGCTCTATTCAGTCCTGCAGCATTGTGTAAAGCACTGAGCATGTTTCCCTTTGGAGTAGGTATATGGCCATCCAGGGTAGCACAGCAATGAAGGGCAGGAGCTCCAGGTTCAAATCCAGATTTCTTTCTTTAATATGTGACCTGAGGCAAGTGCTTGAGCCACTCTACTACCTTGAGTCCCTTTGAACTGTTGTGAAGATTAGATGAGATAACATGTGGAAAGAACCTACAATAGTGCCTGGCATATTGTAAGTACTCTTACAATGCATGCTGAGGATTATTGCTGCCTTTCAACAGATTGGGAAACTGGCAGTAAGAGGTTAGGAAACTTGCTTATGTCACACTACTAAATACAAGGGTCAGAATTTGAACCCAACTACCCTAAGAGAGAGGCCATGCTCTTCCACAGAGTTCTGTCTCCATCTTTGTTCATTCAGTCCCTGCATAATCCCACAATGAGGCAGAGGTTATGACATCCCAAGCTTGATCATGAGGTATAGCTCAGGGTGCTGAGTTGGGATGTGGTGTGGTGATGTGAATGCCTGTCCCACATTGGTCCACATGTGTCCCATAAGTTCAAAAGTTTCCAGAAGCCTGAAAATGTCACAGAAATACGGGGCAGGACAGGTCAGTTTTGCAGGGCCCATCTCCCTCAGGAGAAACTGAACTGAGTCCTGCCTGTGTCCATTGCTCTGTCACCATCTTGCTCCATGACCTTGAACAAGTTACTTGACTACTCTAAATTCAGTGTATGAATCTGTTTGCTATTACTATAATGAAATACTAGAGGCTGGGTAACTTTATAAAGAAAAGAGGTGTACTTAGATCATGGTACTGGAGCTCCACAGGGATGTCACTGGCATCAACATGGCTCTGGTGAGAGCCCCAAGGTGGGTATCAGCATAGTGGTGGGAGATCACATGGCAAGACAGGAGGCCACAGAGAAACTGGGGACTGAATGAGGTCCCAGAAGAGCTGTTCATCCCTTCTAAGGGGCCACTCCCAATTACCTAAGGACCCCTGGGTAAGCTCCACCTCTTAAAGGACCCACCACCTCAACCCCACACCAGGCCCAAGCCTCCTCTGCAAGAAACCTTGGGGAGCAAACCACATCCACACCATAGAACTCAGCTTTTTTTTTTTTTTTTTTGGTACCAGGAATTGAACTCAGGTCCTTGTGCTTACAAGGTAAGCAGCAGAACCACTGAGCTAAATCCCCAGCCCCTTGCACTCAGCTTTTTAAAATTTAATTTTTATTTTTAATTGACAAATTATAACTGTATATATTAGTGGCAATACAATGTGAAGCTATGCTATGTATATAAAATATGGAGTACGTAAATAAAGCTCAGTTACATTTATCACCTCACATCACTTTCTGACTTGAGAACATTCCAAAATTATGCTCTTATGAATTAAAAAGTGTATGATGCCTTATTATCAACTATACAATGCATCTATACTGTTCAATAGATCCTAGTAGGTCTTGTCAAACTGAAACTTTGCACCCTTTTATTAATGTCTTCCCATTCTTCCTCTCATCCCCAGCCTCTGGCAGTCAACATTGTACTCTCTACTTCTATGAATTAAACTGTTTTAGATTCTACCTATAAGTGAGATCACGTAATATTTGTCTGGAGAGGAATGAACATCCAAAGGTGATGGTGAAGACTGGAGCTTCTCCAAAGAAGCAAAAGGAAAGATTTCCTTCTTCTTTTCCTTTTTATGCCATCCCAGCTAGAAGTCTGTTGGTTGGTGCCACCCACATCCAGAGTGGGTCTCCTCAGTCTGTGTATTGTAAATCGATCATCCAGACAAACCCAGAACTGTGTTCCACTAATCCATTCAAGTTGATGCCACAGCTAGCTATCATAGTGAGTTCATTCTTGTGTGGAAATGCTATTGATTTTTGTGGTTATTTTGTATCTTGACAACTTTGCTGAATTTTAAAAATTAGTTTTAGAGTCTTCTGATGGAGGTTTTAGGATCCTCTAAGTAAAGCATCATGTCATCTGCAAATAAGGATATTTTGGCTTCTTTCTTTCCTATTTGAATCCCTTTTATTTCTTTCTCTTGCTTAATTGCTCTGGCTAAAGTTTTAATTACTATATTAAATAGAAGTGGTGAGGGCCGGGGATTTAGCTCAGTGGTGCCACGCCTGCCTTGCAAGCGCAAGGTCCAGAGTTCGATCCCCAGTACCAAAATAAATAAATAAATAAATAAATAAATAAATAAATAAACAGAAGTGGTGAGAGTGGACAACCTTGTCTTCTTCCTAATTTTAGTAAAAATAATCTCAGTTTTTCCCCATTTAGTGTGATGTTGGCATTGGGTTTCTCATAAATGGCTTTTGTCCGTTTAAGATAAAGTTTTTCTATACCAATTTATTCATCAAAGTTTTTAACACGAATGATGTTGGATTTTGTACAGGCTTTTTCTGCATCTATTGGGATGATCATGTGATTTTTATTCTTCTGTTTATGTGGTGTATTGTGGTTATTGATTTATAGGGGGTTTTTTTTGGTACGGGGGATCGAACTCGGGACCTTGCACTTGCGAGGCAGGTTGCAATACTACTGAGCTAAATCCCCGGCCCCTATTGATTTATAATTTTTGAACCAACCTTGTTTCCCTGGAATGAAACCAAGTTGGTCATGATATATGATCTTTTTAATAATTTGTTGTATTTTGTTTGCAAGTATCTTGTTGAGGATTTCTGCATCTTTGTTTAGTAAGAAAATTGATAGATTTTTTTGTTATTGTTGAGCCTTTTTCTAGTTTTGGTATCAGGAGTTTGATAATTTTCTTTCTCTTTCAATTTTGTTGAAAAGTTTGAGAAGTATTGACAATAGTTCTTCTCTGAAGTTCTAAAATTGTAAATTTCAGTGGTGAATCCACTGAGTCCTGGGCTTTTCTTCGTTGGTAGGTCTTTTATTACTGCCTTAATTTCCTTGCCTGTTAAAAAATTGTTCAGGTTTTTATATCATCGTTTATTTTTGGTAATTCACATGTGTCTGGGAATCTATTCATTTTTTTCTAGATTTTCCAATTTGTTGGAATACAGTTTTTCAAAGTAGTTATATATGATTGTCTGGATTCCATTGTGTCTTTACCTTTTTCATTACTAGTTGTATTGACATGGTCTTTTCTCTCCTTCTTTTGGTAAGTTTGGCTAAGGGTTTATCTATTTTGATGACTTCAGTGTTTGGCAGACTTTGCCAGATAAGCTATTTGGGCTTAGACTATTCTTTGGAAGAAACTTTTATTTATGAATTTATTTTTTTCATGGTTAGAGACCTATTCAGATTTTATATTTTTTTGAGTGGTAACTTTTTAAAAAGAAATTTTTCTATTTAGCTTTTAGAGTTTACTTATATAAAGTGTAAGTAATCATAATATCCTATTACCTATTTTGTATGTTCCAGGTTCATAGTAATGGGCCATTATTCATTCCTGACCTGTATTATTTATATTTTTTCTGGTTTTATTCTTTTTGATGAATCTCATAAAGGGGTCATTAAAGTTATATTCAACTAAAGGGTCATTAAAAGTCTATTAAAAGAATTTACTTTTGAGTTTCTTAATTGGTCATATTTTATATATGCTTTCTATATCATTAATTTCTTTTGTTTATCATTTCCTTTCTTCTATATTTTTCTGTTTGACTTGGGCTTCTTTTTCTAACCTCCTGAGATGATAATTACACCATAGATTTAAAAAATTTGTATGTTAATATATGCATTAGAAAAAGAAAAATTTCCTCATAAGCATAGTGTTAGATGTGTCTTTATATTTTAAAAATTACTTTCGGGCTGGGGATTTAGCTCAGTGGTTTCGTCACCTGCCTCACAAGTGCAAGGTCCCAAATTCAATCCCCAGTACTAAAAAAAAAAAAAAATTCTTCACCATAAAATTCACCCACCATCAGTTTATAATGCAATGATTTTAGTTATAGAATTGTGCCAACATCACCACAATCCCAGTACAGAACATTTCTATTATCATAAAGTTTCCCATGAACCACTTTGTAGTCAATGATCACCTAGGTGAGCCCCAGCTCAAATGATTTGTTTTCTGGCTCTACACATTTGCTTTTTGGGGATAATTCATACAACAGTTTTTTTGTGTCTAGCTTTTTTGCCACTTAGCACAATGCTTTCAACGTGTTAAATTTAGCAGTAAATCATTTCTTTTTGTTGTTGAAGAGTATCCCATTGTATAGGATTTTCTCAACTTCCTCACCAGTTGATGGACATTTGGACTGTTTTCAGTTTGAGGCTATTATCTATATATGAATTTATATTTTTCATGTGTTCTTGCATTAATATATTCTAATGTGCGATTTTATATAAATTTGCATTTATATGGAAATCTCTTTTCCTGTGAACTTCTGTTTTCATTTCTCTTGATAGATTCCTAGGAGTACAATTACTGAGTCATATAGAAAATTTATGTTCAACTCTTTATGAAAGTGCTAATTTTTCCATAAAGTGGCAGTACCATTTTATAATCTCACCAGCAATGTTAAGAGTTCAGATTGTACATCTTTGTCAACACTTGATATTTTTTGGTTTTTAAATTAGAGTCATCCTAGTGCGTATTCAGTTGTAATTCATTGTGGCTTTAAATTGCATTTCTCTAATAGCATTTGACTATTTTTAGTGCCTTTTCATATACTTATTAGTAATCTACATGTTTTCTTTGGCATGCATCTATACAAATATTTGGTCATTTTATAATCAGATTAACTTGGGCCAGGGATTTAGCTCAGTGGTACCACACCTGCCTAGAAAGCACAAGGTCCTGAGTTCAATCCCCAGTACCAAAATAAAAATTAGATTAACTCATTTGTTTAAGTGTTGAGCTATAGAAACTCTGTATATTCTGGATACCAATCCTTAACCAGATGTATGATTACAAATATTTTACCCTTTCTCTACCGTACCTTTTTAAAATATATTTTTATTTTAGAAGTTTTAATTGGACAGGAAAACTGCGAAGACATTTGAGAGGTCCCATATATCCCACACTGAGGTTCTCATATTCTTAACATCTCACATTTGCATGACAGATTTGTTACAATCACTGAACCATTATTGACGCATTATTATTAACTAACATCTATACTTATATTTCAATGTAAGACTTTTTAACCTAAAGTCCCTTTGTCTGTGTCCCAGGATCTCACCCATTTCCATATTATACTTAATCATCCTGTCTTCTTCAGCTTCTTTTTATTGTGACAGTTTATTAGACTATCCTTGATTTTAATGATCTTGCCAGATGTTCCTCTTGTGGAATTTGACTGTTTATCTCACAATTAAACTAATATTATGGGGTTTTAAGAGGAAGTTCACAGAGGCAAAGTTCCATTCCTCCACAGTTCATTTGCCTCCACAGAGGCAAAGCGACATTGTGTCAAAGGTTCACTGTCAGCCTGGCTTTCCCAGTTGATCACCTGGCTGAAGTTGTGTGTATCAGATTGTGCCACTGAAAGATATTCTTTTTTCTCTTTTCCACACTGTCTTCTTTGGAAGGTAGTTACTAAGTGTAGCCCACAGTGAAAGAGAGGGGAATCAATCTCCACCTCACTGGAGGCTGAGTAGCCACACAATTATCTGAAATTCTTCTACATAGAACATTTGTCTCTCCCAGTCTAGTCAATGATTTATTTATATCACTATGGGCTCATATTTATTTAATACTTTCAGTTATAATCTCCTGTGTGTGTGTGTGCATTAATACAATCTATGTTACTTTAATTACTTTTTTTTTGGTACCAGGGATTGAACTCAGGACCTTGGGCTTGTGAGGCAGGTGCAATGCCACTGAGCTAAATCCCCTGCCCCATTTTAATTAATTTTTGTTCCAGTTGATCCAACTTTGGGCATTGGGAGCTCTTTCTATTGACCCTTGGATTCCATTGACATATCCTCCAGCATCATAGGAGTTTTAAAAGTACTACCTTACTTTCTGACAATGTAAGGATCATGTTGTATATTCTGGCCTCTTCCTTGAAGCAGCCATTTCTCCATTATTGGAGAATGGTATTAGAAACCAAGGTCTTGGTGCTCTGTGGGTTCACTGGTACTGAGGTATTGTTGCTTCTAGACCTTCTTAGCTGACAGAGCCAGGTGATACATGTATGCAAACAAACCTGTGTAGACATGCATATTTAGGAGCATTTTTATATATAGCCATGTGTCTCAGTATTAAGTTAGACATGGGTTCATACTGATATCTTCAACATGATCATTTTAGTTTCCTCTTGCTGATGGGTAATATCCACTATTGAGGACCCCGGCTCTGAGTCTTGGTCTCCTGCAAGGCAATACGATCCAAGGCGAGAGAACAAAAGACACAGAAACAAGACTTAAGCAGAAAGCGGGGATCTGGGATGTCTGAGCTGATTGGGGAAACAAAGACAAAAGGTACCCAAGACCTCCAGTATTTATTGATTACAAGCGTGGGAAGAAATAGGGCAGGGTATATATGAGAAATCTGGCCATAGTGTGTGAGGCATCTGGTGATAGCAGTTATTACAGGCAAGGCTGTAAAAGGGAGGCAATGCTTTGTTGCAGAAGAAACAAAAGGAGACCAGGAGTGGGTCATAATTAACCACTAACCCATCAGGTCAGGGAGGGAGGCCATACTTCAGGGAAAGGAATTTAATTGGAGTCACACTGGTCTCAGCTGGGTGTTATCTCAATCGGGGTCCCCCAGCGTCATGGACCAGGGCTTAGGTCTCTGCGGCAGCCATTGGAGGAGGGGCTGTGTTTGCCCAGTCTGCCACCTGTCATGCCCATATGAGTCAGGTAGGCTTCCGTCAGACTCCTAATATAATACAGCCAAATTATGGGGAAGCAAGAAGCCTATGTCACTTACGGCCTGCTAGTAAGCTGGGCAGGGGTGTCAACTACAGTTCTCCCTTCTAAAGCCGCTGAATCAAGAGTGAGCTGTGATTGTTCTTGGGGCCTATTTGTTCCTGGGTCTCAGCAGCAGGGAGTGCATGGGGTGTGGTGATCTCCGAAGGTCCGAGGGCCACTGTAGGTGAGGGGGTTTACAGCCTCTGCATGGAGGGCAGCCACAGCATTTCTTTATTCTCTGCTGGAACAAGCTGGAACACAAGCATATTCTTGCCCCCACGCTATTAATTGTATTGAGCCAATTGAGCCAATTAAGTTAGGATATCCTTTGACAACACGTGTGTCTAGGACATGTCTGTAGATTTATCTTTGTATCAGTGGAGGTTTTTTTTTGTACTGGGGATGGAACTAGGGACCTTGCGCTTGCGAGGCAGGTGACAGAACCACTGAACTAAATCCCCAGCCCAATGCATCAGTGGAGTTTTGATGAAGTATATTTACTTTCCTTCCATAAGTGGATTTTAAAAATTTAGGGGCTGGGGATTTAGCTCAGTGGTTCCCTGCCTGCTTTGCAAGTGCAAGGACCTGAGTTCGATCCTCTGTACCAAAAAAAAAAAAATTTTAATTTTTTTTTTTTTTTTGGTACCGGGGATCGAACTCAGAACCTTGAGCTTGTGAGGAAGGTGCTGGGACCACTGAGCTAAATCCCCGGCCCTAAAAATTTAAAATTTTAAAAAATTAAAAAATTTAAAAAAAATTTAAATTGAAAGTAACAAGAGAAAGTAACAATTCTAATTGAACTTTTGGAGGTAGTTGTAGTTCACCTCCACTCTGCCCTCCATGCACTTTGTTTGGCTAATGGTTTAATTCCAGGATACATACTCTAGAGGTATCTGAACTGCACCCCATGGGAAACAACTTTAGTAACCAGAATACAGTGCTTACGTACAATTTCTTTTGCCTTTGACCTTACACCTTCTACTCATTTCCAAAGTTGCTTATGTCAGCGGACTTTCCCCCACTCCCCTCAGTGAAATTGCTTCATACATTTGTAATTCAATTCCAAAAGTAATACATTTACTTTCCATCCTGAAATTTCCCAACTACCAAGAGATTTTTTTTAAAAAAATTGTTTATTTTTCAAGTTCATATTTTGCATGAAAAGTTTTACAGGTTTTGACAAATGTATCATACCATGTGTCCACTATTACTACAGCATGTCAAATCATTTCATCACCTTGTGCTTCAACTATTCAACCCTCCCCCACTCCAGAACTCCTGGCAACTACTGATATTTTCATTGCTGCTCTGGTTTTGCCTTTTCCAGAATGTCACATAATTGGTGTAACATAGTACACAGCCTTTCCAACTAGCTTATGTAACTTAGAAATATGCATTTCAGGCCCCTCTGGGGTTTTTTTTGTGATTTGAGAGGTCATTTCTTATTTTTTATTGCTGAATAATATTTCATTGCATGCATAGGCTACAATTTGTACATCCATTCATCTATTAAAGGGTATTTTCATTGCTTCCAGAATTTAGTGAGCATGAGAAACTACTATGAATACTTGGGTACAGATTTTTGTGTGGATAAAATTTTTAAATTGCTGGATAAACATTTAGGATGATGACTGTTGGATATAAGACTGTTTCACTTTGTAAGAAACTTGTGACTTCTTTTCACTTTCTTAATAGTATCTTTTGAAGTGTAAACATTTTATTTTAGTGAAGTTCAGTTTATCAGCTTTTGATCATTTATTGCTCATGATTTTAGTGTCATAAATACAAGGGATGACCAAATTATAGAGTGTTTAAATAAAAAAATTTATTACAGTAAAATACATACTGTGATTAATCCTCATCAAAATACTTTCCCTCACTTCACACACATTTATTCCATCATTCTCGCCATTTTCTGAAGCTGTTCTGGAAATCGTCTTTTGTAAGTATCGTTATGAAATATTTATAGCACTTGCCAGTGAAATACAATGAATGCTGCTGGTGAGTGCAATCCAACAGAAAGGAAGGTTCATAAAAATGTTAGAGATGTGTGCTCATAGACCTTACTCACCAGATCTGGTACCATGTGACTTCTGCTTCTTCCCCAAAGTCAAAATGACCATGAAAGGGAAATATTTTGAATCCATTCATAACACTGAGGCAGCTGCAACAGCCCAACTGAAGATACTCATAAAAGAGGATTTTGAGGACTGGTTCGAAAGTGGCAGGAAAGATGCGATAAGTGTGTTTGAAGTGAGGAGTATTTTGAAGGGGCAAAGTGTATTTTAGTGTAATAAATTTTTAAAATTTAAACATTCACTGTCATATTTTATCATATCTAAGAATTCTATACCTACCCTGAGGTGATAAAATTTTTCTCCTAAGACTTATTCTAGGGCTTTTGTAGTTTTGGCTCTTTGTTTTATAGATGTTATAGTTTTTTTTAAATTTTTGAATTTTTTTTGGTTTTAGAGTTGTAATTTGAATTAATTTTTTGTGTATATAACATGAAGTTGGTTTAAATTCCCTTGCCCATGGATACTGTACCCTATTTTCCTAAGCCAAATTGTTAAAAAGACTATCCGTTCCTCTTGAATTCCCTTGAATATTAATATAAGTTTATTTCTTATAAGTCTAATTTGATATGCTATAATTAATCCTCCAGTTCTTTAGATAGTACTTTCAGGATTAGTACATTTCTATTTCTTCTGTCCCTCTTTCTTCCCTACCTATATCTTGCCCCCACACTGAGGGAGTTAATTTAGATAACTATTGTAATAGTTGAGGAATACGTGACAGTGGCCTGCACTGGTGAGTAGACATGAACACAGGGACTAGTAGTTGAATTCTAGATACATTTCCCAGGCCAAACTGATGGTATTTGCTGACAGATGCATTATGTGATGTGACTCCAAAGGTTAGAGCCCAAGTAGCTGTAAAGATGAAAGTATGGTGAACTAAAATGAGAAGACTAAGGGTGCAGCCAGTTTTGGTTGTAGGGATAGGAGCTCAGCTGTTACCGAAGGTTAATCAATCCTCTGACTGCCTAGAAAGAGGGATGCCAAGGGCTAAAATAAAAAAGATAATAGAGACTTGCATAGTTTCAAAGTATATGGAGGGGCAGGAGGTCAGTGCCTCAGAGCAGGCAAAGACAATAGCTGGTGAATAGTGATTCACTAGGTTCATAGGGAGTATCAGATGTCCCAGAGGGTGGAGGTGACCCTACGATGATGAGGAGGATCTTAGGTGAGGAGCTTATATTGATGAGGACGGTGAGATGACCAAAATGTCCTTACAACAGCAGGCGGGATGAGTTAAACTAATAAGGACTTTGCGCCCCCCCCAGGTGAAAACCACTCTCTTTTTGTATTACTACTCAGTTCTCAAAGAACCAAGATGTCTTCACCTGATGGAATCCTGCCCTTGAGCACCACAGCGTCATAGAACCGTTGAGGCCTCAGATAGCCCTAATCATAATTTAATTGTGAAATGATTTTTCCCCAAAATTATACAGAATGGCTCCCTGACAAGCTGTGAATATGTGGAGTTTGAATTGACCATCAGACCTCAAACAGAAATAGCCAGTAGTATGTAGGTGGATGCAAGCCTGAGGTTGAGAGTAGATGTTGGCATTGGAGATTCAAATGTCGGAACATCAACTTTTGGGTGGTTTTAAGATCCGTATGGCTGAATGAGATTGCCTAGGCAGGGCTGATAGAAAAAAGAATAGGCTCTGGGATCCAGTCTTGGGATTTTTGAATGTAAAAAGTTAAGGAGGTGAGGCAGGACCAGAAAAGGTAGCTGAGAAGCAACAGCTGGTGAGGGTGCCCCATAATACAAGATGACTTGGGAGTGTGGTGTGATGAATATATTTCTAGAGCCAGGAGTGACAAATTCTGTCAAATGATGCTAAGAAGTCAGAAAAGAGGCAGAATTATAATTCGTAGAGGAATTGGCAATTGATTGTGGGTGATTGTGACTGGCCAAGGGCGGTTGGGTAGGATGATGTGAAGGTGGTAGGGTTATAGGGGACAGGGAGGGAGCTTGATAACAGCATGTGCAAGACAGTGAAAAGGGCTGTGGTACCCCTCTCCCTGCCCTCCAGGACTGGAGATCACACCCAGGGCCTGTGGTTGCTAGGCAACTGTGTTACCACGAGCTAAACGCCCAGCCTGAGATGAGGATTTTATGATGGGAGCAACTTGTCCTGATTTTTTGAGATACTTTTCTGGTTTTACCATGGAAGTTTGCATCTTTTGCCTTCTGGTGTAAAACTCAAAATCCTATGTCCTTGGATGCCAGAGACTCCTGCAGTTTCTAGTCCCCACCTACCCAGTATGTGACACAAGGTTGAAGAAAAACTTAAGACAGAGTTAAAGAGAAAGTATGAACTGGAAGGCCAGTGCTCCTTTGGCAAAAGGCACTAGCCCATCTCCTCCACCAAATTTTATTATTCATCAATCAGGGTAAAAGGTGCAGTATGTGTAACTACCATGGAAACCAACACAGGCAAGGCTTTAAAGAGAAAAGTCAAAGCATTTTCACATTAGAAGCAAGATAGACAAAATACATGGTTGTAATTAGAGCACTGTCCTGCAAGCTATGAAGGCACTAACTGTGGGAATGGAATTTGGGTGTGATTACTCCAACCTTAGCTACGGATGTTATCTTGTATTAGTCCCACAGCTTCATAGACCATTACTCTGGTCTCAGCTGTGGCCGTTAGCAGGGAGGTCATGTTGACCTTTGTGCTAAGGCGGTGCTCGTGAGATACTTCTCTGAGACCCATAGCTTCAGTCAGACTCGCTTCTTAAAGTAAGCCAATCAAGGGATTTAACTCTTTGCAGCCTGCTTGCATACTGTAAGCCATGTTTTGGGCATAATCAATATTGTGGGGTCTGGCACATGGACCCTTTCATTTTCAAGCAAACTGGGCTAGCCAATTATCCTGATTTGGATACAGAGTATAATTTTTTTTTCAAGCAGTGGTCTGTTAGCTGATAGATATGATTATCATTTATCTATTATCTATCCATTGATATTATTTAGGTCTCTATTTTAATATGGAAACAATAAGAGTGTGCATGCTGATAGAAAAAGCCCAGTGAGGGCGAAAATTTGTGGCTGTGGAGTTACAGCTAGTTTGATGCCTCCAGTGAATGAAATAAAACACAGCCATGGCATAGATGGAGGGGTGGCCTTGGTGGGAAGCATGGCATGGCACTGAGTGTTGCAGGAGGAAAGGCAGGATATCGCCTGCATTTTGCCAGTGAAAGAGGAAGTGAGGCCACCAGCTAAGAGTGACTTGGAGTGGGATGCAAAGGCACAAAAAGGAAGGTAGCTGACATGTATGCAGGACAGTATGAGAGGGAAAAGGCTCTACAAGCAGAAAGTTACACTGCCCTCCAGGACCTGGGCTCTCTTGGAGTTAGTGATCATGAGTTTATGAGGAGCCAATCAGTGTGTGCGAGCTTTTCTCTAGCCATACTCAGCAGCTTGAGGGTGTGCACTGAACTGGTGGGAATCAGGAGGGGGTCCCAGAAACTGATACAGAGAAGAGCAAAGGAGCTGGAGGTGTGATGACCATGGAATCTAAGAGGGCCAAGGAGGAAGTAAGGACCTGAGGAAAGAGAGAGAGAAAGAACCAGAAGAATCGTTGGGCTATGCATTGCAATAGCACTGAAGGGTTGTTGGAGTTGGGCATTGCTGTGCAAGACAGCTTATGGAGATCTGGTAAAAGAATTGACCGAGATCAGAGTAAAGATAAAGACAAGACTTCACTTCAACACACTGTCAGGAGGAACACCAGGTGAGGTTCCAAGAGAGGAATTTCACTCCCAGTGAGAGGTTGGGGATTTTACAAGGGATTGGAAAGGTGGGAAAAAGTCTGAGTCAGTAAATGCAGGTATCTAAGAAATGCATTTTCCAAGGCACCTTGTTTCTTGTTAATCTTTCTGGAACACCTGTGTTGTAACAAAAGTTGTGCAACAAAGTTGTAAACTGACAAGGTCATTTCCTTTGACCTCACACAAGTTCCCTTCTCTCTGGGAGAAAGATTTATTTTTATCTCATGCCCTTTCCACTCAGTGTTGGGGCATTATCTTCTGACTGCTTTGGAGTGCTGTGCACATATCTGCTGAGGGCTGTAACCCTTTTGTTGCCAGTGGATAATCCCACAGGTGCAAAGGAAATGAGCTTGAAAGAAAGGGGCAGGAGCAGGAGATAGCGAGCGCCTGGCTGTTGCACTGGCAGTGTCTGTCCAGTGACTGGGGGCAGCCAAAGTTCTCACGGGTTCCCATCACTCACAGCTGCCATGGCACCAGCACTGGACAGGGGAACCCTCAGTTCCAAGCTGGAGCCCACATCCCTTCTGGGAAGACCAGGGAGGCTATCTGAGGAGCAGGAGAGAATGGCACACTAGTAACAGGCGGCTGGAGGATGGTAGTGTGTCGCCTGTGCAGCAAGCTCTCGAGAAAGCAGACAGTCTCCTGCACCTCTGCGCCCCTGAGCCGTGGGACCGTGTTGTTCACACAGCTAGTGCTCAGTGGACACTTAATGAACGATTTGCATGGGCTGGAAGGTTGGACAGAGACTCCCTGAAGAAGCTGTGACTTCTCTGCCACCTCCTCAGAGATGATTCCCTCAGGGAGCGTTGTGTGGCTGGGGCATGGGGGTGTTTGCGCTGGCTCGTGCTTTGCAGGGACACAGCTGGGCACACAGATGCCTTCAAAGCAGCGTGATACTGAGCAGCCCCTGTTATCCAAGGACAAAGGCGCTCCCGCACACTTTCCTTCTTGGCGGCCTGTGGAGCAGACTGGGCCTCTGCTAACTCCTGTGGCCTCTGGACTTGCCGCTGCCAGCGAGCAGCAAAGATGGGACATTTTTGCCCTTTCTACATCTCACAAACAGGTACCCAGGCCACTCTCAGCTGAGTTCCCAGATCTTTTCGGGGAGGCAGCCTGTCCAGTAGCAAAAGACCTCCAAACAAGCTTGTCTTTTGCTGCTTTATTGAGCCGATCCTCTAGAAGAACATAGTTCTGCTGCAGAACCAGGATGAGGGTCTGAGCAAGGCAGCAGCAAGGGGAAAGTTTAGAGACCAGCAGAGGACAGCACACTGGTGGGAGGCAAGGAGTGACTTGGGGCTCAGATGCTCTTGGGAAGGTTGCTACTGGGGCAATGAGCTTAGCTTTCAACTGGACAACTTTTCTGGACCTTGGTTAACTAACCAGTGAAATGGGACTGACTCCTGGAGGGGGCTGTGTGTAAAGATGAGAGGATGGACCCATATGCTGTGCACTTGTTTTTCTCCAGGACTGGGAAGAAGGGAGAGGGGGTGGCCCTCTAGGCACCTACCTGCCTATGACTTTGCCTGGGGATTCATGACTTTCCCCATGAAGAGAAGGTTGTGGTCAGTTGAAAGAGGGGGTAAAGAGAGTCTGGGGATACAAACAGAAGTGGTTGATGTCTTTCTTTTCTGCTCCTTCTTTGTCCAAGGTTAGCTCTGCCTGCTGTACAGCCTTTGGGGACCAAGGTTCCTGGTGCTGGCTGGGCAGGAGCTCCTTCCCCCAGGAGGTGCCACCCTTGTCTGTCTTTTTTGTGGGCCCAGAAGGAGTCCTGGTGCTCTTCTGACTAACAGTGTGACCTGGCTCCTCCTGTCCCCTGCTGGAGACTCAGTCTCTTCATCTCCAAGGGCTCCATACCCCACTGATCTCCCCCCTTCCTTGTCACCTGACCCAGTGGCAGCCCGGATGTGGAGGAAGGGCCTGCTTTGTGACCTCCACTGGGTATGCTCCAGAGATAGCCCGGAGCTTGCACCAGGCCACACCTGCCTCTCAGACAACAGATTTCTTTTTATTCTGTCTATATTTCCAAGCCACTGCATCCTGGTGTTTCTACCTCTAAAATGTGTCTCCTTTCCAACCCCTTTCTGTTCTCATTGCTTCTCTCTGATGCTTCCCTTTGTCACTCAGTGGCTGGTCCCCCTGCTGCCCTCAGTCCTCTCTGATCTCCTTTCATGGGCCAGCACTCCCTGCAGGGCAGGTCCTGTCTGGCTGTTTCCTGCTCAGAGCCCACTGGTGGCCTCCTCCTTACTCACAGGATGAAGGACCATGGGCCCCTGGCTCCAGAAGCTGCACCCACTCTGCTTTTCATTCCCCATTCATTCAGTCCGCTCCTCTCCAGCTTTCTCTTTCTCAAAGCCAGCCAGTATTTCTGGGTACTTTCTCTTCCTATTCCTCGGAAAGTCCCACAGTTGTGTTAAAGCTTCAGGACTCCATCTATGGGGGCCTCAGTCTCCCACCTGTCCTTTTGTAACAACCCCACCCCATCCCACAGCGTGGGTAACCCTTTTCTGCAGCTAGGCTCCCCATTCTTATGTAACCAGGAGGGTGCCCACCTTCCCCAGGAGGGGAGGGGCCAGGCTGCAGATACCTCCAGCCTTGAGGCTCCCCACAGCACCTTTTCACCCCCCAGAGCAGGTAGTGAGCTTGGGAGCTCCCCACCCACCCAGGCCAGCTCTCCTCCTGTGTTGTCAGTCACTATTGCCACCTCTCCTAGCCAGCACAGGGACAGCAGTCCAGTGACCTGGTGGGTGATTGCTGAGTGGATAAGGAAGGGAGGAAATGAGACAGCCTGTTCTCCGGGGCTTTCACTGACCTTGGAGATCTTCAACAACTCCTTTGAAGATTGAGCAATTCCCGGGAGGCCTGTCTCGTAACTAACTAAGTATGTCCAAGTTGTTGAGCATGAGGTGGTTGAGTTCCATATTCCCAGACAGGGGGAATTTTGGGAAATACAGCCTTCTTCTTCTACTCAGGGGGATGAGAGAGGAATGCAGCAGTGAAATAATGTTCACTAACCTGCCCCAGTCAGCAATCTGACTGAAGAATTAATCTGACAGTAAAATTAGTGCCTTCTGAGCTTACCATGTGCTTGCAAGACACAGATCTGTCCCAGGACTCTGCCAGGTAACTTTATGTTATTCTCCAAATTATCCTGGGGACTAGTTGCTCAGAAGGCCCACTTTACAAATGGGAAAGTGGAGGTGTCAAAGAGATTAGGAATTTCCCCAGTCACACAGTTTCTAAAAAAGCTCAGATTGGCCCCAAAGTCAAAGCTGTCTCTTGGCCTGTGTTGTCACTTCTCAGACTGCCTGTTCAGCAGAACAATAGAGTTGTCTGTGAACCACTGGCTCAACACGTAGCCTTGTCCCATTTCCTTTCCTCTGGGGGCCCAGCCTCCAGAGCCTTGAAGGTCCTGGAGCAAGACTGAGTGCCATGCTGTCTTATTTCCTCCTGTGTTTATCTTACCACATCTGTACCTTAAAAGCACACAGGGGACAGATCTCATTGCCTGCAGAATCTAAAACGTGGTAATCACAGAAGCAGAGGGTAGAAGGGTGGGGTCAGGGGCTGGGAGGAAGAGGAGACAGGGAGCTTTTGTTCAAGGGATGGGGCAAAGGTTTAGCTTGCAGGGTGACTTTTAAAACTGTGTGGACAGGGAACCCGTTCCATCCAGTCGGTGCCCCCAGCAGTGATCCACTTAGCTGCGCGGGCACCTGCAGGACCCCACCCCACCCCACCCCCTGCTTCTCTGGCCTCTTGGCTGTACTACCACCTGGTTCCACACTACAAAGACACAGGGGACACCAGACCACCAGACCACCGTACTGGGTAAGTTGGAGGGATCATCACCTCCCATTGGAACCTGGACTATCTTCAGGGGAAGGGCAGCTGGAACCTGCAGTACAACCCTGCAGAGTTCAACCCTACAGGAGGACAGGGAGTCAACTTGGGACTTGCAGCCAGAAACCTGCCTGAATCTTACGGGTCTGTGACTGGCTTGCTGAGACTCATTGACTTATAACTCCACACTGCTGCCCACGTTGTCTATTGTGACAGCAGAGACATACCCTGAAGGAGGCCCTTCATTTTTATTTTTTATTTACAAAATTAGTATTATTGGGTTTTTTTTCTTCTCTTCTCTTTAATTTTTTTCCTACTCTTTGCAAATTTTTGTTTTTCTCTCCTTTTTTTGTCTTTCTTTTCTCTTTCCTTTCTCTCTCTCTTACACTCACTCTCTTGCTGTCCCACATTGTTCATCTCCCTTTTTGTTCCTGTTCCAGCCCTCATTTGGCTTTCTTCTTTATTTTTCTATTATTCTCTTTTGCCTTTTCTTGCCTGTGTCCTCTGGCCTGACTGCTAACCTTCCTCTATCCTTCTACCTGTTTATTCCTCCCTACCCAACTCCTTCTAACTCCCCATCCTGAAGGGTAAAGTTGTTATATTGAAGAGTTTATTCATTATAAACATATGTTGGGTTGGTCCTCGATTTTGATTTAATTCACACAGTTAAAGGTGATAGATTAATAACTACAACAAATTGTAATTTTCTAAAATGTACTTGATGTTATGGTGTTCCTGATTGTATCACTTGGGCTAAGGTGTCGTTATTGATCTAGTCAGTGGTCCTTCCTGGTATCATGAAAATGAGATAGCCATTTATTAGAGAGTCATTAGAGACTCAAAACCTAAAGACCAGCTATATCTGGAAGACACCTCTGAGAAGCAATCATTCCATAAGGGTTCTAATTACAAGCAACAAAGATACTTACAATAAGCAATTTTGAAGTATCAACCCAGGAGTTAAACCAAGGACTGTAC
>NW_004624734.1:10674588-10719365 GCF_000247695.1 Heterocephalus glaber
CAGAAGAACAAAATTCTACAGGAAGTTAGAGAAAAGAAACAAATCACCTACAAAGGAAAGCCCATCAGAATCACAGCAGACTTCTCAACACACACACTCAACTCAAGGAGAGCCTGGAGTGAAGTATTTCAAGCCCTAAAAGAAAATAACTTCCAACCTAGACAGTTGTATCCTGCAAAATTATGTTTCAAAATTGATGGGGAAATTAGATACTTCCGTGACAAAGAACACCTGAGAAATTTCATGAACACCAAACCAGCAATACAAGCAATTCTAAACAGTATCCTAGAAAAAAACAATGAAGGTCACAACTCCATGAGGCCCAAAAGAGGGAAACCACCAGGCAAGGTAAGAAACTAAAGGGAAAGGGGGGGAAATAAATAAAAGAGTCAACAAAAATAAAACATCATGACAAGGATGAATCAATATCTATCAATTATAACCATCAATGTTAATGGCTTCAATTCACCAATCAAAAGAAATAGATTGGCAGAATGGATTAAGAAGCAAAATCCAACAATATGCTCTATACAAGAAACACACCGAACTCAAAAATTCATAGACTGAAAGTAAAAGGATGGACAACAGTTCTCCATGCCACAGGAACCCAGAAAAAAGCAGGGGTAGCAATATTATTTGCAGACAAAGTAGATTTCAAACCAAAACTAATTAAGAGAGACAAGGATGGTCACTACATCCTTGTGAAGGAAACAATCCAAGAGGAAGAGATGACAATCCTAAATATATATGCACTAAATACGAATGCCCCCAACTATACAAAACAAATATTAATGGACATGTAAAACCAAATAAGCACTAACACAATTGCAGTGGGGGACCTCAATACCCCACTATCACAAATAGACAGATCATCTAGACAAAAACTTAAGGAAATTCTAGAACTGAACCAAGTTATTGAACAAATGGACTTAATAGATGTTTACAGAGTGTTCCACCCCACAAAATCAGAATGCACATTCTTTTTGGCTGGACATGGGTCATTCTCCAGAATAGACCACATGCTAGCTCATAGGGCATGTCTAAGTAAATGTAAAAGAATTGAAGTTACCCCCTGTATATTATGAGACCATAGTGCAATAAAATTGGAAATCAATAACATAAGAAACTGCAAAACCCCCACAAACACATGGAAACTGAATAACACCCTCCTGAACAACCAAAGGATCACAGAGGAAATGAAAGAAGAAATTAAATAGTTTCTACAAGTAAGTGATAATGCCAGTACAACATACAGGAATCTATGGGACACAACGAAAGCAGTTCTATGTGGGAAATTCATAGCAGTGAATGCCCATATTAGGAAAACAGAGAGAACTCAGATAAATAACCTAATGCAGAGCCTCAAGCTCCTAGAAAAAGAAGAGCATAACGAATCCAAAGCTCATACAAGAGAGGAAATTATAAAAATCAGAGCAGAAATCAATGCAATGGAGACTAAGAGAAGGATACAAAAAAATCAATGAATCCTCTGATGTCTTGTTGGTGCTTAAGATGCTTTTTTAAGTTATACGGAAAAATGTTTAAGCTTTTCAGTTTTGTTTTGGTTGAGTTCTACTGTATTTGAATATTATTGTAGTTTTTTCCCCCTTGCATTGTTCTTCTTTGAATGGTTTCCTCAGGGGCCTGCAAACTCCAAGATGAGTCCTGTGCGGAGGCGCCGCTTCCTAAAACTTCAGTGGTGACAGGGAGGAGACAGCGGGGGCTGTAGCTCCAAAGAGAACACGAGTTGAGGTTCGGGGAGGCTCCAGAAGGCGGAGGGTGCAGGTGTGGGAGAAAGGAGTTAATCCCTGGAAAGATGTCTTGCAGAGGCGGAGGGCTATTTATCTCGGACAAAACATGGCTTAGTTCAACAAGCTGAAGAATCACTGGGCAATGACTTAACTTCAAAGAAAATATCACTGGCCAGAATCAAGTCAAGACCGGTCTCCTGGAGAAGGCTGGCGGCTTTGCCGTGGGTTTTCTCCCTCATGGCGGAGTTTGTCTCATCCCTGGCTTTACTGAAGGTCATGGGGAAGACCTCCGTGTGGTACAGACTCTGGGCCTCGAACGTGGCCCGCGAAGAGCAGGCTGCCCACGTCGCTGTGGCGCCCCCGGCGGCGGGCAGGAGCGCCTGCAGGAGCCGGCTGTGGTGCTCCTGCGCCCCTGCGTCCCGGACTGGCGAGGCCCAAGCCCAGGCCCTGCAGGATCTGGGTGCGGCATCCGGCTTGGCCTGCAGCGCCAGCAGCGTGAGCAGGATGGAGAAGCGAAGAGGGGAGAAGAGCACCTTCCCGCCCGGGCTGAGGGCCGCCAAGCATCTGCACGGGCTGAAGGCCAAGTGGGAAGCGTTCAGGAAGGTCGAGGAGGCCGACAGGTTCGCTGGTGGTGTGGGGTTTTCCTGGCCAGCCGCTCCTTGGCCACAGGCAGGACTCAGCCAGGCCACCAGCAGACACAGGGCAAGCATGGGGTGCGACATCCTCGACCAGGAAACAGAGCTGCCACCCTACTCATCCGCGCCGCCCAGCTCAGCGCGCTGCCCCCGACAGCTTCTTGCCGCCCAGGCTCCTCCACTGGCTCAGAGGGTCAGTGTGGGGGCGGGGGGGGGGGCTCGCAGGCACCGGGAGCCCGGGTGCTGCAGCCTGGGCTATGGAGGCAGCAGACCTGGATTCGGAGCCGGAGCCCGGCTCGCGCCTCTGGTCAACATCAGACACCTTCCTGCCCGGCCTAGAGGTGGCGGCCGCTGGGTGAGGCCTGACGTGAGAGCGCAGCGGGTGAAACAGCAGAAACGCAGTGAGACAGCGTTAGTTAGAACTAAAGGGCCCTGCTGCACCCGCAGGCTTCTTTAGATTCAGTTACAGTAGTACCACGTGCCCCGGGCATGGTGATGCACCCCTGTAATCCCAGCACCCGGGGAGGAAGAGGCAGGAGGGCTGCATGTTTGAGCCCACTCTGGGCAATTCACAGACCCTATCTTGTTGTGCCCAGATCTCGAAGTCCCCAAAGACCACCAAGGAGCTGATTCCGATGCAAATGCACGAGGGTCGTTTATTCAAGCTCAAGCAGGGACTCTCAACTGTCACCGACGCAGCGGGTCGAGATTGAGAGCCCCGAATTTCAAATTAGTGGGGTTTTTATAGAGGTTACAGCAAGGTTTGGAGATTTTTCACTTAGTAGTTACATGATTGGTTGACAATTAGCAAGCGTGAAGTGTACATTTCTGATTGGCTAGGTGCATCGGGGGTTGAGGGGTGGCTACATGTAGGTTTTATGAGGGAAAAGAGGGACAAAGGTTAGTGGCCGACTGTCACATACTGATGGTCAGCAGACACACTGACTAATAGTCACGACTATTACGTACTGACAGTCAGCACATCTACAGATTGTTCTATGGATAGTGGGCCCGGAACATTCATTTCCTGGGCAAACAGATGGCTGAGTAATTAACTCAGGAACTTTGCTTCGTTACACATTGTATCTTTTGTCCCAAAGCAAGCACCTTTTAACCATTAATTTGTGAGAGACTAGGGGAATAGTGGATTTTAGCAAAATGGAGTCACTTTGGTCTCACATTCCCGCCTTCTCATGATGCTATAGAGAACCAATCATGGGCCTCTGGGGGTTAGTTTTATTAAGTCTGTAGAAACTGGCTGGTATTGGGACCTGAGTACCATTAGTTGTACAGTATTAATGCGTTCTCTAATGAATGAAACTAATCTATTGAGTATACAAGGCCCAAGGGTTAACAATAGTGACAGAATAAGCAAGGGGCCCAGTAGGGTAGAGATCAGAGTAGTTAGCCACGGGGAGGAATTAAACCAGGATTCAAACCAGTTTTGAGTTTGTTCTCGTTCTCGCTTTCGCCTAGCGATACCCTCTCTAACTTTGGCCATAGATTCTTTGACCACCCCTGAGTGGTCTACATAGAAACAACATTCTTCACCTAAGGCAATGCAGAGTCCTCCCTGTTGAAGAAAAATTAAATCTAGCCCCCTTCGGTTTTGGAGGAGCACCTCTGGCCAGTGAGGTTAGAGACTCTTGCAGGTGGGAGATTGAGCTTTCTAGCCTCTCAATGTCTATACCTACGGCTGCCCTCAAATCATTGTAATGTTTATTTTGTAACAGTAATGATGAGACCCCTGTTCCTGCCCCAGCTAATCCTAAACCTAAGAGAACTGTCAAAGTGATGGCTGTCATAGGCTCTCGTTTAACTCTGGCTGAGAACTCAATCAAGCGATTGAAAATATCTTCTTCCGAGTGGTATAATAGTCTAGGAACTAATTGCACTAGCACACAAAAGTCTCCAGTCTGGTTGAGCACCTTCCCATGTGCACAAGGGCTAAGTCCTGTGGAGCATGCCCACCATCCATCAGAAGGGGGTATGAGGTATTTTTCTGAGCTAGACCGATAGGTTTGGTTGCAAAGGTGTTGATGAGTGGCTGGGACACTACCAACACAAATTCCCTGTCCAGTCACAGATTGTAGGGTTAGCCTGGCTGTCCCCTTCTGTTGCCACCTGCATACAGTAGGACTGTCTGACTCAGTAAAGTTTCCTGAGAAAGCTATTCCCTCATAATAAGGGGGCTTAATGTCATAACATAGCCAACAAGACTGAGTAAGATCTGGTCTGGAGGCATTAAGGGCCTTGAAGGTGTGGACCACTAGTCCCCAAAGGGGTTCCTGGTCTGGGTTGAGGTTGACCAGGGGGCCCTGGGTGGCAACCTGACAGGGAAGCCGGGACACGGGTGGAGGCGTGGGAGGCTTCGGGTGCATGGGTGAGGTTCCCTGGGGAGAGGGCTTGGTGGGTCTAGGAGGAGCCGGGGGAACCAGTGGGACTAGTGCAGAATTTGGCCCAACTGGTTGGGGAGGCCCTGCAATATACGGTTCTATCTTTAGTCTTACAGTGAACAATAGCCCATTGTCATGACCATCCTGATATAGGCGGAGTCCCCATGTTCGGCCCGATTCCCATCTGGTATATCTTTTACCTTGGTCAGTAAATGAAAGTCTAACTGGGTTATAGAGGAATCCTGTGCGTGGACCACTAAGGACCATGACGTTACCATTACTGCAGCTTGTTTGAAGGCCGGGGGGCCCAGGGACTCTTTTTAAAGAAATTAAATCGCCGGTGACAGGCAGAGCCCATGAGATGGCACCCATGGACTCACATCCCCATTTTGCACAATAGAACTCATCAATTCCTCCACATTTTTCCACTTGAGATTATGAGCGTCCTTCTTCCGGGCAGACATAGAAAGGGGTGTTTCGCAAAACATTTCTCTCAGTGGGTCGGCCACACCCAGGGTCTAATCTTTTTGGAGCCATGGGTAGGGACACCCAAGGGGGGGTTAGATTTTTATCGCATTCGGTGTTACCTGCTTTACATATGGGCTTACCCTGGGGTCCGATTTCCCAGTCTCCGATGGTCCAGGTCCCTGCAGCGAGTCGACACAGATCAAAGTCCAGGGTGGGCCACCAGGTCAGCGGTGGCGTCACTTTAGATGTACTGTTGACAATGTCACCCGTGGATGTACTAATGATCATCCAAGATAAATTCAGGGGAGCATGTGGGTTCTGTCTCCCCAACACTGGTGTTAAGAGTACAGTTACCATAATTATGACTGACGACAATGCAGCTTGAGTTTGAGTGGGTTGTCTCGGTCTTTGGACACTTGCCATGATGGGATGAAGTCTTCTAGAATGGCATGTGGATCTGCGGGGCGGACGTGAGTGTAGTGTACCCACGAGGCAATTCTGTCGACCTTGAGAGTGGTGGGCGTGGTCAGGACAGTAACATAGGGTCCTTTCTAACGAGGCTCAAGGTCCTTCTGCTGATGTCGCCAGACAAAGACCCAGTCTCCTGGTCGGTAGCAATGAGTCTCAGGAGGTGGTCCAGACTCATACAGAGCTTTCAGTTTAGGCCAGATGTCTTCATGAACACGCTGAAGGCTTTTTAAAGAGGATAACAATTCTTGGTCATCAAATTCAACAAGCACATTTGATTGGAGGTTGGGGACAATGGGAGGGGGAATTCCAAACATAATCTCAAAGGGGGTTAGTCCCATCTTATAGGGTGAATTACGTACCCTATAGAGGGCAAAGGGAAGGAGAGCCACCCAGTCACCGCCAGTCTCTATGGTTAACTTAGTTAAGGTCTCTTTTAGGGTCCTGTTCATTCTCTCTACCTGTCCTGAACTTTGGGGCCTATATGCACAATGTAATTTCCAATTTGCCCCCAGGACCTGCACTAAACTCTGACTCACCTTGGAGATGAAAGCAGGTCCATTGTCTGACCCTAGCATGACTGGGAAACCATACCTTGGCAAGATGTCTTCTAACATCTTCTTGACCACAATTCATGCTGTCTCATGTTTGGTAGGAAAAGCTTCTGTCCATCCTGAAAAAGTGTCTACAAAAACTAGTAGGTACTTATAACCATACCTTCCAGGTTTTACCTCAGTGAAGTCCAATTCCCAGTATGCTCCAGGCCGGTTCCCTCTCAGCCTGTTGCCTGGGTTGGTTTTATAGTGGGTAGCATTTGTCAATTGACAGGCTTTGCAGGTGGCAACGATATGCTCAATTTTGGAGTTAGCATCTCGAACCTTTATTTCAGCATGTCTCAGGAGGTCTTGCATCTTTCGAGTGCCCATGTGGGTGCCCTGGTGCATTTTGGAGAGAACTTGTTCTCCCAGTGCTTCAGGCAGGATGACTTTACAATCAGAGGATTTCCACCACCTGTTGAGGCACCGGGGCATAGGTAATTGTTTTACCCACTTTAAATCTTCTTCAGTATACTGGGGTTTTTCTGGCAAGGCAGCACTTCCTGGATCAGGCAGCTGATTGGTTAAGGTTAAATTAGCCTCTAGGCCTACTTTTCAGGCTGTCTGATCACCTAGGTTATTTCCTCTAGCAACCGGAGTGTCACTTTTTTGGTGTCCTAGGCAATGAATAATGGCCAATTTCTTTGGTAGCCAGAGGGCCGTCAAAAGGGCAAGGATCTCCTCTTTGTTTTTGATAGTCCTCCCCTCGGCTGTCAATAGTCCTCTCTCCCTGTAGATGGCCCCATGGATGTGTGCGGTGGCAAAGGTGTACCGGCTGTCTGTATATATGTTTAACTTTTGGCCCTTCCCTAGAGTCAATGCTTTGGTCAGAGCTATGAGCTCCGCCCATTGTGCTGAGGTCCCAGTGGGCAATGGTTCTGCCCAAATGACCTCAGTTTCCATCACCACAGCTGCCCCGGCGTACCTGTGGCCATCCTGAACAAAGCTGCTCCCATCAGTATACCAGGTATTTTCAGCATCTGGCCATGGCTGGTCTCTCAGATCAGCTCGAGTCCCATGTACCTGAGCCAGGATATCAGCACAGTTGTGGAGTGGAGTTTCTAAGTCCGGGTCTGGCAACAGTGTAGCTGGATTTAAGGCAGCTGGGGTCTGAAAAACAACTCAGGTTGGGTTTAGAAGTAAGCCCTGGTAGTGGGTCAGGAGGGCATTACTGAGCCATCGATCCGGAGGCTGTTTTAGGACTCCCTCAATAGCGTGGGGGGTGGTCATGTACAGTTCTTGGCCCAGTGTTAACTTGTCAGCATCTTTGACCATCAGGGCCACTGCCGAGATCATCCTTAAACATGGGGGCCATCTGGACGCAACTGGATTGAGTTTTTTTGATAGGTATGCCACTGGATGGTGCCATGGCCCTAGGTATTGGACTACGATGCCCTTGGCAACTCCCTTGTTCTCATCAATGTAGAGGTGGAAGGGCTTAGTAACATCGGGCAAGCCCAAGGCTGGTGCTGACAACAAGGCAGCCTTAATTTGGTCAAAAGACTTTTGTAGTTTATCTGTCCATTGAAAGGCCTGATTGTCTTTAGTTGCCTCATAAAGGGGCCTCACAAGCTCCGCGAACCCCGGTATCCATAAGCAGCAGAAGCCAGCTGATCCCAAGAATTCTCTAACCTTTCAAGGGGAATCTGGTGCGGGCATCTTAAGAACTGTCTCTTTTCTAGCATCTGACAGCCATCTTTGCCCCTTTTTAAGCATATACCCCAGGTAGCTTACCTCAGGTTTACAGATTTAGGCCTTTTTGGCAGACGCCTGGTATCCCAGTTCCCCTATGACTGTTAAGAGTTTCTTGGTTCCATCTAAGCAGTCTTCCTGTGTCTCAGCTGCTATGAGGAGATCATCTACATATTGTAACAGAGTCAATTGGGGGTTTTGGAGGCGGAACTCACCCAGGTCCTCATGCAGGGCCTCATCGAAGATGGTGGGAGAACTTTTGAACCCCTGAGGTAACCGGGTCCAGGTCAACTGTCCGTTGAAGCCTTGTTCTGGGTCACTCCATTCAAATGCAAAGATATGCTGGCTTCTAGGTGCCAGCAGAAGGCTAAAGAAAGCATCTTTGAGGTCTAAGACTGTGTACCATTGATGGCTCAGGGGAAGTGAGCTCAGAAGGGTGTATGGATTAGGCACCATAGGGTGGATATCTATGACCCTCTTGTTCACCTCACAGAGGTCCTGTACTGGTCGATAGTCATTTGAGTGAGGTTTCTGCACCGGCAACAAGGGGATGTTCCAGGCCGATTGGCAGGGCCTCAGAATACCCTGAGTCAGCAACTTTCTGATGTGCGGAGTTATCTCTTCACGGGCCTCTAGGGACATGGGATATTGGCGAACTCGTGCAGGGTCCACTTCTGGCTTTATCTCTACAAACACAGGTGTCCTGTGTGTGGCCAGCCCCATGCCCCCAGTCTCAGCCCATGCTCGCGGGAACATGGCAAGCCATTGTTCCACGTCAGGATCAGGAGGGGACTGCTTCTGATATAGCAGATATTTGTCCTCAAGGCTCATAGTTAACACTTGGATGGGGTTTCTCTCTTGCACCCCCAGGCTGAAAATGGATTTGGGCTCCTAATTTAGTAAGCAAGTCTCTTCCAAGTAAAGGGTAGGGGCATTCGGGTATAATCATAAATGAGTGGGTTACCCAGCCCACTCCCAAGTCCACCATTCTTTGGGTAGTCCATGAATATTTTTTCATGCCTGTGTCTCCTTGAACCCAGGAAGTTTTGTCAGAAACATGACCATGTGGTTTAAGCAGAACTGAATGTTGAGCGCCGGTATCTACCAGGAACTCAATGGGCTCCCCCTCCACTTTAAGGGTTATCCTGGGCTCGGGGAGGGGCACCGAGCCCCATCCCCCCTAGTCACTTAGTTCGTCCATGGCCAGGACAGAGGCCTTTGGGTGGGCCCCCTGTGGCCTTTTGGGGCACTCTTTAGCCCAGTGGCCTTCCTCTTTGCCATAAGCACACTGGTTCTTTCCTAATTGGGGGCAATCCCTATGTCCCCCCTTACCTTGTCCTTCTGTTGCAATCTTTTTTAAATGACGTTCACATTCCCTCAGCTCTCCCACAGTGGTGGCCAGAAGAATTTGAGCCAAGTTTTGGGTCTGGCAGTCATCTGCTTTTATCTGTTTCTCCTCTGCGGTTTCCCTGTTGTTATATACCCTCTCCGCCACTGCCACTAAGTCCTGAATATTCTTCTCTCCTAACCTGTCTACTTTCTGTAACTTTCTCCTAATATCTGGTGCCACCTGGTTGACAAAATGCATTATTACAGCTGCCTTTGTCTCAGTTGCTTCTGGGTCCATAGGAGTATACCTATGGAAGGCTTCCTGAATTCTCTCTAGGAAGGCTGCAGGGCTTTCGTTCGGCCCCTGCTGTATATCTCCTACCTTGGCCAAATTGGTGGGCTTGCGAGCTGCCGCTTTGAGACCTCCCAACAGAGCCTGGTGATAGACCCGGAGTCTCTCCTTACCTTCTGCTGTGTTGAAGTCCCAATCGGGCCGAGACAAAGGAAAAGAAATGTTGATAGTGTCAACATTGGTGGTGGGTTGACCATTGTCGCCAGGAACCAATTTCCTGGCCTCGTTCTGGATTCTTTCGTGCTCCTCTGTTGTAAACAGGATCTGGAGGAGCTGCTGACAATCATCCCAAGTGGGATGATGAGTAAACAAAACAGTTTCTAATAGGTTAATCAAATCCCTAGGGTTATCGGAGAATTTGGCGTGCTGAGTATGCCAGTTATAAAGGTCACTGGTGGCGAAGGGCCAGTAATGATGAGGCTGGTTACCATGCTCATCAGGGGGCCCTATCACTCTCAGTGGACAAACAGTAGAGTCTGCTGGGCCCATTGGCGAGGCAGCACGCCGGTGGCGAGTGTTCTGGGTGGGGCCACCATGGTTGCCGGCACCCGGGGCCGGCCCTCCTTCCCCAGCTCCAGCTGGGCCCGGGTCCTCTCTTTCTGCCTGCTGCCTTGGGGGAGAAGAGAGAGAGTGTGTGGGGGGGATGAGATCTTCCTTGGTCCCTCCTTGGAGGACCGGGTAAAGTGGCATGGTCGGCTTGGTTTCAGTTTGCCTTTTTTCGTCATGCTCTCTGGGAGTCTTTTCACAGGCTGTCAGGATTACCTCTGGCTGCTGTTTCTGCGGAGGCAAAAAGGGCCTGACCCATGGGGGTGGGTCGCAGATTAGACTCTCCCAAGTGACAATGTAGGGAACTTGATCAGGGTGTCCTGTATGAGAACGGAAGACGACCTCCCGGACTCTCTTCATGGTCCCTAGATCAAAGGTCCCCGCGGGTGGCCATCCTACCCCAAAGGTGGGCCACTCCAAGCTACAGGGGTGATGAATTTAGTCCTTTTAATTTCTAAACTTAGGTTATGGGTGCACTCCCTAACCTTTTTGAAATGGTTCTTCATGAGGGATAGAGGGGTAGTCACAGTCTGTCCCATCGTCTCAGTCCAAGTCAACACAATAAACAGACAAACACAACAGAAAAACAAAAAGCAAGACAAAACCAGCCTCCGCCAGATAGGAGGCAATACTGAAAATGGGACGACGGCCTCACGCCGTACCGTGGGAGCGACCTGCACCGTCCCTCCAGGAGTCTCACAGACTCATACTCATGGGGCACTCCATCCCCTCCAGAAGGATCCGGAACGTCTTCCAGGATCCCAGGTTGGGGGCCCTCACAGCGCGTCCGCCTAGACCGTCTGCCGACCTACTCAGAATTGGACCCTCCCGTATTGCAGACAGACAACTTTATAAACACAGAGACACTCACCGGCCGGTACCGACCCTCCGGTTCGGGGTTCCTGGGAGTTTTGGGGATCCCGGATGAACCCCCAAATGTGCCCAGATCACGAAGTCCCCAGAGACCACCAAGGAGCCGATTCCAATGCAAACGCACGAGGGTCGTTTATTCAAGCTCGAGCAGGGACTCTTAACTGTCACCAACACAGCGGGTTGAGATTGAGAGCCCCGAATTTCAAATTAGTGGGGTTTTTATAGAGGTTACAGCAAGGTTTGGAGATTTTTCACTTAGTAGTTACATGATTGGCTGACAATTAGCAAGCGTGAAGTGTACATTTCTGATTGGCTAGGTGCATCGGGGGTTGAGGGGTGGCTACATGTAGGTTTTACGAGGGAAAAGAGGGACAAAGGTTAGTGGCCGACTGTCACATACTGATGGTCAGCAGACACACTGACTAATAGTCACGACTATTACGTACTGACAGTCAGCACATCTACAGATTGTTCTATGGATAGTGGGCCCGGAACATTCATTTCCTGGGCAAACAGATGGCTGAGTAATTAACTCAGGAACTTTGCTTCGTTACACATTGTATCTTTTGTCCCAAAGCAAGCACATTTTAACCATTAATTTGTGAGAGACTAGGGGAATAGTGGATTTTAGCAAAATAGAGTCACTTTGGTCTCACAATCTCAAGATTTAAAAAGGGGCTAAGGGATGTAGCTTAGTGTGAAGGCTCCAAGTTAAATCCCTAGTGCCACAAAAAGCACAATATGTTATGTTTAATATTTGAGTAATAGAAAGCGGAAGTTCAGTTCCTCTTGCCACCCGGCCAGGACCCTTCTGGTGCAGGCTCTGCCCCCTGGCTTCCCCTGGGGTTTGGTGTGGCATCCTGGCAGGAGAGGGGTGCCAGGTTTACACCACTCGCTGCTGCTCCAGCTCCAGCCTCTGACAGCAGGAGCACCCATGCCCGCTGGGCCTCAGGACGCCTCCTCCTGGCTCCTGCTCTCCAGCTCTCTGCTCCTCAGCTCAGGGACTGAGCCCTTTTTGTCCACCTCTGGTGCCTCCCACACCTCTCCTCAGTCTCTTCACTAAACTTCTGTCCCTGAGACATAAAGGACACTCTGTTAAATTTTCCATTTAATCTCACAACCAGCGCCTGCAAAAAGTCAGCCCCAGGGAGGCCAAGCAGCTTCCTCAAGGTTGACTGCCAGTCAGTGACGTAGCCAGGGTCTGCTACCTCCAAAGCCTGGCTATGTGCTATGCTGTGCTGGCTCCCCTTTCAGAGTGAGATGCCCTCCCCAGGAGGGTCCTCCTGAGAAAGCCCTCCAGGCCCTGTGACTCGCCACTGTGCAAGGCTGAGTGGCCTTAGCACTGCCTCCCTGTTGTCCATGGCCACCCAGAGAGAGCTGTCTCCACAGGGACACACACAGCACACCCTGGGGACCAGACTGGAAGCCAGGGAAGCAGTGCTTCTGTATGGGCCAAGCTGAGGAAACTGAGGTACCCATAGCACCCTCGAATCTGCCCTCCAGAGGCAGCTGTTCTGGGCTGAGGAGCTGAGAGGGTAGCAAATGTCACCTGCTGATCCTGGCAGTCATATCTCATGGAAGGTCAGCTTGTACCTTCCTTGGGTGAATGTTCTGGCTACAGTCTACGGTGGTCACTGCTGCATGGTGAACTTGAGGGACAGAGGCTGCTGAGCTGGCCTCACTGTTGGAGGGGACACGGCACAGGGTCAGGCTGAGGAGGAAGGACAGAGGTTGCTCCCTGCCAGGAAAGTGCTCTCCCTTTCCTGTACTCCCACCCCTGATGGTAAATCTTGACCATCAACTTGGTTGGCTTCAGACACATCTAGATAAGTAAAGCACACTTCTGATGTGTCTGGTGGATCACGGGGCATGACCTAGGGAACTATCTTGTCCCTGGCCTGTCCTCTCTGGCAGTTTTCCCTGTGCTCTGCTTCTCGGCTGTCATGATGTGAGCAACTTTGCTCCACCATGCCCTTCCACCATGATCTCTCTGCCTTGGAACCAGCTAACCATGGACTAAAACCTCTGAAACCATGAGTCAAATTAAGCCTTTCCTCCTTCATATTTTGGGTGTCAGGTATTTTATCCCAATGACAGGAGTGTTGATCACTACACCCATTTCCCCCTCCTTCCTCCTTCCCCTCCATCCATACACTTCAGAAGCACCTGCTCTATGTCCAATCCTGTGTGGGCAATGAGGGGGATTAGGGCAGAGTCCACCTGGCCACTGCCTTCAAGAACCATATCTTTCTTAAGGCCCTGGATGCCTGCCGTGTCCATCCCCAAATACTTCTGGGACAGGGTGCAGGTGAGGGTGTAGGAAAAAGTCTCAGCTGGGGAAACCCTGGACTGATGGGAACTAAGAGAACTCGGTAAGGTGGAGCCTCCTCTGCCAGGCACAGCAGAGGTCTGGCACTCGGTAGAGTCTGCTACAAGGATGTGGTCCTGAACGAGTCCTGAAGGATAGGCAGGATGTTCCATCCAGAAAGAGGGGAGAGGAGCACTGGCCAAGTGACATCCAGGCTGTGCCCCCCAGGACTCAGAGCATCACACTTGCACTATGCTCCTCCAGCCCTTCATCCCTGCTCCCTTGCCCAGGGCTCCAGGAATGAACAAGCCCAGGACCAACAGAGCAGTCGGGTGACAGGACTGATGATGGCAGTGACAACACATGCCTGCGTGGCAGCTGCTGTGATCTAGGTGCTGCGCATCTTCTAGGTTGTAGGATTTGTGCTGTGTGCTAAAACAGCCTCATGAAAAGGCATTGGTTTTATTTTGCAGATAAACCCAGGAAAGATTGAGTGATTTATTCAAAAGGAAATCACTGCCAGGTGTGGTGGAACACGTGTGTGATCCTAGCTACTTGGGAGGCTGAAGCAAGTTGCAAGTTCAAGGCCAGCCTGAACAATATAGAAAGACTCTATCTCAGAAAGAAAAGGTGGAGGCTGAGAGTGTAGCTCAGTACTCCCTGGGTTCAATGCCCATCGATCCCCAGGACCATAAAACAAACAAACTAACAAACAAGCAACACTATTTGTAGAGATGGCAGCAGGCTTGGCATGCTAAGCATGTGACAAACAGATCTCCATTCTACTGTAACAGGTGACTCCCTGGGCATAGTCCCACTCTGAGGCTGCTGCAGAGGTAAGAGGAGAACCTGAAGGGTGAGACTTGGTGAGACTCTCAGGTGCTGAAAGTCATTGATATAGCACAGTTTCAAGCTAAGATTAAAGCACACACACGCATGCGCACATGCACACAAACACACCAGACATCTAGGTTTTTTTCTTGGCTTACTAATTTTCCCTACAGTTTCTTTGGACACACTTTCTTGGGATGAAATGGCCAATGCTTTCTGTCTGATACGTCGACCTCAAGCAATTAGTAGGGGCTGCCTAGGAGACAGGATTGAGGAGGCATTTGAGACTGCATTTACTTATGGGTGGGTGCCTTCATCTGCTAACCATGACTGTCCTGGGAGTGGGCAAGGAAGTAGTAAAATAATTCACAAGTGGTCTGAATTTATCCTTCTCTGGGATGTTGCATTAGTAAGCTTTTTATTACAGTAATTAAATATGTTGGGCACAGTAACTTAGGAAAGAAGAGGTTTATTTAGTTCAAAGTTTTGGAGGTTCAAGGGCATGGTACTGGCACTAACTCAGTTCTGGCGATGACCTTCTTGCTGGCAGAGTCCTAAGGCGACCCATGGCATCACATAGCAAGGCATGGAGTTCATGTGTCTATGTCTGTGTCTGGTCCCCCTCCTTCTTATAAAGCCACCAGGAACTGATCATGGAGGCTCTACCTTAGTGACTTTATTTAACCCAGTGATTTTCCAAAGGTTCCACTCTAAACACCAGAATTGGGTTTAGTTTCCACTCTGTTAATGTCTTTGCCATATGACTTCAAGGATTAAACTCCTGCATGAGTGTGGGGGGCCAAACCATATTTAAACCATTTTATATAGCTAGGATATCAAAAAAAGTGGACAGAGGGCCAGGGATTTAGCTCAGTGGTTCCAGTGCCTGCCTCGCAAGCGCAAGGTCCCGAGTTTGATCCCTGGTACGGAAAAAAAAAAAAAAAGTGGACAGAGAGCAGATTCTGAGAACCAGGTTATTTAAAATAGTGACATTTCTAAAGTCAGGATCCTGATCCTACCCACAGGGAGGATGACAGATGTCTGGTATGGGAGAGAGGGATATAGAACAGTAGGGCAATTCATGATGTAGAAATGCATTACAGTAAAAGATCTCAAGTATTTACCACATAAAAACCTTGGAAGATACAAAATGAAGTTAATTTCTAGCCAAGAGAAAGATCAGACTTGTAACACCCAGGACCTGGGAGACATTCCAGAGATTGCATAGGACTGGATGGTAGATGGTTTCCTTCTAGGCTGCCATCATGGATCCACTCTACTGGTTCCTGGAGTGTTACCTTTTTTTTTTGGTACTGGGGATTGAACTCTGGACCTTTTGCTTGTGAGGCAGGTGGTGGAACCACTGAGCTAAATCCTTGGCCCCCTGGAGTGTTATCTTGAGAAGGATTCTGAAGCCAAGTCTAAACAAAGATGGAAACAGAAATAAGACTGATTAGTTATGTCTGTCATAGGTATGAGAACAGAAGGAAAGGTGTACAGGCTATGGGTTTGCCATTTTTAGTAGAGAACAATGCTCTCATCCTATAGATGAGGGAGTAGAGTTTGGGAGAAGTGACAGGGACATATCAAGGGCTACATAGCTGGGAGTAAAGTGAGAATTAGAACTCTGACTCCTGCTCATCAGGAACAAAGATCCCTTCTACTCCACCATGCATTCTCTCAGGACCAGTAAGAAATGGTAGCCAATTCTCACCATGTCAAATGGGACTGAACACAAGACTTCAGCTGATATTGATTCTGACCTTTACCTTCCCACTGGCCTTCACAGTAACCACTTGTTTATTGAACAAACAAGCCTTTGAGCCTGTTTATTAAACCTCATGATACTTATCTCAGTCTTGTTTCAGGAGTTTTGCTCCCATTTCTTGAGCATCTAGTGTGTACTTGGAGCTTTAAATATAACAGTTTATTTAGTCCTCCCAACAACCCTAGGAGGAAGTTGCGATCCTCTACATCTTTATGACTGAGAAAGTGGAGTTCCAGTGGCTTGCCCAAGCTAATGTAGCTTACTAGTGGTTTGTCCCAGGAATGGAGCCATATCCAACCACTCTCTCACCATGCCAGATTGCTTGGGTTCCTGTGGATTTTTAAACAACCTTATCTGATGTATTTATTTGTGCAACAGCCTTGGGTGTCAAAAGTCAACAATGACAAAAATTCTGCTTATAGCCTGTTGTTGGATATTATCTGTCCTTAGATCCCATTGGAAAATGATTTCTCTACATTACCATTCACTTCTTTCCAAGGCAAACATTAGCCTATGCTCAGTTTTCAGGTTCACAAACTCTGCAGGAGGAACGAACTCTACTAAAACTCTGCCAAAAGTCTTCTTTACATTATATTCCAGTTCTGGTTAAAGGACATGATAAGGCCACAACTGGTGCCCAGAGTAATTCCTGGGTCAGAAACAAAGCATCTCTATTAGTCTGCTAGTGCTGTCATAACTGAAAGCCACAAACTGGATGACATAAAAAACTAAAGTTGATCACCTTACAGATCTGGAGGTGAGAAGTTCTGGTAGTAGAGCTGGTTCCTTCTGAGAGCTGTAAGTGAAGGATCTGTTCCAGGCTTCTCTCCTTGGCTTCCCAATGGCCATCTTCATGTTCACATGGTGCTGCTGAGATGTATCTTCACACGTTTCCCCAATGCTCATGTCTCTGTGTTCAAGTTCCCTTTTGTATAAGGACACCATTCATACTGGATTAAGGTCCATCCTAATAGTCTCATGTTAACTTAATAATCTCTCTAAAGACCCCATCTCCAAAATGTGGTCACAGTCTAAGTTACTGGGGCTTAGAATTTTGACCTATAAATTTTGGGAGAAGCATAGTTCAACCCACGACAGCATCTATGCATAACATGGCAAGGACTGTTGGCTACCCCAACAATTTATCATGAGAAATTTCAAACATAGAATACAGCTGGAAGACTTCTGCAGTGGACACCATAAATCTACCAGTTAGTCATATTTTACTGCTTGTTTTATTGTATACTCTTTGAAGTGATGGCACAAAAAAAGGCCTTTTTGACTAGATTGATGTTGCCACAGAGCAGGAGAACCACTCAATGAGTTGAGCATGGGTTGGCTTTCAAGTCTCACACTTCCTCTGCCAGGCATCTGAATGGAATACACAACCTGTACCACTATTCACATCAACCCGAGGACAATCCTCTGAACAAGCAGCAGAACAATAGAGTACCTACAAAGCCCTTGCTTCTTTTTACAAAGAAGTTTGGAATTCAAAATTATTCACTAAATTTGCACGGACCCCACACATAGCACAATGTATAGCCAAGAACTGGTGCATAGTGTAAGATGGTTGAATGAAAGAATGAATGAATGCTTGATTGAATCCACTTCATCAGCCTAGTTTATGTGAACAATGACTAGCAATCAAAAAGGTGTCCAGACACTGAACATAAGGAACAGCCACCAGGAAGAAATATATTCTTCATTGGTGGCAAAATTATTGAAATGACTCATGATGGTTATTATCTAGAAGTCTTTCTGCTGACAACTCATGTTGTTTCTGCTGGATTTCTGCTCTCACTTAGATTTAAACTAGTTTCTGTCCTGCACCATGTGAGGACCTGGCCAAATGTAGCCACGGAGATTGAAGCTGCGTTTTTATCACCACTGCAGTCAAGTGACAAGCTTTGACAATCTAGCCGACAGGATGAGCAAAACAATTTTTATCAGGGCAGTGACTTTGGGGCTTGCTGATGCTTCCCCCGTCTGGAGTCTGAGTTAATATTAACAGGCCCAAGGTGATGTGGGCTTGTGCAATTGTGGGCCTGGCCACCTTCTCCCCAGCAGACAGTCACGATCATTCGCCCCATCCCCTGACCTTCAGGTGCCCTCTAGGTAATGCCCAGGAAGGAGGAAGGTGGGCTGGGATTCTGGGCAGCAGAACCCTAACACCTGTGGTAGTGATGTCATTCCAGGCCAAGAATGTCAGACTCAACTCTGCCTTATCAGTGTCTTTTCAGTGGGTGCCACTGAGTTTCAGGAGTTCAAGGGGCTTGTGAAGCCATCTGCACCACTGGGTTTGAGTTCGAGGGTGTGTCAGATGTGCCATTGATGTGCGGGATGGGAAAATAAGGTCTGGAATCTCTGGACCCCTGGCATTGCCTTTCAGCAGATTCCCCCACCACTGCCACACTGAGCCACCTCCATGCACATCTGCCCAAGCCACTCCCCTCTAAGCGCCTCTTCCTGCACAACAGCATTTTGCAAAGTGTATTCAGTGGAACCCTGGGGATGATTTGGGAACACATAGACTCCGTGGTCCAATCAATCTGTGGAATAACTCCCACTTGGGTGGTCATATTTTAAAGGATTGGAGAAGTCCTGCATTAAAGACATACAGGGTTTCCCTCACCTATCTCACCAAGGAGCCTTTCCCACTAACAAAACGGAACCCCTAGTGAAATTCCCTGGAGGAATACCATCCTGCAGGCCCGGCCCTTACCCAGGAGGAACTGCCTCCCGAGCACCCATCTGCTGGGCCACCTGCCCTTTCTCATCTTCCAGCGCCCCCTTCCATTTAATTTTTACATCAATATTTAGTACTTTCCCAAACACAAAACTACGGAAACGTGAATAAAATGGGTTATGATTCCACTACCCCAAAAGCCTCCACTTATTATTTAAAACAACATACATGTCTTTATATGATTCTGTCAGAAACCAAGGCACTTTGTTCCTCTGCCGGATGCCCCTTTGGGGGTCAGGTTCCTTAGGGCAAAAGTCATTAGAAGACTCTCTGTCGCGCCCACCCCAGTGGGATGCTGTCACCTCTCTGGTCTTTCTTCCTGCTCCTCTTTATCTCCATCTCCACTGCCCCAGACACACGGCCTCTTGCTCCCCTTGAACTGCCAGGCACCTCTCTTAGCCAGGGCCTTTGAACCCACTGACTCCCTTTGCCTGGCTGCTCTTCTCCCAGTACCTGCATGGCTCATTGTCTTGCCTGGTTTGGGCCCAGATGCACCTTCTCAGTGGGTAAGGTGAGCCCAGAGAAGTGGTCTTTCTGCAGCCCAGCACTCCCTACCCCACCCTTACATTACGATTCACTGGAGGAAGCAGCACAGTTCTCTGTGCCCAAGGCTGAGTTCCCTGCTTCATTGCCTGCATCCCTTCCTGAGCTCCTGTTGCAGGTGTTTGTCTGTTTTGTTCACAGCTCTACATCAGTTCCTGCCACGTAATACATGCTCAGTAAACGGGTTGAAAAATGAGCATGTATCTTCACAGCAGAAATCACAACGCTTCACTGTTCTGTATTTTGCTTTTTACTTACAATTTTTGATTTTAGAGCTCTTTCCTTATCAGCCCATACCAAGCCACCCACATGCTTTCTGAAGACTGCATGATGTTCTATTGTAGAGATGTACTTACATCTATAAAAATGATTCCCTGTACAATAGATTTATTTTCCTCTTCAAACATTGCTGCCATGAAAAAGAACACTTGTAAATATTTCCATGGGGTAAATCCCCAGAAGTGAGTTTCCTGAGGGAAGAAGTGGAGTTGTTTTTCTTTTGACTTTAATTAATAAATGTTACCAATTGTCTTCTGATGAGGTTTACACTGCTTCACATAATATATGACAATATCTGTTTTCCTGCACGCTCATAACTGTTACTAACCTTGCCTGTCTGCACCAATCTGATTGCTGGGAAATGGCAATCTGTTCACTGGGTAACCATTTTTCAAACTAGGAGGTTTAGAATTCTAGGAAATTTCCATTGGCCATGATTTTCATTTTCTCTTTTGTAGTCTGCCTACTTACATTCTTTGCCAATTTTTCTGTTGGGATTACCTTCCTTATAAGTTTCCTTATTGATTTGAAAGTATTCTTTTAAATTAAAATAATTATCTCTTTTCCCTATTTGTTATAAAAATTTTCAGTTTGTCCATTGTTTTTGTTTATGATATTTTAAACTATGCAGTTGAATATATATTTTTTAATAAACTGATGTAAAAACAACATGAACACCACAGGATTATGACTAATAGCTTAATATGTCAGAAATTTCATTGGCTTACTCAGAAAATATTTGTCCTACAATCATTATTATTCCATTGAAAGATGATTTGTACTATTACATTTTTAACTGTGGTAAAGTACATGTAGCATGATATTTGCAATCTTGGCCATTTTTAAGCATGCAGTTCAATTATGTTAAGCACATTCGGGTAAGTGTGCAGCCAATCTCTAGAACTGTTTTCATCTTTCAGAACTCACATTCCATACCCATTAAACAACTCCTCCCCACTATGTCACCCACTCCCCGTCTCTGTAGTGGGAAACCATGTTCTACTTCCTGTCTCTGTGAATTGGAGTGGACCTATGCAGCATCTGCCGTTTTGGGACTGGCTTATCACTCAGCAGGATGTCCTCAAAGCTGGTCCATACAGTAACATGGGTCAGAATTTACTTCAAGGTAGAGTCATATTTCAGTGTATATACTACATGTTGTTCATTTATTCACCTGTCATGGAACATCAGATTCTTTTCAGCTTTTATTTATTGTGAAGAATGCTGTGATGAACCTGAGTACACAGATATCTCTTCAAGGTTATTTTTTCAATCTTTTTGGACTGGAAGTGGAATTCCTGGATCATCTGGTAATTTAATATTTTGGTTTTTTAGGAACTCCCATACTGTTTTCCAAAGGGACTGCATCATTTTACATTTCCAGCAACAGTGCACAAGGACTCTAATTTCTCCAATACTTGTTCTTTCTTTTCATCAAAAAAAATTAAATTTTTAGATTTTTGAAGTACTGGGGGCTAAACTCAGGGCTTTTCCACTGAGCTATATCTCTAGCCATTTATTTTTGTTTGTTTGTTAGTTTGTTTTTGAGACAGAGTCTCACTAAGTCACTAGGTTGCCCAGGCTTGAACTTGTGACCTTCCTGCCTCAGCCTCCTGAGTTCTGGGACTGCAGTTGGGAGCCAGCATTCCCAGTTTCTCCTCCCCACCTCCGCCTCCTCCTCTTTCTTTTAATAGTACCCATCCATCCAAACACATAGATGTGACATGTCATTTCATTGTAGTTTTGATTTGCATTTCCCTACTGAGCAATGATAAGCATATTTTCATGTGTTGGTCATTTATGTGTCTTTGGAGAAATGTCATATATATGTAGAAATACATATATGCAGTTTGCTGCCTATTTCTTAATCAGGTTGTTTGGGTCTTTTGTTAATTAGTTATTAGAGTTTTTTTTTAATGTACTCTGGAAATTAACCCCTTATCAGGTATGTCATTTGCAGATATTTTCTCACATTCTGCAGATTGCCTTTTCTCTCTGTTGATTGTGTCTTTTGGTGCACTGCTTTAAATTTCGATGTAGTCCAGTTTATCTATTTTAACTTTTGTGGTCTGTGCATTTGGCGGCATATTGAAAAAAATGATTGTCAAATACAATGTCATGAAGCTTTATCCTGAGTTTTCCTCTAAGTTTTATAGCTTGAGCTCTTATATTTAGATTTTTTGATGCATTTTCAGTTAGTTTTTATATGTGATGTGTAAATGTCCAATGTCATTTTCTGGAATGTAGATATTCAGTGTTCCCAACACTCTTTGTCGAAAAGCCTGTCCTGTCCCCCAGCGAATGGTCTTAGCACCTTCAATGACAATTACCCATAAATGTGATGTTTTGTGCATTTGCCTTTATTCTAGTACCAAGCTGTTTTGATTACTGGAGCTTTGAATCAAGATATGTAAGACTTTCAACTTTGTTCTTTTTCAGACTATTGTAGCTATTTGGGGTCTCTTGATATTCCATAAGCATTTTAGGATGGGTTTTTCTATCTGCAAAAAAACAAGTGAGATTTTGACAGAGATTGCACTAATCTGTAGATTGTTTCAGGTGGTACTGACATTTTAACAATAGTTTGAGTTTTCAGTCCATGAACATGGAATTCTCTTGTAATTTTCAGTGTCAATGTCTTTTGACTCTTTGGTGAAAGTTTATTTTTCTCCTCTGATGATGTAAATGGAAATCTTAATTTCCTTTTAGAATTGTTTATTATTAATGTGTAGAAACAACTGATTTTTGTGTTGATTGTGTATCCTACACGTTATCTGAATTTGTTTATTATTTCTAACAGTTGTAGGTTAGCTGTGTGAAAGCAGATGGCCTTTCCTTTGTTCCTCATCTTGGAAAAAACCTTGCAGTTTTTCACCACTGAGTACAATGTTTCTGTGGGTTTCTCATATATGGTTTTTTAATGTTCAGACAGTTCCTAGTGCTATTTTGTTGAGTGTTTTTAAAATCATGATATGACCTTGAATTCTGTCAAATGCTTCTTGTGCATCAATTGAGACAATCATGTGTGTTTTCTTCCTGATTCTGTTACTATGGTATCTTCACTGATTGGTCTTTCTATATTAAGCAAAGATTGCATTCTAGGGATAAATCTCCCTTCCTTGTGGTGGATAGTCCTTTTAACACTGAAGTTTGTTTGCCAGTACTTTGTTGAGGATTTTTTTATCAAAGCTCAAAGTGACATCAGTTTCTAGTTTTCTTTTCTTGCATCTTTGTTTAGCTTTGCTATCAGGATAATTGTGGCTTCATAGACTGCTAGAAAGTGGCTCCTCCTCTTCAATGTTTGGAAGAATATGAAGAAATTTGGTGTGAATTCTTCTCTATTTACTTATTCAAGCTAACAAAAGTTTGTCAATTTTTTAAAAAGAACAACTCTAGGTTTTACTGAGTTTTCTCTGTTATTTTCTGTTGTTTTTACATTATCCTCTATTATTCATGTTTTCCATTAAAATACTTTTATAGATCCCCACTCTAATCTTTAAGTTAGTTTGTCCTATAGCTTTGGGTTTAGTTGGTTCTCTTCTGCCCTGGTTCTTAACGCTGTGAACAGTAGGTGGTTGATGTGAGAGTGATTTGGTTACATCCCACACACTTTGATTTGTTCTGTTTTCATATTAATTTGTCTTAAGACTTTTAAAATTTTCCTTGTGATATTTTCTTTGCCCTATTGGTTGATAGAGTGTTTAATTTCTTTGTATTTGTTGATTTTCCAGTTTTTCTTCTGCTAATTTTTTTTATTCCATCACGATCAGAAGATGTTTTTTCTTACTTCCATTTTTTTTTAATTTCAGGAGACTTGTTTTGTGGCCTAGTATGTGGCCTGCCATCGAGAAGGATCCTGTGTACTTGTGAAAATGTGTATTATGCTGTAGTCAGGTTGAGTGTTCTGCATGTTTCTTAGGTCCAACTGGTCTACAGTGTTGTTTAGGCCTCAGCTTCTTTATTGATCTTCTGTCTGATTGTTGTATTGACTATTGAAGATGGGGTATTGAGTTCTCTCACTGTTATAGCATTGCTATTTGTCCCTTCCTTTTAGTGCATGTTTACTCCCTATATTTAGGAGGTCCAATGTTTGATGCATATATATATTTATAATTGTTATTTTCCTTGGTGAATCTAATGGCGCTTGTTTTCCTATACTGTTTGAAGGAATCCGACCCCCACCATCCTGGTCTGAGCAGAGACCACATTCAATCCCTTCCCCATCCTATCCTCGCACATCTGCTACAGATATAAGAGTCAGGGTTGAATGAGGCCCAGCGAGCACAGTGTAAGCACAGTTTGCCCTGTAATTCCCAATCTTGGTCAGCCCTGCTCTTGACAAACAACACACAATGCCTTCTACACCCTCAAGCCCTGTCCCCGGGGGATTGTCAAAACTCTTTGGTACTGAATTCTCCCTCTGAAAGTCCCATTGTGATTTTTTTCTTCCCCAGCACCCCCTTTTTATGCTCACAACCCTATAAAGACTTTATATCCTGTTCAAGAGTTAGCTGGTCTAGTCTCTAGTGCCAGATCGGTCCCTCTCAGGTTTGTTCTGAAATAAACGGTCCTGCTGAGCTCGTACCTCTGTTTCTTTTCCTCTTTTCCTAACACTGTTTACATTTGCTAAAGTGAATTATATTAATGCTTGCTTTTGTGATTGCTGCTTGTTTTGGTCTTGTTTGTAAAGGGCTTTATCTACTTGAAGTGAAGAAATTTCTTGAACATTTATGTTTTGTATATTTTCATCTTTGATCCTTCCAGAGGTCTGAACATTATTTGCCTTGAATGTCAGCCTATTACACAGTAACACACTGTGCCCGTGTAAGGTGTGGACTCTACAGACGGCCCCATGTTTGGACACCTGGCTTGTCCTTGCCTTGCCAATGTCCTCTTTGACTATCTCTCTCCTACATGCCTCTAACACTCAGCTAGGTGTCCCAGTCCCCGTCTAGAGCAGTCCCTCTCCTATCATTGTTGGTTCTCTAGATCTGGAAATAACTTCATATCAGGTGAGCTACAGAGGTGGGGACATCGGTCAGGGAATCAGCAAGGTGCCAACAGATAAAACATGAAGCCATGAACTCAGATAAGAAAAAGGGAGGAGGGGATGGAAGGGGCAGCCAGGTTATCTGAGGAGTTAATGAACACACTGCTTCCTTGTTGACTGGGAATTCTGACCAGGAGATCAAGGGCAGGGGGTCCCTGGGGAAAGGGGCTCAGAGAGCAGAGGTAGGGGGAGCTCCAGACTGTCCTTTGGAATTCTGGGAAACATGCTCTGATGGGATAGAGCCAAAAGGGCCTTCTTTCTCCTCTGAAGAAGTTGGAGACAGGGAACTCAGGAGCCAAAGTCTCGGTCCTGGCTCAATCTGGGTTTTATAGGACCTGGTTGAGAAGAAAAAGGCAGAGGCCAGGACTGTCCAGGCTGCTCCTCAGCCCTCTCCAGGGAGAGGCCAGGAGACCCAGGGGTGCAGGGCCCATCCAGGCCTGGGAGGTGCCACAAGGAGGAAGAGGCATTAAGCCAGCATCCTCCCCAGTGCTCACCTGTGGGCCCACTGTGTGCTGGGAGCTGCAGGGTGAGCACTTTACCCACTCCGACTCTACCCAGAAGGATGTCTAAGGTACAGCTGCCTGTGTACAGGGCCTGGCTCTGCTGTATGAGCTGCATTGTGCCTCAGTTTCCCCGTATGGAGTGGGGACACTGAACCCTGCAGGGAGGCTCACACCACCCCTGGCTCCTCAGGCTGCTGGAGCAGGACTTACTGAGCAGCGCGTGGAGGCTGCAGGGAGGCTGTGGCTGGACTGCAACACTGACTGCGCACTCTCCCTGTGCACTCTCAGGCCTTGCGCACTTGTAGACTGTAAGAGACGTGGGCACACTCCTTTCCTTTGTGACCAGGGACACTGTGCAGGATGTGAGCTGGGCACCTCCAGAACTTGGGCTGCTGTCAACTGAGGCCCTCGCTGTCCTTCCCTGACCTGGCTTTGTCCAGTGGAACCAGCTCTAGGCCATCTGCACACCGTGGTCCTCGGTTGCAAACTGCACACGTCAGTAAGTTCTCCTTTTCATTTTCGGTCGGTATATGAGGGGACACAGGAAGCCTGCACCGCTAAGCTTAACTTTGTAATCCAGAGTCTAGGAAACCCACTACATACCAGCACTGAGGGATGCGTCCCACACAGTGGCGAATTCTTCCTCCCAAGGGACCGAGGAATCAGGTGCGGTATTCCATTTTGCAGTTAAGGAAACTGAGGCTAGAGACACCGGATGGCCTGTTTAAGTAGAGGGCTCAAGGATTCTTGTATTCTATTTTGTTATACTTCCCTTAGCATTTAAATCCTAATACCCAAATGCTGAAAGTCACCTTGGAAGTAAAAGCCAATGACATGGATACATCTCAGAGCATATTTTGAGGCTCTTAATAATTACCAACTAAAAAAAAAAGATTTTAAACTTAATGCATATTTTTAATATGGTTTGTTCACCGTGTGTGTGTGAAAATAATTTAAAAGATTATGATAAGGGCTGGACGTGTGGTTCAATGGTTGAGTGCTTGCCGAGGGTGCACATGGTTCTCGGTGCAGCCCCAGCACTACAGATGTATACATCCGGTTTCTCATTGCGTCAGATTCTCTTTGTTTGCAGATAATGCCAAATAGCAAGCACTCCTAAGGGCAGAGTTTTGACTCCTAAGGCCCGAGGCAGTGATGGGCCCTGCTCTCATCCTCTTCAGCTGACTCTCAGGGATGAGCTCCTCCTAAAACAACTTCCTGCTGGGTTCCCTCTGTCACTCCTCCCACTTGCCCTGTGCTCCCCAGATCCTGTCCAGGTGAGGACGTCTTTGAGTGGCTTTCAGGAGCTCTCGCTGCACCATTTAGGGCGGCCTGGGTTTGCTGCAGCTACAAAAACCAACTCCCGGGGTTTCATCCAGCAAAGGCTGATTCCTGGCTCCCTCTACAGGCCCCATGTGGGATGAACAGGGGACTGTGCCCTTAAAGAGTTACAGAAAAGACGCATTTGGGACAAAAGGAACTTTAATGGGAAAGATGAGAAACAAGAAGAAAACAAGAGGACGGAGGAAAGGGAGCTGGAGAAGGAGAGAGGAAAGGTGAGGTGGAGCGTTGATGGAGGATCCAATTTGTTACCACTCTGCCCCAGATCTTCTGAACTAATTCTTTTAATCATTCTTTATCTAATGTTTTCAATGCCAATGGTGATGCCAGAAACACCACTCCAGTGCCCGCTAGTACAAGCAGGGCTTCTTGGTATATGCTGGGCCTGCTGAACCTCAGTTCCCCCTCCTCAGTTGGAAATAATAAGTCCAGCCATGATCTTTGGCGTCTGGTGTTGAAGATCAAATCAGCAGCGAATATACTTTTTAGAAGTAAAGAATCAGGCAGCTCTAGGGCCCCCGGCTGTGCTGCTCACCCTCAGCGGTCCCTGTAGGTTCCCAAGGAGCCAGCTCATTCCCTCCTAGGGCTTTAGGCTGCCGGATTTGGGCGTCTCCCAAGGGGTCTCTACTCATAATGACAGACGTAAAATGACAAAATGATGGTGTCAAAGGTGACCGCGCGCAGCTTTTCAGCCTCTTTGTCTTCCCCAAGGACCCTCGGGGGTTAGTTGTACCAGGCTTCGAGTGTGCACCTTCTCCCCACACAATGCCATCTTGGGGAGTATGGAGATGTGCGCAGATTATTTGCACGGAGCTGTGGCTGCTGTGACCTCGGGCAAGGTGAGCCCTGGCAGACGGGCTGCTTGGCCACAGCGCAGCGAGACGCTGTCCTGCAGAGGCCCGGAGTGTGCGTGGCCACCAGTTCTCCTCTTGCCCCGAGGAAGCACACAGTCGTCCCTCAGTCCGGCCTGGCCCTCAGGGAAGCGGTGTGAAATGAAGGGTGAGCTTTGGAGACCCTAAATACCCTAGTCCCGTACAAGCTATGTGACCCTCAGCAAGACAACAACTTCCCAGTGCCTCAGTTTCCATATCCACGCGAGGTGGTGCAAGACCATAGCAGGCACAGCCACAGTAACAGTGCTGCCCCGGGGCCTCCGTGAGAAAGCGGGGAGAGCCAGATGCGGAGAAACGGCTCTCCCGCGCTGGTGCACGCCGGGCTGCGGTGGAGAGGGGTTTTCAGTCTCTGGGTTAAACTCGCAGGATCCATACAGTTTTCAATCCACACGGCGGATAGCTAGTCTCCTGCCCTCGGGCCAGACAACCGGTAGATGGCGCTGTGTGAAGCGGAATTCAGTCTGCAGAGCTGGCCCGAGGGTCCGTGCAGGTGCGGGTGAAGGGCGTCGTTACACAGATGAATGGGGGTGGAGGCTCCAATAGGGAAAACTGAAGACTGGACTCTTATCTGGGAAACGACTGGTACTGTTATTTAGACTGAATCACGTGAACTTGCAAGCACATGACAATTTAACCTAAAAAGTACCAGTTTTATGATTCGACTTTGCACTCTGTCTCCAACACTCCGGTGAATGGGAAGCGGTGGTCCCTGGCTGATGTGCGAGGGGCGGTGCATTCAAGGTCAGGGAGGCCGGGGAGAGTCGGGGCAGCAGGCGGCTTTCCAGGCCGGTGGTCTTCTGGCGCCGCAGCCCTTCAGCAGGGCCTTGGAGCCCCTTCGGAGCAAGGCCCAACCTGGGATAGCCTATGCGTACATCACTAGGCTGGTGGCTGTCCCATGGGAAGGTTGTGTGGGGAGAGCCAGGTTCACGTGGCCCCAGGAAGAAGCCCGCCAGGAGCAGGCAGGGCGAGGCCTGGGGAGTGGCAGGTGCTGTCCTTCTTCCTCCCTAGCCTAGGAGTCCTGGTCCTGACTTCCAGAGCCGCCCACAGCACTATGACCACATGTCCAGGGAGGAGAAGGGGACATAGAGTAAGGGCTTGTGCCTGGTGGTCTTGGGGAGTTTCAGAGGGGACAGAGGCTGGACCCAGAGCCCCTCCAGCACTGAGGAGAAGGGGCTGCTCCTAACAGGAGACATGTGAGGGTCCTGGGGCAGTGATGGGGGGAGAAGAACTGAGGCCGCTGTCTCATCCAGCCCATCAGAGGAAGGGGTCCACAGACCACCTGGTTTCATCCCTGTGGGGTGTAGGAGCCAGCCCTGGTGAGATGACAAAGTGTGACGGGAAGGGGACATGCTCCACCCCCGTGTGTGGCTGGAGATGCAGCAGCTCAATGCCAGGTGGAGAGCAGGCAGCTCTGGGAGCAGCAGGAGGGGGAACAGGGTGGCGTGACCACCTTGCAGGGGGCACTACAGTCAGGACAGTGAGGGCTGTGTGTGTTGGGGGTAGATTCACTCGGGGACATGGAGGACACTTGATGGATCTGGGGGCCTCAGGCTGGCATTTGTGCCACACAGTCCCCTCATGATTTCCAGGCAGGACTGCAGACTTTGAATATAGAGGGGCCCAGGGCCTGTGGGATGAGGTACCAGCCACAGTTGGCCTTCCCAGCACAGGCTGCCCAGCACAGGACCCCACGTGTATGGGTGCAGCGACACCGGGACAGACTGTGACCTGGTCCACTCTTAACCTCAGGGTCCAAAGGGAGACTTAGACACCGGGGGAAGAATTAGTGAGTCAAACATAGGCATGGCCAGATCAAGCATCTCTTTAATGTCACCCAGGAAGGGGACCTTCCTGAGGGCTCAAGGAGGGACTAAAGCAGTTCCTGCTGTGTGGGATTCACCACTTTCCCCACAAAGAGTGGAATGTTGGTGTTTTCTCCCCTGATGAAGAGAAAGAAGGGCCTGTTGAACTTGATGGTGAAGGCCTTTGACCAGTCCCTGTCTTCCAAATCAGTATCCCATCGGGTCTCTGTCCTTTTGCCGTTGATCGTCAGCATGGCTTCATGCAGGGCCTGCACGGGAGAGAGGCAGAGGCGGGCTCTGAGGCTGGGCTGTCCCTCCCACAGGCTGGAGCAAGGCCCGAGTGGGGGCCTCTTGCAGGAGGCCTCACCAGGGCCTTTCTCCTCCTGGTGGACCTGTCCTGTCCACAGTCCCCTCCCTGAACTGTCACCCAGGAATTTCCCTCTCTCTCAGCCTTTGCCTGGCCCAGCCCGCTGTCCTCTGCTCCCTTCCTAACTCCATCTCTCATGTCTTAGCTACACCCTTCATGTGTAGAAGGGGACGGACGGCTATGTGGAGGCCAGGTCCTCCCACAAGTGTCCCCTTTCCAGTATATAGTGATGAGCTCCTGAGACAAGGACTCTGCTGGTGAACTTCTCAGTGCCCAGACCCCATGAATGCACAGCCCACACTGGCCTACACCTGCTCCTGGTCCCCTTTAATTTCTCTGAGCCATTGGCCTCTTTGGCTGAACTCACTCACAATTCAGACCTGGTGTTTCACCAACACCTCTAAATCTCATAGATGGAAGATTCCAGAACATTCTGTGCCGTCACTGAGCCTAAGCCTCTCAGTGTAAATATGGGTCACCTGAGTCCCAAAGACCCAATGGCCCTAAAAAAGATGAGACTGAGGGTTAGTGAGGACCTCAGGGGAGGTCCCTGCTGTGGCATCAGCACTGGAAGTCACCTCCTTTATTCCATCCTCTGAACTCGTCCTTTTCTGGTTGGTTCCACGAGTCCTGGGAATGAGCTCAGCCTGGACCTTACCTGTGTCCCTTGATTCCTTACTCAGCCACATACCTGAGCAGCACCCCAAAACTCATTCTGCTCCACAGACACTGGGGACAATGTTGTTAGGGGACCTCACCGTGGAGAGTTTGATGGCTACCACCTCCGTGACCCCGGAGAGGTCAGCTTCATTGCTGAAGATCCTGGTGATGCCCAGTGTGCTCAGAGTGCTCCTCAGATCATAGGATGCAGAAATGGACAGTCTGAGGAAATGTATTCTGGCAAATCTGGCAGGCATGAGAGAAAAGGAAGGAAATCCACAGCATTTCTCATGTTCTGCTGGGACCCAGCCTGTGTCCTTTCTGGTTGTGTCTCCTATTGGTGCCCTGTCCCCTCCACAGCAGGATGAGAAGCTGCCCAGCTTTGTTGGGGTTTGATCTTCCTCTGTACCTGCTGTGGGACCATGTTGTCCTGACAGCCCCTGAGAAGCTACCTCCTTGGAGTCCTCGGCAGGTGTGTGGTGCCCTCCTGGAAGGGGATGCCATTCTGTCCTGAAGCATGTGGTCATCTCTCTCCCAGCCAGGGGCTCTGCAGGGCCTGACTCCCAGGGGATTGTGGATCAGTACAGTAGGGGCCAAGTGAAAACCATTGGTGAAGAGACAAGAGCGCCCTCACCAGGCAAAAGACTCTGCTCTGGTTCCCTTGGGGTATAGGCGAGGCTGAGTAGGCCTGTGCTGAGGCAGCAGGTCCCTGCCTGACCTTGCTCTTGTCTCAGCCCTCAGGAGGCCTGGGGGAAAACAGTAGTGACACTTCTATTCACAGTTCAACTTCACACCTGTGGACACTTTTATAATTGTTCCATAAGATGCCTAATTACATAGTGCATCTGGGCATAGGTTCGTTTCTGATGCCAAATGTGGCTACTGTGTGGTGCAGGCTTGAGGACTATTGGCTCCTGGGATCCCATAAACCACACTGAAGCAGTAACAGAGGAGCAGGGCACTCTGCAAACTGCCTTGGACTTCCCAGTGCTGGCTGTTTCTTGTTCCGGGCCTTTCCACGCAGGCTCCTATGCTCTCCACCCAGGGACAGTCCCTCCTGGATGCCTCATGCAGTTGCCACCTCTGCCTGGAGGCCACCACCTTGTTCTTTATCTTGATAAAACATGTACTATCCTTCTGGCCTCTGCCCCTGGGCACTGAATAATGGGAAGGGATATTGTCCATGGTGGGAGGGGTCTGTGCCTGCTGTCCCCTGGTCACTGACCCTTGCACTGAGCTCAACGCTAACGGAAATTAGCACTGGGTCTGGTTGGAAGCAAAAGGTCACTCCCAGGAGCTGTGAGCTAAGGGGTAGAGTCCACCTTCCCCAGCCCCATGGCCAGTCCTGAAGGGCCTTTGTCTTGACATGGCTCAGAAATCCTAGGTGGGTTCCTGCACCGGGGACTCACCTTTTGTCAGTGGTTCTGAGGATATTAGCAAAGTGTTCCTGAGTCAGTCCTCCTTCCAACTGCTGCATCTTCCCTGGGTCAGGCAGGATGAAGAAGGCCATGGCATCACCCACAGACTGCTGGACTAGCACCCAGCAGGACAGCTCCTCATCCCAGTTCAGGAAAAATATACCCAGGCGATTGACCGTGGGCACCCTGATGGTTGTCACCTCATCGACATAGAAGTCCTCTTCCACAGTGTATTCAGCCTGGAAATGAGCAGTCCATTTGCCTGGAGAGAGAGACGTCAGGCAGGGGTGGGATTAAGGTTTAGGGAATGTGTCAGAGAAATGGAGCCCTGAGTGCCCTCATGAGACACTGACCTCTGAGACTCACCCTGGTCTTCTGTAAAATGGGAGCAAAAGACAGGCACTTGCTGAAGGGCTTTTATGGAAATAATCTGAAGCAGGAGGAGACCCTGGGATTTGGATTTACTCAGGCTGATTTGGGACAAGCTGGCTGTGAAGGAGAAGCACCTTTATTTAGATTTTATATTTATTTGCTAGAGGACCAAGGATGCTAATGAAAATGACTGGCATAAGCAGAGGTCCTCCTTCTTTCCTGGAGGCTTCCTGTCCCTCACAGAGGCTGCTTCAGTCCACACTCAGGTCAAACATTCTGGGTTCTACCCCTGAGGCCTTGTCCTGCACCACGGTAAAGTGGACAGGGCCGGGCCACCTTGCCTCTGCTGTACAAGTGTGCCTCGCTTCCAGGCCATCAGGGAGGGAAGGTGATTCCGGGACCCCTGAGCCCACCTTTCTCACTGGACAGGGCTCACTGGGGCTAGAGGGGGGACAGGAATTGCCCCAAGTCAGAGCAGAGATGGGACCTCAGTTGTGCTGACTGTGACCTCGGGGCTCTGCATTGCCAGACTCTGCCCAGGAATGGGGAGACAGGGAGGGGAGCCCCAGGCCTGGCTTTGACCCCGCTTCCCTCCCTCAGGCTGTTTCCCTGGAAGCTGCCATAGAACCTGGGGCCCATGGGGTCTTGACCCTCTTGTAGCCCATAAGCAGGAGGGCAGGCTGAGGATGGAGACTTGTTGCTCAGTTCTACATGCCCTACATACTATGAAACTTGATTAATTCTTTCAACACTTGGTAACAAGGGTATGGATTTCCATCCAGACTCATGTATTGTGTAACTTGACTAATCCTTTCAAAACTGTAACAATGGTGGGGTTTTTTGTTTATGATAAGTTAAGGAAATGCTGCCTCCAATAAATAAAATTACTTTTTGAATATCAAGACTAATGAGTACTGAGGTGGGATTTGAACCCAAGTCTTTCACACTCCAGAGATGACACTTCCATGACTCTAGAGTTGTTTAAATTATGTTCCATGAAACACCATTCTCTCCACTATCTGTTCCAATTTCTATCTCTGGTTCTCTAGGTAGGAAAACATTCTGTTTCCAATGCTCCTCTCTCACTGGTATTTTCACTGTGTATTAGGACAATAAGGGCTCTAGCAAGCCCTACAGAGAAGATGGAGATGTAATTGGTGTTCACTCATCATTCGCCAGTCTTGCTGGTTCACAGAAATGGTTTCATTGTATCTGAGTAGAACATTACAGATCCCAAATTGGGATGCCCTGCCTTGTTCCACATGAGCTGTCAAGGAAAGTATAAGCAGTGGTGCTTTGAGCGCATGTTGGATTATTTCAGTGGAGCCAGCTCAGGCTGGGGGATCTCGCCTTACCATGGAGGGCAGTGTAATTCACCAGCATGAGATCTGTGTCTTCCTCCAGATCTTTGACCAAATCCACTATTTCTCCATGGGTTTCCCTCTCCACATAATTGTTGATCTGTTTGCTGGTGAATCTGGTGTCCTCGAAGCTGGTGGAGATGACTTCTGAGTGATACAGGTCTTTGACATCCTGCACAAATTTACTCATCAGCATCAGACTATCACTGACAAAGAGGCCAAGACCCGTGAGGGGAAGACAGATGTGACTGAAGACCATGAAACCAGATAAGAGAGAAAGTAGAAGGGATATCATAGGCAGGAAGTTATCTGAAGAGCAACTACATGGAGTCTGCCCTAAAAACATATGTACACGTTAGCAATTTACCATGCTAATAAATGTTTGGAAGCTAATGGCCACCACTCTGAGCACTTCTTATAATTATAAAGGCCAAAGGTAACCTGCCTTAATCTCATGATCTCTCAATAAATTTAGCAATAAAATTTTACACAAGTTTTCCTTTTCCTGATGTATACATTTTTTGGTGGACTCTGTTTATGTCTCTTTTATGGCCATAAGAAAATCAAGGGCAGTGAGTCTCTGGAGGAGTAGGAATATTTACTCAGAAACACTGAAAAAACAAGAGATAATACAAAAGATGCAGGAGGTCCTAGATGACCTTAAAAGAACAAATCCAAGAATCATGAATCTCGAAGAAAGGGTAGAGGTAGAGACTGATGATATAAAAATCATTCACACCACTGGAGGATTATAAGAAATTATTTTGAAAACTTATAGTCTAAGAAATTGGACGATGTAAAAGAAATGATCTAAAATATTCAATAGAAAAGTACATTAATAAGAAAAAAATGCAAAAAATGCTCCAAAAATTGTAAACCCCCTCCCAAAGTAGATCTCAAAGATACTTACATGTATACATTTCCAGACAAAGAACTTTTAAAACCAACAGTTAAAATGATTGATGAGATCAAAGAGCTAAGTAAGTAGCTGAATAAATAACTCACTAAGATGACCAGTACTTTTTGAGAAGATGTAACTAGCAGTTGAAAGAGTCAATCTCTAAGATGATCAATGATCTTAAAGAAGGTACAAATAAGTAGCTGAATGAATTAAGAAAGACAATCCAGGATATAAAAGACCACTTAAGTAAAGAAGTAGAAGTTATGACAAGGAATCAAGCAGAAATCCTGGAAATGAAAATCTAGAGTGTTTTGGCAATAGGTGAAATCAGTCAGAAGACAGAATATCAAGATTTGAGGATAGCCTCGATGAAGGAGAACATTTACTCAGTAACACTGAAAAACAGCAAAAGACAATAAAAGAAAGATGCAAGAAGGCTTAGATGACTTTAAAATAAGAAACTTAAAAATCATTGATTTTGAAGAAGGGGTAGAGGAAGAGACTGATTGTATAAAAAATTATTCAGCAAAATTATTGTGGAAGATTTTCCAAATCTAGAGAATGAGATGGATACCCAGGAAAATGAGGTATTTAGAACCCCAAATAGACATGATCAGAAAGAACTTCTGGATGACACATCATAGTAAAAAATCTCAAAAATTCATAACAAAGAGAGCTCTTAGCAAAAAATGACAAATTATATAATTGCAAACCCATCAAAATAACAGCAGATTTCTCAACAGAAACCCTGAGGGCCAGGAGAGCTTGGAGTGAAGCTTTTCAGTCTCTAAAAGAAAATAATCACCAACCCAGATTACCATATCCTGTGAAATTATCCTTCAAAATTTATAGAGAAACAAAGACCTTTCATGATAAAAATAAACTAAAATCTTTCATGACCACAAAACCAGGAGTGCAAAAATACTCAAGGGAATCCTTATCAGAGACAAGGAGATCAACAATACTCAAGAGTCTGAATAAAAGAATAAGTTTCATTGGGAGAGTAGTTAAACAAAAGGGAAAATTTTAAAAAGGAATCAAGCATTAAAAAAACAATACAGTGATAGGAATCAGTGTATACCTTTCAATAATAACACTCAAGGTAAATGGTTTCAACTCTCCAATCAAAAGACACAAACTGGCAGATTGGCTCGAAAAACAAAACACAATATTTCTTGCCTCCAAGAACAAACCCTATTCACATACACACACACAAAAACACAGACTGAAGACGAAAGGTACTCCAAGAAGCCAGAGGAAGAATTCAAGCAGGTGTAGCTATTCTGATTTTTCACAACGTTGACTTTGAACCAAAACTGGTCAGAAGAGACAATGTCAAGAAGGTCAATACATATTGGTAAAGGGAAAAATTCAGCAAGTAGATATACTAGTTGTAAATACATATGCACTGAATGTCAGCACATTCAAATTCATCACACAAAAACTACTTGACGTAAAAGGACAGATAGACACTAATACAGTCATAGTGGAGGACTGTAATACACCATTGTCACAAATAGAAAGGTCAACTAGACACATAACCAATAAAGAAATACAGAGGTAGCATTTGTGGTAGCATGGGCCTATAATCTCAGCAACCAAAGGTCTGTGTCCCAGCTCAGGCTGGATTCCACAGGATGACCAGGTGCAAAGACAGAGGCAGAGGACACGCCAGAGTGAGGCCAGAACTGCCCAGGCGACTCCTCAGACCTCTGCAGGGAGAGGCCAGGGGGCTCAAGGGGATGGGAGCTGTCCTGGCTGAGGATGGCACCATGAGGAGGAAGAGGCACCAAGCAGCCCCGCCCCAGTGCTCACCCTGAGGGCCTACTGTGTCCAGGGAGCTGCAGTGAGACTGTTCCTCCTCCCCGACTCTATCTGGAAGGAGGGCCCATGTGTGGCTTCTTGGGTTCAGGTCTTGGCTCTGCCAACAAGAGAGAATTTGCCTTGGTCTCTCTGTGGGGAGGGGGGTACTGAGCGAGACAGGAGGGCTCTCAGCACCCACCCTGGCAGCCCAGGCGGAGGCTGGTGGAGCAGGACTTACTGAGCAGGACGTGAAGGCCACAGGGAGGCTTGGCTGGACAAGGAGCACTGACTGTCCCTTCCACACTCTCTCATCCTGGGGATTTATAGGCCATGTAGAGGCACGGGAACTCTCAGTTCCTATGTGATCAGGCATTATTTGTGCTGTGATCAGGTGCCTCCTGGCTGTGGGCCAGTGTCCTTGTGCAATGTGCTGCTGTCGCCTGAGGCCCTCACTGTTCTTCCCTGACCTGGCTCTGTGTACAGGTCATTCATGGATGGCTGGTGCCAGACCATCTGGAGGGTGGGTGGAAGGGAGTCCTGTAGCCACCCCAGAGCCACTGCAGGGAGCTGTTGAGAGAAGACAATTAGTTTATTCATGTCAGGAGGCCAGCACAGAGCTGGCTCCATGATAACCACTAAGAATTGTCACCTGCTGCATCAGGGAGCCTGTTTCTGCCATGGACCTGCCCTGGGAAGTCTCCTATATGAAGCTGCAGTGGGTGCCATTCAGCCTCTGGAAGTAATTTGTACTGACACAGAAGGGAGATAAAAGCCAAGCACTGAGCATCACTTAAAGCATCCTTGATTTAATTGGGAAAGATCAATAATCCACAGTCCCATGAGGAGGGAGATTTCTTGAAATGTAAGAAGTGCCCTGAGCGCTCATCCTTATTACTGTCTGTTATGGCTTATATCTAGATGTTCCCCCCAAAGCCTCATGCAGTCATAAGTGAGGTTTTCCAGAGGTTGCTGGATCTAGGGTGTATGTTTCTGAGATTAAGGGTGTGTGATTACTAAATTAGTCCACTGATTGGTTTGGCATATTTCTGGGTATGGATAGTGGGAAGGTCACCCTGGGTATGGATGACACCACACAAAGGGCAGGTAGCTTGGAAAGGATAAAATGTAGAGGCTGAATGCTGCTGCTGCCGCTTCTTCACTACTTCATTGCTTTGCTGCCTTTTGCCCCCCATGAACAGTTTCTCCTCTGTGCTGCCCCTCTGCCATGCCACCTAGCCTTGGAGCCAGCCAATTATGAACTAAAACCTTTACAAACTGTGAGCTATAATACATCTTTTCTCCTTTAACTATGGATGTTGGGTATTTTGTCTCAGCAATGAGAAAGCTCACTAAAACAGATTTTCATACCAGGAGTAGGGTTGTTGCTGTGACATTACCTGGCCATGTGGCTCAAGGACTTGTGGGAAGAAGCCTTTCCAAAGGGAAGGTTTAGAGATACCAGCTAAAGAAGCAGCCCTGAAATGCTTTAAGGTGTACTTGATGGGGGATTCTCATCAGAGCTCAGAAGACCAGAATGTTGATAGAAATGCTACTGGTAAAGAGGCTCAGGAGGATTCTGTTGAGAAGAGGGACAGCAATGGCCATTGGACTCCAGATCATGTTGTTATACTTTGGCAGATAATTTGTCTGTATTTTGCAATTATCTAGAGTCTTTGCCTGAGACTGAGATTAAGGGCAGTGAACTTATTAACCTGGTGGAAGAAATTTCAATGTAGTCCAATATTGAGGTGGTGGCATGGCTACCACTGGGGGCTTTTAGCCAAATTATGTTGAGAATCAAGAGCAAAGAGCCCAGCAGAATAATTTAAAATGTTTTGAGTTTCACCAGAAAGGGAGCTCCAGTAAAGTTATGGCCTACAAAGATAGAGCAGAGGAGAAATTTGTTGCAGCAAAGGAACAGGACAGTAGACAGTACAAAAGATAGTCTGAAGACACCACAAGAATCAGCAGAACTTCAGCCTTTGCAGCATCAAAATTGCAAAGGTGAAAGACTTTGCTTTGAGATGAGAGCCCCAGAGCACCATGTTCCAGGATGGGAGAACCCTAGAGAATTTGTTCCTCAGAATTGGATTCATAATGCTCAGAAATCCAGGGACTTGATCCCTACAGCTAAGAAACAAGGAAGTCTGGCTAACTGCTTCAGCTGGCAGTAGACTTTGGCATCATCCATGGATGCTGATTTTAGATGCATGCAGAATATGAGAGTTGTGGGGACAGGAAGCCTTCCACTCAGATTTCAGAAGAAGGCCTGGGGGCCCAGCCAGTGTGCTCTTGAGAGGGCAGTGTGTGAAGCTGTGAGTGTGAAGACAAATGTGCTGTGGAGGCTCCAGAATGTTAGAGAAGCCAGGAGCATGTATTGTTTGAGGAAAGTCACAAGGAGTTAGCAAAGCTGGCCAAAAAGAGAAGCCATGGGTGCTACAACCACTGGAAGTGCGGGAGGAGCAGAGCCACCCAAGCAAGCCCTTTGGAGTTTGCAGAATAGATTTCACTGGATGCTGGACATGGAACTATGGGATTTACTGTTCGTCCTGATGGGTTTTGATCTTGCTTTGTTCCCATTCCTTTCTCTCCCCCTCTTTGAGCCCTTTGGAATGGAAATGTCTATCTTGTGCCATGTATGTTGGAAGTGTTTAACTTTCTTTTCATTTGTACAGGGGCTCACAGCTAAGAGTTTGCCTTAAATCTTAGAAAAGACTTTAGACTTGGGCTTTTCAGCAATGCTGAAACTCTTGGGACTTTGGGAACTCTTAGAGATGGACTAGATGCCTTTGGCATAAAGGGATGTGCATGAGTATTTGGTGGGGGCAGAATGTTATGGCTTCTATCTAGATGTTCCCCCAAAGCCTCATGCAGTCATAAGTGGGGTGTTCTGGAGGTAACTAGATCTAGGTTGTGTGTTGCTGGGATTAAGGGTGTGTGATTACTAAATTAGTCCACTGATTGGTTTGGCATATTTCTGGATATAGATAATGGAAAGGCCATCCTGGGTATGGATGGCACTACCCAAAGGGCAGGGAGCTTGGAGAGGATAAAATGTAGAGGCTGGATGCTGCTGCTGCTGCTTCTTCACTGCTTCATTGTTTTGCTGTCTTTTGCCCCCCATGAACAGGTTTGCCTCTGTGATGCCCCTCTGCCATGCCACCCTGCCATGAAGTTAACCAATTATGAACTGAAATTGCTACATACTGTGAGCTACAATAAACCTTTCCTCCTTTAACTATGGTTGTTGGACGTTTTGTCTCAGTAACAAGAAAATTAACATTGGTTCTTTGTGTCAACCGAAACAGTGAACAGAGAGACTCTTATGAAAAGTGAGTTTATTTGGGAACAAGCTGAGCTTTACCATGGGGATCCTGTGTTCTCAGTAGCCATGAGCAAATTCTAGGGGGTCAAACGAGGGGAAATTGTGGAAAGAAAAGGAAGTGTATGCATAAGTTGTTTGGAAACTATGTGAACACTGTCTCCCCACCACACACCCGGGGATCAAACTCAGAACCTTGTGCTTGCCATGCAGGTGGAGTGCCACTGAGCCACATTTCCAGCCCTGAATTATTTTTTGTTTTTCACTGTCTATAGAACCTCATCATGACAGGTTGTGTCAGTCCTTAGTATGTCAGGCATGTGTTGTGGTCCAGAGGCCTGCTGTCCTTGCTGGCTCACATAAGAAGCTACATTTTGGAAACATTTCTTGTGATATTTCCTGTCATCAGGCAAATAGTGCCCAAGAGCCCTCCCCTATGGCCTTCCCAAAGCACCCCCTGTATTTTGTCAGGTTTGACACAAGTGACTCTATTTTGATTCTAACCATTTTCACACAAGACACGCACCACAGATGCACATATGTATATATACACACATACAGGCACATAGGTACAGACTCACAGATACACACACACACACACACACATTAGTATCTTGGTTCACGAACTTAATTCTTTCCATGATTCTGGTCACAAATCGAATTGGACAAGAACCAAATCAAATTTCCCCTTAAAGTCAGCATTGAACCTAACCATTGAATTTCACTGAGTTCTCATCCAGTTCAGATTGCAACCAGAACTGTGGAAAGAATTAAGATCGTGAACTGAGTCCGGGGATTTAGCTCAGTGGTTCCGGTGCCTGCCTCGCAAGCGCCAGGTCCCAAGTTCGGTCCTTGGCACACACACACACACACACACACAAAAGATTGTGAACTGAGATACCACTGTATATAGTTATAGAAACACAGGGAAGGGGTGATCCAAATATATGGTGACTTTAAATTTTGAAAATGTGTTACAATAAAAGACACATTGCCATCAATCCCCCCTCAGAATACTCCCTCCTCCCTTGAACACATTTATCCCATCATTCTTGCCACTTTCTGAAGCAGCTCTGGAAGTCCTCTTTCATGAGTGTTTTTCTGAGGTGTGGTCAAAAATACATTAAATGTGCCAAGTGCTATCCAAGAGGAAGGCAGGTTTGTAAAACACTGCAGTGTGTCCTCATGTAACTTACTCATTGCATCTGGTACCATGTGACTTCTGCCTCTTCTCTAAAAGCTAAATATTTTGAATTGATTTAGAACATCAAGGCAGCCAGCATGGCATAATTAAAGACACTTAAGAAAGAGGACTTCCTACTTTATCTGGTGTGAAAAACTAAAAGTGTAAACAAGGATCAAAATGTATAATTGATAACGTGAAATAGGAAGAAAAGGTCTAAAGGAGTAGGGGAGGTGGGAGGGGTAGGGGAAAGGAAAGAAGAGAAAAGAAAAAACATGAGAAAAGGAAAAAAATGGAAACAAAGTCTTTGTAAATAGGGAAGGGTGGAGGGGGTGAAGGGAGGGCAGGGGAAGGGGGAAAAAATAAGAGCCAAGATACGTCATGTAAGGTACCAGATCCCAATGACGAATGTAACTGTATTGTGTACCTAAAATGTACCAATAAACTTAATGGACAAGAAAGAAAAAAAGAGTACTTCCTGAGTTGCTTCAGAAAGTGGCAAGAATGCCAGGAAAAGTGTATTTGAAGAAGCAAGGGGTCGGATTTTGAGAGGCGTTAATGACAATGGGTCTTTCACTATAACAAATCCTTAAAAGTTTTAAACATTCACTGTATTTTTCAATTACATCTTTTACACAGGCAAACACAGACTCAGACACACATATAGGAACTCATAGACACAAACACTCATGCACAGACACATGCAGATACATAGTCACACACAGACACACGATGGGCCCTGTCTCGCTCTGGGCCACTCAGATACTGGAATGGGCCACTCACCTGACTCACCCTGAGAGGCCTGGGCCTGGCAGGGTGGAGCAGGCCCTGGTGACAGCATGGTCTGAGCTCAGGAGGTGAAGATCTGTGTCTTCCTCACTTAGCTGGCAAGGGCGGCCACAGTACCGCCCCCAGAACATTTCTTCTCCGCCCTGCCTGTAGTCCCAATTACTGTTTCATGGCCGTCTGGGTGTGAGCATTAACAGGACTCTTTGCACTTCCACCCATAGGGGAAATATGAGATTTAAGCTTCATTTTCCCCATCTTGCCATAGAGGAAACAGAGGCACAGAGCAATTTAGTGGACAGCCCGGGGTCACATGCTAAGTGCCTAGGAGGCAGAGCTGGGGATCTTGTACTCTTGCCACTTTGCTGTGCTGCTCTTTGCATTTTCATCCTAAAAATTTAATGCTGAGAGTTGGCCTAGAAATAAGGACAATTACATTAATAAATCTTAGAATTTATTTTAAGAGTACTGATTGTGGATTAAAATGATTTTACTTACCACGTATTTCTTACTCTGTTCTCTGTGCTCTCTGCTACAGTACCGAGATGGAATTTTTTAAAAGATTGTTATCTCTGATTGTTCATTACATCAAGTTCCCTCATCAGAGCTTTGTTTTTGGAAACGCAGCTTTGACTCCTAAGGGCGACGGCCGGCCCTGGCAGCTCTTGGTCCAGGACACAGGGGTGCAGCTGCCCTAGGCAGCCCTGCCCTGCTCTCCACCTCTCCGGTGTGACTCCACATCCCTGGCCCTGGCTCTCCCCACCCTGCTCACCCACTGTGCCGAGCTCCTCCTAACGCAGCTTTCTCCTGGGTTCCCTGGGCCACTCCTCCTGCCTGCCCCGTGCTCCCCAGATCCTGTCCAGGTGAAGATATCTTGGCGTGGCTTTCAGGAGCTCTGGCTACACATATCAGGGAGGGCTGGTTCGCTGCAGGCACAAACCTGAACTTCTGGGGTTTAATCCAGCAAAGGCTGATTTCTGGCTCCCTCTATAGGCCCCATGTGGAATGGTCAGAGGCCACTGTAAGCCTGGTAATAGAGGCCAGGCTGAAGGTGGCTTCCTCTCCTCCCGTGCCTGCTCCAAATCTTCTCACTCCAGTTCTTTTAATCAGACCTTACAGGACAATGCCAGAGGTCAGCATGATGCCCATGATACCTGGCAGAGGACCCCACTGCCATCTGAGTGCCTGCTGGGGTGTCTTCAACTGTGAATAACCAGCATTCTGGGCCCTGCCAAGTGCCAGGCATTGGAGGAAAAGGAAAAATGCTCCCAAGAATTTGTGGGCCTGGGTGTGACCAGGACAGAAGATCTGGAGAAGAGGAACTATATCAGTCATTGCTTACTAGAAAAACAGATTTAATACAAGATGTACAAGTATATAACAATGTACAAGATTGTCTTACAATGACTGCCCACAGAGCCAAGTGGGAAGAGTGCGAAAGGTCCTTCTGCACACTGGGGATCTGCAGGATGTAGTTGAAGGCCTGGAGCTCACTGAGTGAACTGTGTGAGTCCATATCAGGAGGCTGAAGGGTCTGCACTGGAAACTGAGGAGTCTGTGCTTAAAGACAAAAGAGTCTGTGTTTGAATCCATAGGAGGTACAAGGTGAAGGTGGAGACTGGAGCTCCTCTGAAGATACAGAAGCAGTCCTTCCTTCTTCATTTTCCTTTTATAGAATTCTGGCATTGGTCTTCCCTAGGGTGGGTCTTCCACACCCAGAACTATGCTGAGTCAATTTAGTTGGGCATTTCTTACTCATGTTGACACAATCCATTCACTATCACATTCCATCCCTTGTCAACTTGACAACAAGTCACATTTTTTTAAACCAAAGTCTCCAGATAAAAAGACAAGTTAATAATTACACCTAAAATATTATAACTATCCCGCATACACAGAGAAATGCACTAATTCCCTCCCCAGAATAGAAGGCAAGTTTTCTTTGAGTGATGCTTACTCCTAACATTTCATAACTTGAACATTATGACATAGGTTTAACAATACTTAACCAATATTAAGTCCATCGACATTATATACATTGGAGGCATATTAGGAGAAAACTATTATAATTCAATCTTCATTTCTGTAGCTGATCTTAGGGTCATAGCTGGTATTCAGAACTACCTTCTACTACCCATTCTGTACTCCCTTGGCCTTCAGCAAGCACTTCAGCAGGTCTTGATTCTTTCCTTGATGGAGTGACCCATACCTTCATTCCTGAAGAGTCTGGACATTTTGTCATTCTGCATGGATTAGGTTGTTGTAATTTCCTATTGACTTTAATAACAGGCCCCAGTAGCACTAGGAGGCACCCTATGGATCTCCTGAACTCCAAGTATATTTTTCCTTTCCTCTATGATGGAGTCATCGTCCAATTTTCCCCTTGATACCCTGAAAACATCGTGACTCCCTTTTTTGTTTGTTTCCTCAGAGGCATGAGGAGACCCAAAGGGCCAGGGGAAAGTCTTAGCTCCCAGTTCAATGGTATCATTGCTGTGCTTCCTGGTACAAGCCTTGCCCCCTCTGGAACTAAGACTCTTAAGCCAGCAGAACATAAGGTCACAAGAACAGGAAGCAAAAATTGTGCTAGTGTGCCATTGGGATAATGGTGAGCAGTGCCATTCCCATTTCCACACCTTGATTCCTGGACCCATGAATCCTAGCTATGGGAGCAACAATACCGTATAGTGGACGCTGGTTCAAAGCATAAACAGTCTTTTGAAGAACCTTACCCCAGCCCTGCAAGCTATTGCCACCTAGCTGACACTGTCTTCAAAAGACCATTCCACCTTTCTATCAATCCAGTCGCCTCTGGATGGTGAGGAACATGGTAAGACCAGTGAATTCCATGAGCATGAGCCCATGCCTCATTTCTTTGGCTGTAAAATGTGTTCCTTGGTCAGAAGCAATGCTGTGTGAAATTCCATGATGGTGGATAAGACATTCTGTGAGTCTGCAGATGGTAGTTGTGGCAGAAGCATTAGTGCAGAGAGGGCAAATCCATATCCAGAATAAGTGTCTATGCAGTAAGAACAAAGTGTAGTCCTTTCCATGATTGAAGTGGTCCAATAAAATAACCTGCTACCAAGTCACAGGCTGATCACCCTGGGAAGTGGTGCAATACTGGGGACTCAGTGTTGATCTCTGCTGTTAGCATATTAGACAGTCAGCAGTGGCTGTAGCCAGATCAGCCTTGGTGAGTGGGAGTCTGTGTTGCTGAGCCCATGCGTAAGCTCCATCCCTGCCACCATGGCCACTCTGTTTATGAGCCCATTGAGGAATGGCAGGTGTGCGTGAAGAAAGAGGTTGATCACTATCTATAGAAAGGGGCATTTTATCCTCTTGGTTGTTACAGTCCTCTTCTGCTGAGGTCACTTTTTGGTGAGCATTTACATAGGGTACAATAATTTTTACATACTTTGCCAATATGG
>NW_004624734.1:10719465-10749174 GCF_000247695.1 Heterocephalus glaber
TTTTCAGTCATGTTCCTTCCAAGTTCCTGATCCTCCACCCAAACCACTGGTTACAGCCCATTAATCAGTATGCAGTTGCACATCTGACCATTTTTCCTTCCAGGGAAAATGTACTATCAGGTGCACTGCCCAAAGTTCTGCCCACTGTGAAGATTTCCGTTAACTACTATCCTTCAGGATTGTCCTGGAAAGGGGCTATAATGCTGCAGCTGTCTACTTGCTGGTGGTGCCTGTATAACATGCAGAATCATCTGTAAACCAGGCCCTGGCCTTCTCTTCCTCTGACAGTTGATCATATGGCACACCCCATGAGGCCACAAATGCATGCTGAGAAACAGAAGGCAATATAGAAAGATTATGAGCCATAGGCATCTGGGCAACTTCCTAGTGTAATTTACTTGTACCCAGTGGACCTATTCTGGCTTGATCATGTATATACCATTTCCATTCAATGATAGACCATTGTTGTGCACATCCAACTTTATGACTTGGTGGATCAGATAATACCCAGCTCATGACAGGCAAATCAGATCACATGGTAACCCAGTGTCCCGTAGTCAAATGTTCTGTTTTCTCCAAGGCCCAGGAGGAGGCCAAGAGCTATTTTCCAAAGGGAGTAGTTGTCTGTAGATGATGGCGGAGCCTTGCTCCAAAATCCTAAAGGTCTCCACTGCAATTTACCTATAGGGGCTGCCAGAGACTCTAACAGCATGTTTACCTGCCACTGACACTTCAATACCATTGGATCTGCTGGATCATATGGCCCCAGGGGCTGAGCAGCCTCCACAGCAGCCTGGACCTGTTGCAGAGCCTTTTCTTGTCTGAGCTCCAGTCAAAACTAGCAGCTTTCTGAGTCACTCGGTAAATGGCTGGAGTAAAACACCTAAGTGAGGAATGTGTTGCCTCCAAAATCCAAATAGGCCCTGTAGACCTTGTGACACTTTTTTGGTTGTAAGGGGAGCCAGATGCAACAACTTATCTTTTACCTTAGAAGGAATATCTCTATATGCCCCACACCACTGGACTTACAGAAATTTCACTGTGGTGGAAGGACCTTGAATTTTAGTTGGATTTATTTCCCATCCTCTGGCTCTCAAATGCTTCACTAACAAATCCAGAGTGGTTTCTCACTTGGCCTAATCAGCATAACATCAATGGACCCGTGTGATACCCTGTAGGGAAGTAAGGCAATCAAGATCTCTGTGAACTAAGTTGACACAGGACTAGAGAGTTACTATAACCCTGAGGGAGGACACTGAAGGTGTATTGCTGGCCTTGCCAGCTGAAAGCAAACTGTTTCTGTTGGGCCTATGGGTAGGTATGGAGAAGAATGCATTGCCAAATCAATAGCTGCATACTAAGTACCAGGAGATGTGTTAATCTGCGCAAGCAAGGAAACCACATCTGGTACAGCAGCTGCTACTTGATTTAGTTTATGATAATTTATCATCATCCTTCAAGACTCATCTGTCTTCTCCACAGACCAAATGGGAGAATTAAATGGAGATGTGGTGGGGACCACCACCTCTTCATTCTTCAAGTTAACTGTTGGTTTGTTAGAAGTTTTGAGTGACAAAGACTACATTTTATTTTAAAATTTTATTTCTCTCTCAAAAAAGATTTTACTCTTTTTTTAAGTATTATTTGTTCTAAAATCATTATATAATCTACTTCAGGTAAACCACCCAAAAGAACATAAAGGAAAGCTTCACTACATCCAACGTAATCTTTTTTTAATGCATTATACTTGTATTTATAGATTATATATCTTTTTAAAAGAAAGATTATACTATTAATACCATTTTGTACCCCTTTCTATCACTTAATAATATGAATATCAGCAGACATTAAATCATATATTTGTGCAGTATAATGTTATGGCTAAATAATGTACCACTATTTAACTTTGGCATAATTTCTTTAACCTAGTCATTTTGGGGGGAGGGTACCAGGGATCAAAGTCGGGACATTGCACTTGCAAGGCAGGCGGCAGAAACACTAAGCTAAATGCCCAGCCCAACCTAGTCATTTATTATAGGACAATTAGAGTGCATCAACTTTTCAAAATCACTGAGTGCCAACATGATATACTGAGACTTACACTTTTTTGTTGAGGACAGATTATTCCATTAGTGTAAATTTTTAGAAAAAGAACTTCTGGGTCATGGGGCACTGTTAAGCTTTTTAGATTGTACTGCCAAATTATTTTCCAGAAAAATAATGACTGTATTTCTCTTAGTGGTATGCACTTCTGTTTTCTATGTATGATTCTGAGGGCAATATAAGGATATAGCATGTATTTGTGTGCAAAGAGGTTATTTGCAGTCGAGACAATATCTCTAAGGGTGAGCCCTCCCCGACTCCACTTTGCAGGGTATATTGCTGTACTTTATAACTCGGAAGGAAATTTTGTTTGACATGGGAATTAAAAAATTGAGTGATGATCTGTATATGTTTTTTACTTTGGCAGAAATGCCAAAACATCCTCAGGCATCTGGGCATGGTGGCACACACCTGTGATCCCAGCACTCGGAGAGGCTGAGGCAGGAGGATGGCTGCGAGTTCAAGGCCAGCCTGAACTGCATAATGAGACCCTGTCACACACACACAAGAAGATATCAAACATCCTCAGGCTATCACATTATATATCATAATTCTCCCTTGCAATTTTCACACACTTATTTTCTCTAATTGAAATAGATGCTAGGTCTCTGTCCTTTACATTTACCCTTCTAATAACTTCCAGAATAACCTTCCTTAAGTAGAGCTCTGATCTTATAACTCCTTTTATTTATTTATTTATTTATTTATTTAATTTTATTTTATTTTTGGTACGAGGGATCGAACTCCGGTCCTTGTGCTTGCGCAGCAGGTGGCGAAACCACTGAGCTAAATCCCCAGCCCCCTTGTAACTCCTTTTAAGTAAACCAGTCTTCCATAATTTGGTCCCAGGTTACTTTCCACCTTAGCTTTATTTCATACTGTCATCCACATCTACATCTATGTTGCACAGTTCCTTATAGCTACTATTTCCTATTTATTATTTTTTTACCTTTTTCTTTTACCTGAAGAGTAGGCCTGGTCCGAAACAGTTTCTCTGTGAATTCCAAAAGGTGCTTTACTTTGTACTCCATTCCTCATATCCATAAACAAGCCCTGTTGTGATATCTTTCTTTTGAACTTGCATAATACTTTAAGTCTTTGATAGGGCACTTACATTTTACTTTAGGGGACCAATAATTATTGACCTATCTTATACTGTCTCCTATCTAATAAAATGTGAGCTCACTAGGATTTAGGAATGGTGCTATTCATTTTATCCTTCCCACAGCATATACTACATATAACTTAATGGATATTCAGTAAATATTTGGTTTTTTAAAAATTAATTGTATTGGTACATTTTAGGTACAAAATATAATGACATTCATCATTGGAAATTTGTACCTTTACATAATATATCTTGGTTCTTGTGTTTTCCCCATTCCCCTGCCCTCCCTTCAACCCCTCCACCCCTCCCTATAGTAAATATTTATTTTATGAGTAATGAATCTGCCAATCAGATTACGGTATTTTGAGTCCTTCCTTAATACCAACATCCAGTATTTAATAACTTTTTGAGTGCTGTCTTAGGTCAGTTTATCCTTATAAATTATGCTTTGATTTGCTAAGCAATGAAGTTGGATAAAAGGAACATTTGGGAGCAGAGTCCAGGTCTGTATCAATTTACAACCCTTTCCACAAGAGGGTACTATTGGGTAAAGTGTCTTAAAAGTGAATTGCTTTTAAGCTGCTCTTGATTTAGCTATATGTTAAGTACTCATGAAGACCTTTGCAATATTTTGAATGTAACCCTTATACATTAAATACATACATCAGTAACATAAACATTGATAAATGCTGTGCAAGTAAATATTAGGGATCCCTGGATTATTATTTAGGGTGGGGGGTTATTGTGTTTAATGTAGGCAGAAAGAAAGATGATAATAAAAGAAGATTAATTGGAGCAGTTCATTGATGGTGTTTTGAAAGTTGTGAGTTCACCATGTTTGCAGGTGTCAAAAGCAAAGGGTGTCAGAGATTCCATTCCTTATTATCTTCGAAACTGACCAACACATGAGCTTTGGGGTCACATTTAACCATAGGAAAACTCCCTTCTTGTAGTTGCAATTTGCATTTCCCTGGTTACTCATTAGGTCACACACCTTTTGTTTAGTGATCATGTATGCTTACCTGTCGGTTCATTAATGCATTGACAAAGATACATTTACCCGATGCTTTCAGTTGTCTCTGGTGGTTCCCAAGTGTCTGGTCTGTCAAACTGTTAGAATGAAAATCCAGATCTTCTTTATAAAACTAGTTTCATTCTTTTTAATATACAATTTAATATAGATTTAGAAAATGAAAATAAAAACAAACAAAAAAGGAATTTAAATAAGTGAAATAAAAACCAAGTGCTAGAAAAAATAGAACATAAAGGCCATTCAGAAAGCTTTAGGGTTAGTTTTAAGCTTTAATAATTTTGTAAGTATAAACAGTGGAAGGTTTAAGGCCCTCTGAAAGCTTATTTAAATTTTCTTTATATTAAATTTCACTTTATAGATTTGGAAAAATACATTTTTATTTAATTTTTTTGTTTGTTAGTTTTAGTTGTTCGGTGTATCAATCAAGTTTCAACCCTTAGGACCAGAGAGTGTGTGTATGCATATATGTGGATGCACACATATGTGATTTATTTTAAGGAACTGGCCACATAGTGGTGAAGCTGCTAAGCCAGTCTGAAGATTGTAAGGCTCGAGATCAAGGCTCAAACTCATAGGCCTGAGTCAGAGCTGCTGTCCACAGGCAGTGAGGAAAGTCACAAGTAGGGGACAGGTCGAAGCTGCTGTCCACAGAAGGAATTTTTTTGCCTTTTTTGGAGAAGCATAAGTCCTGCTTTTAATAACTGATAACTGGTCCAAGCCCCCTCTATTCTCCATGATAACGTGTCTTTCTTGAATCCAAGTGATTAAGGACGTTGAAGACACTGGAAAGACACCTTGAAAGCAGTATATAGATTATGTTTGATTGAATAGCTGAGGATTGTAGTTATCCAAGATGAAACATCAACAAAAGCTATCACTCTGAAAATTTGGCCTGAAATTACATGGGCAAATTCCCCAGAGTAGCTGAGAAAATTGGGAGAGAGAGAGTAACAGTGAGAAGGGATTCGCTGGCTAGAGAGCAAAATGGAACTGAAAACCAATACAGTATCGATGAGATCAGTGAAAGAGAAGGAGAATACAGAGAATAGGGCCCAGGGTATATTTAAGAATTTAAAACTAAGCCCTGAACTAAACTAGTTTTAATTTAATGAGAAAGAGGATAGCTTATCTTATAAATGATATTGGCAAACTATCCATATGGAAGAAAATAAAATTGGACTCCATCTTACACCATGTACCAAAATGAATCCCAGCTGTATTAGAGCAGTGATTCTCAACTGGGAGGGGTATTGGATATTTTTTATTATTGCATTGACTGGGTAGTTCCTCTAACATTTAAGGGGCTAAGAATTGTTAAAAGTACTCCCACTGAGCAACATTATATTAAAGACTTAAGTATTAAAACAAAATCTCTTGCAATAAAATCTAGAAGACGACACATACACTGTAGGGGCAAGGAAGCCCCTAACCAAGGCTAGACTCAAGAAGGTGAAAGAGCAAACTAGCACATGTTTGTGTACAATTTAAAAATGTTTCAATGGCAAAAAGAAATATAATCAGTAGACAAATGGCTGATCTTGTGAACAATATTTGTGTAGCAGAGGTGACAAAATGTTCATATCTATAATACAAGTGACTTTTACAAATTGACATGGGAGACAGCTCAGAAAAACACATAGGCAATGTATGCAAAGAGATTTTCACACAAGAATAGATCCAACTATCCTTTATGCAGGACAGAAATGTTCAAGTGATAGTCACAGAAATAAAAATTAACGTAATAAAATCATACTGAAATATACGTTACGTGTGTTTGACTTGCAAAAAGTGAAAAGAGTAAGAATGTCGCTCTAGTTCTTGAGTTCTTTGTATCTTTTTAGTTTTTTATCTTCTTGTTACATTTTCTTTCCCTTTTGGCACCATTTTGTCTTCTAGTAAAATCTTCTCTCTTTTACTAAGTTTCTCTAAAAAACGCAGTGCTATACCGTGAAAGAGTATGGGCTCCACTTTTTATATTTATTTAGTTGCATGAACTTGTCCATGATCATAGATGTGCAGTTTTATCAGCCAAGATGGAACGAGTTAATTCTAAGAGGTGTCTCAGCCCTATTCTTTGTGGAACAATTTTTGGATACTGCTCTTTAATAAAAAAATTTCCTCCTCAAGGAACACTTAGATGAAGCAAGTGCTGCTCTGGATTTAGCATCAAGACTTACAGAAAAGTTGGATATAAAGGAGAAACAGATTGAAGAATTTTAAAAAACAAAGTAGGTTTTTCCCTTTTCCTTTGTTCTCCCTGACAGTGCCCTCGTTGAATCAGGTGTACCCTTCTGCCATGCTTTGGCACAGCCAAGTGAAACCACTGGTGTGTGGCTTCCATTACCAACTTCTATAACAGATTTGCTTCAATTTTTGTCTGATCCTAGTGAAACCAGAGTCATTACGGTGGCCTTGATAGACATTTAGTTGTCGTGGATGTTGAGAAAAATGCTGTTTTGTTCCTTGTTACTTTGCTGATAATCAATAGGGTTGATTTGACTGGTCCAGCTTCTTATAACTATAACTTTTCCCTGATCAGTTCATGTGCATCCTATCAGAAGTTGTCTGATTTGTTAGAGAGGGCGATATTTTCAAGTATAAAAGAATAACTGTGTGAAATGAAGTGTCTGCCCATAAGTAGATTTTTATTATGATAGATTGAACTTTAAACACAGACACTAATCGTGGTTTTCTTTCTGCCTTTCTTTCTTTGATGCTAGTAATATATCCCATAGGCCCTATCCATTCCCTAAGATGAGCTCTGTGTTTCAGATTGTCAGTGAGACAGGGAGTTCATGGGGCTCTTTTGAATCTAACAGCTGACAGTGGTGGCATAACCACTTAATCTCTGATTTAAGGTGACCCGAAGTTGAAGCCATTCCAGGGCTGCATTTAGTAGGTAATGATTCAAGGTGACTGGAAAGGTGATAATGGAGCCTAGAACTTCACCAACTTTAAGTGTCCATGTTGGCACAGCAATAACAAGGCATATAATTAAGGAATTAGAAACACATTCTACCTGACATAAAACGGAAATTAGAAATAGGCAGAAAGAGGAAGTGAAACAGCAGAGCTACGGTCAAACCAAGAAGAATGACGTGGACCCTAAGGAGGCAAGTAGGTAAGAGCCATTGAGCGTGGATGTTAAAGGAGATTAGTTCACCTAAATCCAGAAGTCAGGAAATGGGAGATTTTTAAGAATACAAATAATAATTATTATAAGATATAAGGTAATTGTCCTCAAAATAACTTATTCTGAGGCAAATTACTGCCCAGCTAAAAGTCCTGTACTTTGTAAGTGTTTGCCAGCCTAGGAACTCTAAATCTAGTCAGGGCCATTCCCAATAGATGATGGTGAGATTAAAAGATTCTATAACTTATTGTGGTCCTTGAAATATTTATTTAGTACTTGTTTGTGTTCCCATTTAAACTCTCAGTAGTAGGGTATTTTCAGGTTTTCTATTCTGTATCTGATAACATTTAGGTGGTCTAAGTTCCTTTCATGTAAAAAGTGATCTTTATCATCAATGTATAGGAACTTTGCACTTCTCTTGTTGGGTTAATATTACTACAGAAAAAGCTCGGCCTCATTAGGCCTGTGGTATTTGAAAAGGCAGGCAAGGGGCCAGTGTTGCAAAGACAGGAAGGGAGTAAACTTGGTTCTGTTACATCTTTTTTTTTTTTTTTTTTTTTTTTTGGTACCAGAGATCGAACTCTGGTCCTTGCGCTTGCAAGACAGGCGACGGAACCACTGGGCTAAATCCCCGGCCCAATTATGTCTTTAAATTATTCTTGCCCTTTACAGCTTTTCCCAACAATCTGTTTTCTTACATTACCTAAGTCCTTAATACTGCTTTACATCTCTAAACACAAATGTGATTTTATTTTCTCAAAGCTCTACTCTTGATTTGATATATTCACAAAGCTTTGATTAGCTTACTCATTTCAAAAAGCATCATTGTATATTTTCTTTCATAAATAATTATGTACCCTAAATGTTGATTGATGCTGTAATACTATACTTTATTTTTAACACAAAAACTTGGCCAGACAGGAAAAAATTTTGCCAGGAGAAACAAATTCGAAAAGACAGATTGGCTTCTGTAGCAAGGAACATGCATAGAAACGCAAATTGTAGAGGCAAAGTATTATTTTCTTTCTGAGTATCTGTAGGCTAATGATTATTTGATACACAGTTTCAACATTTAAACATTATAAGGAAACTCATTTTAAAAACTGATATTTTATTCAAATCTTGATTATATTATTGTTCCCAAAGATGTGATGATTTGGTCTGATCAAACATGAAAAGAGAGTTGGTGTCTGTGACACCAATATTAAAACAGTAGAGCCTAATAGTTTCAGTCCCTCTTAGAGTATGTAATTGTTAATGCTGTGTGTGTAGCTGTGTTTATGAGTCGAGGGTCCTTGCAGGCTTTGTCTGAAGAATATGGAGACAGATGCCTTGTCAGGCAGTGTAAATACTTAATGAGAACCAACTGCTTGTCTTCGCCATTAAGCCCTGTGTGGAAATCTAGGTAGAATCCCTTCTCAGAGAGCATTGCCAAGGAAGTGACATGTAGCATAGATAGACTATAAGTTGGTAGTTTAAGACAGTGGCACACAATAGTCAGTGGTCACAACTCAGTGCATATGTAGTTCTCTAGAGACCCAGTCAGGCAGGGTCATGAAGCATTCCATGGAGGAAGGGAATTTGAAGAGAGCCACGAGCGAGATTTCACTTTGAAAGTAAAAGAATTATTTAAAACTGTAAGAATAAAGTATTTAAAAGTAGCTTTTACACTTCCTTCCAAGTAACAATGAGAAGAAATTCTAAGATCATCTAGATACCGTATTTGAATAGATAATGTTGGTTGATAGAAGGATTACCGTTACTCTTCCTTTTAGAAATTATTCTTTCAGCATTTCATCTGAAAGTGTTCTTTTTCAATAGAGTTTCAAAAACATTTCACGTGGCATGGTATATTTTATTGCCTTCTTTTTCAAATTCAATATACTAGTCTATAAGTCAGATAAGATGGAATCTTTCAGTAACTATATTCTGAACTTGATCAAACTTCAGAAGTTCCATGGAAATGTTATTAAAGAGAAAGTACACATCTGCATAAGCCTAGACTATAGCTGAACCATTAAAGGATGTTTTATTTGATGTATTTGTGGATATTTTCCCTTTTTTTAACTTCTGCACTATCCTTGAGATAAATTCCTGCAGCACGGAAAATGATTGGGTGAACTAAAATAGAAGGTACAAGGTAGTTCCTATTTTGGTAACTATTATTCAAAATACTGGTGAATTTTAAGGTACGTACAGAAAAAGAAGATTTCATAAGCAATAGAAATACAGCTCTAGCATTCTGAAAATCTTTTGGTCTATCTGTCAGTCTATGCCTGTATCTTCAAGGGGTTCATAACTTATCTTTTTAAAAAGAAAGTTTAGTGACTGCTTTTAAAAATCTTGTGTGAGTTGAGAATGGAAAATTTCCTTAGAATATTTTAAAAAGAAAATCTAGAAGAATGTATAAAATGAGTCCCAGTAAAACTTACTGTAATATAAAGAATAAAAACATGTTTTAAAACTACAAATACAAAAGAACTTTAAAATGTTTTTCATGGAACTACCTTCACGGTGCTAGATGGTAGAGTTTTTATTTTAAATAAAGACATTCCGTTTTCCAGGACATGATTTATACAAGAAAACATATAATGTCCTGTTGAACATAGGCCAAATACATTCCCAGACGCTTTGTTACCCAAACCTTTTGAGGGATTTCTTTATAGATGTTTTTGGCAGAAGTGGTGATTTCAGAGGAAACATATAAGAAGTACCAGATGCAGTTTTCTGAATTGCCATAAATGGTTAAAAAGTTACTTGTGAGGTTTTAACCATCTGGGTTTCTTAGACATTGCCAAAATTTGAATTAAGAAAAAAGTATAAATCAATTAGTTTAAAAATTAAGCTTTTTTCAACATAATGCTCATATTTTTAAGTATCTGCCTAATATTAACATCTAAACTGAACTATGCTTTCAAAATTGGAGTTTAAAAAATTCCTCTATGTATAAAGAAAATATAAGTTGTCCACTGATGAGAATGTTTTGAGTTGTTTTGTGCACTTTCCTTTTGTTCTGGGTGCATATTTCAGAACATAAATTGTTTATTCTCCCTTTGCAGAGAGGATCAATCATTCTTTCATTTATTTGTCAAACCTTCACTGTTTATTGCTTTTGAGCAAGCATTTCAGCCTGCACTGGAGATACAAACACAGGGACAGAGGGCCTACCTTCAGAACATTTAGTCAGATGGGAAGGGGATGGCACACAGTCACATACATGCAACAGATGGTTTTGAGAGAAAAGAGCGATCTTTTCTTCTTGGTGATGGTGTTGTGGAAGGGGAGGGAAAGCTAGTGAAGAGTATACTTGGCCTAACCTGAGTGATGAATCAGTTTGGCTAAATAGGGAGTTGGGGTAAAACATTTTGGAGAGAAGAAGGAATTCATATAAAACAAGGTGGCATAATCTGAAAACTGCCTCAGTAATGGTGGCTAATAGTAACACAAGGTGATATGCACGTATGTGAACGTGTGCCTGGGTGGTGGCACGTGGAGGCTGAGAGAGTGGATGTGGAAATGGGCTGCTATATGGACAATGAAGTGCTTAAGCACGGATCATAAACGCAACTTATGAACTTGGCCAAAATGATAGTAAAAAGAGCAAAGATGGATAGAGACTGTGGTGAATTGAAGAGTGTATCTTTCTTTTCCTTTTTTTTTTTTTTTTTTACTAGTACATGTTTGCAGTACATAATGTTTGCATTCATTGTTTAGATTTGGTACATGTACATAACACTTCCCAATTCCTTTTTTCATCCCTTATCCCTCCTCTACCTCTTCCCTGCCTCCATTATCCCCTTTTCCTTTGAGAAAGATCTTTCTACTTCCTATTGTCTATCTTTTATTTTGCTCTTTTTTTTCTCACTTTGGGCTTCACATATAAGAGAAACCAAGTCATATTTAGGCCTGTGTGTCTGATTTGTTTCACTTAGCATTATGGTCTCAGGGCGCATCATTTTCCTACAAATGACTCAAGTTTACCTTTCTTTATGGCAGAGTAGTACTCCATTGTGTATAGATGCCACATTTCACATTTTCTTTATCTATTCATCTGTTGATGGACATATAGTCTGCTTCCAAGAATTGGTGGTCATGAATTTATTTAGGTGCTCTTTATCATGAAAATATCTTATTTCTCCATCAATTTTGAAAGATAGTTTTGCAGGATATGTCAGCCTGAGTTGGAAATTGTTTTCATTTAGGTATTGAAATATTTCGCATCCAGCTTTCCTGGTCTTTAAGGTTTGTGTTGAGAAGTCTGCTGTAATTCGAATGGGTTTTCCTTTATAAGCAATTCATTACTGTTTTTCTTTTCATTCTTTTTTTTTTTATTGCGGTACTGAGGATCAAACTCAGTGCCACTGAGCTACATCCCCAGCCTCCACATTGCTGTTTTCTAATCACTTTTAAGATCCTATTCTTGTGATGAACTTCCACAATTTTGACTCTGCTGTGTTGTGGAGAAGTTCTTTTCTGATTGTGGCTGTTTGAGGTTCTATATGCCTCATTTATCTGTGTGTTAAATTCTTTTACCTTATTTGGAAAGTTTTCAACTATTATTTCAATAAACTGGTTTTTATGCCATTTATGCTATCTTCTGATTTTTCACTAATTCCAGTTAATCTTTGTTTAGTCTTCTTTGCATCTAGGAGCAGCTGGGGCCATTTTTCCTGCTCTTTTGTTATTTTAAAGCTATCTCTCATTAATTGGTCACTGACAACAGCCCTGCCTTCTAGTGACTCTGTCCCCATGTTGGTCACTTCTGCTGCCCATACTTTCAATAGAATTTCTAATCTCCTGAATTTCTATTTGGAGCCCTTTTCGGGACTTTAATTTTTTATGCTGATCTTGCATGTGTTGCATTATTTTGCTTAGCTCTTCTATCTTTTTCTTGGTGTCTAGCCTTGCTGATGATTTAATTTAACTGGCCCTGATATCTTGTTACTTACATCTTCTATTTACTTGCCAAGTGCCTTATTGAATGCTTTTGTGATCGCCCCCAATAACATTGCAAGTAATTAGGGCATGAGGCTTTTGGGTTCCTCCTTTCAAAGTCCCATGGTACAGCTTTGGGGGAGTTGAGAGTTTTTGGAGACATTTTGGTGGCTTATCTTCTCATGTTTCTATTTTTGTTCACTTATTTGTTTTGTATTGAGTCTTGTGCATTTATTATAGTGCAGTTTTGTTTCTCATGTGGGGACCTCTTTAGTTAATGTCTACTTTTCTGTAGTATCCTCTGGTTGTCACTAACTATTGGCCTTCACCTCTGTCCCCAGATCCAACTACCTCCATTTACTTGAGACGGGAAGTTGCTGAGTATCTGGCCCAGTACCTAACTTTGCCAGAATGGGAGTCTTTGTGACTCTGAGGAATTCTAGATATTGGCATCTCAAGAAAACCAAATAATAGCAATAGCTATGTCACCTTGGCTATAGTAATGAAATCAGTATCAATTATAGCACTAAATACGAACTGAATATTGATGAACTCTAATGACCAATAAAATATCACTCTTTTCTATGCAAAAGAGAGCTATTATTATAGTATGAACATTAAGACAAACCAAATATTGACCTACCTTTGACCTACAGTATGTATCTACCCAGTGGAACAGCTTTACCTCTACCAACAATAGCACATTATTCAACAGCAAGAGTATAAAGTTAACTATTTATCTAGAGAGTCATAAAGCTTAGCAGTTATACTAATAAAGGTAGAGGGAATGGAAAACCGGAGCATGAAAAAGGCAAAATTTCAAAAATTAATTAATAGGATGTAAAAGAGGAGAGAAAAAAGTAAAATTGGAAGTCGTATTGACAAGTAAAAGGAAATTAATAGTGATAGAGAATAATCACTGGAAAGAACAAAAAAGGGAAAGAAGAAAGATAAACAGAAAAGCAGGAGATGAAAGAAGAGAAAAAAATTGCAAGGTAAAAGGAAAAAAAGAGAGACTAAGAGAGAAAAGAGGGAGGAGAAAAACTCTAAACTCCAAAAACTGATGAAGGAAAAATTTAAAAAATACAAAGTAGAAAAATCAAAAAAAGATTGAGTCAAAGAAAACATGCCTTGTTATTGAATGAGTAGTTTCCACAATCTGTCATCTTGGGATCCAACCAGAGATGATTTGCTATGCTTAGTTTTCGGCCTGTGGATCTTTGAGGTTCCCTCCTTGCATTAGAGGCCCTTCTGTTCACACACACACACACACCCCACTGTGGTTACCATCCAAGCCAAGGTGAGTCCTTGCTCCCATTGGTAGATGAGGAACTGATCAGCTCTCTGTTTCCTGCTTGATGTAGGCCAAAAGGTGGGGGTTCGAGTGGACTGTTGGACTTAATGTTGACTGTTACAGGGTCTGGTTGCTCCCTTCTCTCCCTAAGTGTGGTCCCCATCCAGGAGAATTAGGTGATTAGTTTTTTCCTCTGCTGTGCCATGCCATGCTCACCTGGGGTTGGAGTTTTGGTCCTCTGACACAGACCAGCTCTCTCACTACTATTTTATCTTTCTATAAAAGTTCTGGAAAATAGAAGTATTTGTTTAAATAACTAAGAAAATTTTAAAATTCGAGAATATAAATGTTGCACTAAATTTAAATATATGTGATATATGCTAAAAATACACAATAACATATATCTGCATATATATATATACTTTAAGATAGTTGACTTTGAAATATGAAGATTTCAGAAAAAAGAGATCTTCTAATACCTAAGCTCTAAGAGCTTAGGTGTCCATCAGCAGACAAATGGATAAAGAAAATGTGGCATATATACACAATAGAATTTTATCAGTCATAAAGAAAAATGAATTCATGTCATTTGGAGGAAAAATGGATGGATTTTGAGGTCATAATGTTAAGTGAAATAAGTCAGACACAGAAAATTAAATATTTCAAATAAGTAAATTAAGGAGTAAAATAAAGAGAAACTTTATAGAGAAGGGAAAGGGGTTGGAGAAGGGAGGTGGGAGAGGACTGAAAATGAACTGATATATATTCCTCAAAATAAATACAAATATCATGCATTGCAAAAATATACCAATAAAAAATTTAAAGTAAAAAAAAATCTACATAGCCTAATGGCTAATTCAATTTCAACTCCATAAGTTTTACTGCATGTCAATATTGGTGATATGAATATAAATAAGAACCTTACAAGCTAGTAATTATGAAAAAATTAGGAAATGTATTTTGGTTTTATTAGGCTAGATAACAAAATTATATTCACTAAAACTTTAAAAAGTACCAGCTATTATAATTAAATGTTAAATACTAATCATGCCATTTGAATCTTTTTTTCCTTTTTACCAATCAGCCTTATAGACAACTGAGAATGCTAGCTAGCATTTTAGATAAATGGTTATTGTAAATTAACAATTCAATAATCTGTGATGACAACACTCATTTCAAACATTTCATAATCAGAATTATCCAACTGAGAACACTTATTTCTCATCATCAATGGCTCAACACATCAAGTCTTTTTTTTAATAACACAGACATAAAAATTAGATCAAAGGAAAATAAGCATTAAATACAATTTTCTAAAGATCCATAAAAGATCACTGGTAACATTATCAGATTAAAATAATGCAGAGAACACTTTTCTCTTTAATTAAATTTTATGCCATCCAAGGAAAATGGGATTTTTATCTTATCCTTTGTGTTTTCTTTATTTAAAAAAGCTAAGAGAAACCACATTTTTAGTCTTATTTATTTCAGCTAATATTCACCCAACTCCTAGTTCACACCGGGCACTGTGTGGTCACGCATCCTAACCTCCTCCTCCTGCCAGACAGGGTGCAGGGCAGGCGCCCTCTCCTAGTTTGCAGCTGCATCCCCAGTGCTTAGAAGGCCTGGGACACAGCCCTGCGCGGGAGGTGTCACTGGCTCAATGACTTGGAACACGTGTAAATGAGTGAAATAAAGCCTCTTTCTTTGACAGCGTCGTAACTTCGCAGCAAGACTGCCCGAGACAGCAGGATCAAACACATAGAAAGAAACAGTTAAGACTCTGAAATAAAAGTGTCATGAAAATTAAAATAAAAACTATACACAAATTATTAAAACTGGTTATCATCTTTAAATCTGTTTCTTTAACTCCAAGATAATAAAAGCATTATATAAAATAACCTAAAAGAGATATCTGATTCTCTACAAATGAGTGATGTGTAATCATTTCATCATTCACATTCAGCAAAAATAATATTGGTTCTTACATTATTAAGCACAGATTGTTAATTTGGTCTCAATGGTGTGTTGGGGACACTTTTTGATCCTCCAAGCAACCCAGTAACCCACCTAGTGACACCTTCCTAATCTTCATTAAGCAACCATAAGATTATTTTAAAACAGGAAAAACATTATCAGTACAAGAAAATGTATCTGCTTTTACATGATTTCAGATATTAGCAAATTTTGCTTTTAGTCCAATTCATAGTTTCACATTTCCTACTATTAAAAAAGGCAACAAATTTTTAAAATGCTATCATAACTAAGCACAATCTCAAATAAAATTTTGGGTACTGTTGTATCTTAAAATTTCAACATCGTGATATGAGAACTGGTTTATAAATTGCAAAATATTTAAACTAGTATCATACAAACTGAACAAATTTACTTCTTCAATGTAGAATGAAATGGTTTCATTTTTCACATAATTGAGAAAATCAGATTAAGATATAGTAAAGGGAAACAATTTTTTAAATTAAGTTTATTGGTATATTTTAGGCACACAATACAATTACATTCATTGTTGGGATCTTGTACATTTACATGATGTATCTTGGTTCTTTTTTCCCCCCCATTTCCCTGGCCTCCCTTCACCCCTTCCACCCTTCCCTGTTTACAGACTTTGTTTCCATTTTTTCCTTTTCTTTTCTCTTCTTTCCTTTCCTCTACTCCCTCACTTCCCCTACTCCTTTAGGCCTTTTCTTCCTATTTCACATTATCAATTATACCATTTGAACTTTATTTACACTTTTAGTTTTTCACACCGGAGAAACAATTCGATATTTACACGTGTGTGCCCTATTTATTTCACTTAAGAGTATGGCTTCAATGTACATCCATTTAGCTATAAATGTCTCTAGTTTCTCATTCTTTATGGCTGAGTAGTACTCCATTTTACAGCAAAACCACATCTTTATCCAGTCTCCAGTTGATGGGCATTTGAGCTGTTTCCAAGTTTTAGCTATTACAAACTGTGCCACTATAAACATGGGTACTCATATATCGCTGTGGTATGATTCTTTTAATTCTTTTTATACACAGCAGAGGGATAGCGGGTCAAATGGGACCTCCAATCCTAGTTTTTTGAGGTGTCTCCATATTGATTTCCACAGTGGTTGCACCAATTCGCACTCCTACCAACAATGGAGAAGGGTTTCTTTCTCCCTACAGCCCTGCCAACATTTGTTATTAGTTGACTTCTTGATAGCAGCCATTCTTTCTGGGGTGAGGTGGAATCTCAGCATTGTTTTCATCTGCATCTCTCAAATGACCAGTGATGTTGAACATTTTTTCATATGCTTATTTGGTGCTTTTACTTGTTTGTCTGAGAAATGTCTGTTCATTTCAGATGCCCATTTCTGAATCGGATTTTTATATCTGGAGGGTCTGATTTTTTTGAGTTCTTTATATATTCTAGATAGTAGATCTTTGTCTGAGGAAAAGCTGGTAAAATTTTTTTCCCACATTGTAGGTTGTCTGTTAGCTCTGTTGGTGGTTTCTCTTGCAGTGCAGAAGTTTTTAATAAGATGAGATCCCAGTTGTTGATTCTTTGTGCAAGTTCCTGTGCTACTGAGGATTGGGAAACAATTTTTTATGATGACATTATTTTAGTTGTAAATATATTCAGAAAAGTAAGTTTAATAAATGTATTCAGAATGCCTTTCACTGTCTAGTTACCTGTTCCATTTCTTCCCTTTTAATATCCATTAATGCTTCTCATTAATCAGAGCACTTCATGATGCCATTTTTGTGGTGTGTGGAAATGATCCATGAAAAGATTTCTCACAAGGACTCTGGAAATGAAGGAAGAAATATCTTAGACTAAGTGCACATGGAGTGTCCACAAACAGTAAACATAAAAATTTGATTGTACTTAAACAATTAAATATTTTTAATTATAAAAAGTCTGAAGAATAAAGTATTTTAAAGGAGCTTTTAAGAAAATCTTGACAAACCCAATTGAAAGTATCTCAAACAACCCAAAATGTTACCTATATCGCTTATTTTCTTCAACCCAATAACCTTACTGAGGAGGTGCCTCGTTAGTATTTCCCCTCACTTGCTGAAGCTCACGTTTCCCTGGAGCAGATACTTAAATGGCAACAACTGTTCTCGAGCTTCACCACCGTATTTCCCTATTCACGTGTATTAAAAATTTGTTATTTCACATTATCAATTATACATTTTGATCTTTATTTACACTTTTAGTTTCTCACGCCAGAGAAAAGGGGTAGGAGAAGTGGGAGGGGTAGGGGAAAGGAAAGAAGGGAAAGGAAAAAATATGAGAAAAGGAAAAAATGGAAAGTCTTTGTAAATAGGGAAGGGTGGAGGGGGTGAAGGGAGCACAGGGGGATGGGGAAAAAATAAGAACCAAGATGCATCATGTAAAGGTACAAGTTGCCAATGATGAATGTAACTGTATTGTATACCTAAAATGCACCAATAAACTTAATGAAAATAAGTTGCTGACAATATCTACATTTTAAAAGAATACTAGAGGAGGTGCATCTGGCCGCCAGAAAGAAGATGGCGGTCGAATCTCGCGTTACCCAGGAGGAGGAAATTAAGAAGGAGCCAGAGAAGCCAATCGACCGCGAGAGGGCATGTCCGCTGCTGCTGCGGGTCTTCACCAGCAACACCGGCCGCCACCACCGCATGGATGAGTTCTCCCCGGCAATGTCCCGTCCAGCGAGCTGCAGATCTGCACCTGGATCGATGCAACTTTGAAAGAACTGACTAGTTTGGTAAAAGAAGTCTACCCAAAGCTAGAAAGAAGGTTACACACTTCAATTTCGCGATTGTTTTCATGGATCTTAGAAGACCTGGCTATCGAGTTAAGGAGATTGGCAGCACCGTGTCTGGCAGAAAGGGGACAGATGATTCCAAGACTCTGCAGTCACAGAAGTTCCAAATAGGTGATTACCTGGACATTGCGATTACCCCTCCAAATCGAGCACCACCTCCTTCAGGGCGTATGAGACCGTATTAAATATTATTTACTCTCCCAAATTTATTTTTCAGCCAGCTATGTAAAATAAACATCCTTTTTTCCTCCCCTGATTTTTGGCATTAAGCCTTTAAATTCTAAAGAAATTGTAATGCATCTATTTAGGAGTTAGATTTGGTGTACTGTGACGAATACTAATAGAAAGTCTGTGTTTCTAGCCCTTCTGTAAAATATGAAGGAAAGTGCTCTTAGCATTCCGTGAAAAGCTGTACTGTTAAATGTATGTGTGCAATCAGCCTGGATGTGATAATTCATGGAAGCATGGGGACAGAGTTTCAGCTCATTTGGGGGCTTTATACTAAGTAGAGGGTATTTTAAGCCCCAGAGGGGCAAAACTAGAAAGCCATGGGACTATATGAAATTGAGCACAAATTTGTGGTATAGAGTTAGAAAAAAAGACCTGTGAGAATGAGGCAGCATTTTTATTTTCCAGGGCTTGTGATCGAACCCAGAGCTTCAAGCAGTGCTAGGCAATTGCTTCACCACTGAGCTAGAGTCCCAGCAGAGGCTTTTTAGAGCAGTATGAGTCAAGGCAGGTTTGAGAATCTGCTCAGTTGGAAGAGATTGGTCTGCTTTGATCAGGGTGCAGTGACACAGGGATAGAAAAAAGAGCAGTACTACAGTGAGGCCCCTGGTTTTTACAAATGAAGGAAAGGGGTGTTTTAAAAGCAGGAACCAATACAGAAAAAACAAGGGGTGGAGCTCAGGGTGAGGCTGGGAAGATTTAACTTTTAAGCCCTGAAGATGGGAAGTGGGGTGAATGGAATCTCACATATCCTGTTATGTGGTGGGCACTAGTGTGTATCTGATCTGAGAGGCAGTGTAGTATGGTGATTAAGACCAATAGGACAAAATATGTAAATCTTGACTGTTAGTTGCTCTATAGCCTATGACACATTGCTTGAATCAAGTTTTTTGTTGTTGTTGTTTTTTGTTTTTTTAGAAATAGAAATGCTACCCTGTAAAATTGTTTCTTAAGTATTTGTAAAGGTTTATGGTGCATGCAGATAAGAAAGAAATTAGAGATAAGCCTGGAACCTATATCTAGTGGCTCTGTGATGCTATAGTTTACCCCACACAATCCTCAGATTGTTCATTCAGACTAGGTAGACTTGTGTTTTAGATATAAAATTCTTGATTTTTTTGGAGAATAGCAATGGACTACCTTCCCATTTGTTCAGAGGGGGGAGAAAAATACCACTTACTGTGTACCTCTAGTGGGTAGGAACTAAGAAAAGGCCAGTTTTCATATGCTATAAACTTTTACAAAGGTTCTCACATAATCCCAAATTATTTTCCCATGTAACGTAGTTTGGTTGGTTTGCCCAATTCTAATTTGTTTGGTTCCAATTGGAAGTTTTCCTTTACAGATAGATTTCAGTTTCCCACCAAAAGTACAGTTAAAGAATAATTTAAATAATAACTGAGCTGTTTCCTCAAACATTAAACGGTTGCCACAACAGCATGTTCCTTAATGCTTTCATATCTGCCCCGACTGCCTCACTGTGGGCATTGAAACTGAATTACAGCATATGACACTGCCTCTGTCTTCTCAGCTTCCCCCCAGCAAACCTGGGACTGCTATGTATGCCCAAACTCTGATCACTGACTCAGGTAATGTTTTGTGTATCAGTTGTATATATGTTTTGCACACGTGTGTGTGTAGAAAGCTATTAAACTGTGAAGCCAGGTTTAAAATTCTCTAAGTTTCAAATTGTTACTCTTTAATAAAAAACTGAACTTGGCCTACCTCTTTGCATTCAAACACAGGCATACAAAAAAGAATACTAAAGGAGAGATTATTACATATATACTTAGGTTCAGATCTAATACATTTGAGCAAGATATGTTCATGTAATGACAGTAAAGGAAGAAAAAGGATAGCAAAAATAAACAGTACATTATTCCACTGACCTCCGTTAAAAATACTAATATCTCTCCTCATTATGTAAGAAAAAGCAAAGGTTTCTTCTAAATTTAATCACATATAAACATCTACATGTAGAAGTTGTTTAACCATGAAAGCCATCTCTATAAACTATAAAAAGTTAAAAAGTAAATCTATACTTCTCCACTTTTAAATCTTCTGTGATGTTTATTGAGTTCGTCACTCTCTTTTCTGCATCATCCGACATTTCTTGTTGGAGCTTATTTGTCTAAAATACGTGAATGACGATTCAAACAGACTAGATGAATACATAATAATGAGACTTATGAGATCTTTACTGTGAAGTTTGAATATATATCCTATTCCAGGAAGAAATATTTATTTACTTTTCTCTTTCTTGGTTCAGGGAACTAGGCTCTCCGATACAGAAATTACCTAGAAGCTAGGGTATACATTATTCCAAATGGTTTACCCCCAGCACAGAGGAGATGAGCCACTCCCAGCACACAAGAGGAGGCTTCCAGGCCGCCATACCACCCCTGCCAGCACAGAGGAGGTGAGGCAGCACTCCCTCCTCCTCCCCCTGCCAGGTCGAAATGAGAAGACACATAAACAAGTCTCAAAATCAGACTTCCACATCACCTACAGCAACCACAAAGGGAAAGGAAATAGAACACTCTGATACTCAACCACCTGGACTCCCTGAACTGGCAACCAAAGAGGATCTGGAAAAAATGAAATCAGAAATAATTTCTCAGATAACAGCAGAGATTATGCTCATAGTACAAGACATGATTAATAAATCTAGAGAGGAGCTGAGGATTATGATGGAATCCCAACATAGGAAGCCAATGGAATCCATAAAACAGATGGAAACAGATTTCCAGGAGATTAAAAACTCCATTGAAAGTCTACACAGCAGAATGAGCCAATGTGAGGACAGAATTTCAGATATAGAAGATAAGATTGAAATTAGTGACCAGGAAAAGAAAAACTGCTTCAAAATTGTAAGGGACATCACAAGAAATCAATCCAGCAGCTGCTAGATGATGCAAAGAAGAATAACATAAGACTGATTGGAGTCAATGAAGAAACAGGAGAGAGTGCAGACAACATAAAAAAAACTGTTCACAGAAATGATGGCAGAAAACTTCTCAAAGAGGGGAAAAGAACTTGACATACAGATAAGTGAGGCATATAGGACTCCAAATAGCCTTGATCAAAAAAAAAAAAAAAAAACTACACATAGGCATATAGTTGTTAAGATTCCACAAACCCAACAGAAGAACAAAGTTCTACAAGCAGTTAGAGAAAAGAAACAAAATCACATACAAAGGAAAGCCCATCAGAATCACAGCAGACTTCTCAATGCAAACCCTCAAGGAAAGAAGAGCTTGGAGTGTTGTATTTCAAGCCCTAAAAGAAAACAGCCTTCAACCCAGATTGATGTACCCTGCAAAATTATCTTTCAAAATTGATGGAGAAATAAGATACTTTCATGACAAAGAGCACCTTAGGAACTTCATGAATACCAAACCAGCACTCCAAAAAATTTTAGGCAATATCCTAGGAAAAGCAACAAGGATCACAATCCCAGGAAGCCCAGCAGAATGAATCTGTCAGGCATGACAAGAAATTAAATGCAAAGGGGGAGAATCCATCAAACAGAAAAAGTCATGACAATGATAAGTCAATATGTCTGAATTATAACCATCAGTGTTAATGGTCTCAATTCACCAATCAAAAGAAATGGACTGGCGGAATGGGTCAAGAAGCAAGATCCAACAATATGCTGCATACAAGAAACACATTTAATTCAAAAGAAACTCATACACTGAAAGTTAAAGGGGCAGGGGGGGGGGAACAATACTCCATGTTACAGGAACCCGAAAAAAAAAGCAGGAGTAGCTATCCTCTTTGCAGATCAAGTGGATTTCAAATGAAAATTTGAAACACTCTGATCCCAAATGGTTTACCCCCAATGTAATTGACTCCCTAACAGAATATTTTTTTAAAATCCCAAAAGACTTCCATCCTCTATAAAAACTTAATAGCAAAGAAGTAATTTTTTTTCTTACCACTGCTTCCTTCCATGAAACATTTCCAGAACAGCTCCTATTTAATGGGAGGAAATGGAAAAGACAATTTCAGATTTTCCTTTTTCTATTTTTCTGGCTGGACTGTTTTTGGTGAGCTGACTAAGAACATCTAAGACAGCTAAGACTATGGCTCAAGGGACAGCTGATATGGCAAAGTATTCTGGGGCATGGAAATTACAAAGTAACAATTCAGATCACTGGTTCTAACGTATGGATCACGTTAGGATAGCTTATGATTCATTTAGAAGGACACTTAAACTATGTTTAAATTATTATTTGAAAAGTAAGCAATATTGTAAAATTCTAGCAGCCTACTTGGAATTTGAGCTGCTTAAAGGCAAAGTCTAGAACCACAATAGGAGACATCCTGTTCATAAGCTAATCGTGCAACAGGACAACTAATTCCTAGACTAAGGAACGCTTAGTTGAACAGAGTTTCCACCTTTTATCTCAGAAGTGGATAGTTTAGGCTGAAACTGATGCTTACTAATTTTAAGGCAGATTCCAAGTTCTCATTCTGAAAGAAATGAACAGGAGACTATTTTGTAACAGCTCTACTTTTCAAATCAGGAATAATTCACATATAAACACTAGGCTTTGACCTCTTTCTACAATTCTACTCTTTCTCTAAGTTATGCATTTTCCTAGTTGTAGCTGGATATAATCAGATACATGATTTGCAACATTTCCCCACATTTTGTGGGTTGTCATTTCCCTTTCTTGATGGTATCCTTTGAAACACAAAAGTATTTAATATAGATGAAACCTAGTTTAATTTTCTTTTGTTGCTTGGGCTTTCGGAGTCATATCTAAGATATTATTACCTAATCCACTATTATGAAGATTTACCCCTATGTCTTTTTAAAAGAATTTTACAGTTTTGACTCTAAAATCTATGTCTATCACCCACACAAAGGTCATTTAGGGTCCAGCTTCATTCTACTGCATGCAAATATCCAGCATTGTATGGTGAAAAAACTATTCTTTTGGCATACTTTTTGAAAATCACCTGATCATAAATGGGTATTTCTGGAACTCTCATTTCCCATTCCATGAATTCTGTGATGTTTTCTCTTCTTCCCAGAAAGCCCTTTTCCACCCATCAGCATTACCTATTAACACCTATTCACTCTTCCTGTTGCAGTTCCTAACTCACTTCCTGGAAGATGTTCTCTCTGAGCCTTAGAGATCAGGTCTGTCTGGTTATATTTTCGGTCTGTCCTTTACAATGCCTAAAATTCTGATTTACAGTACTAGATGGAAATATAAACCATCTAGTTTAACTGTTTGCAATGGCTTGTTGTTTTCCTAAGCTGAAAAATTCTACATTCCAAAATGTCATTCATATAACAGGCTAACTTTACCAAAATAGAGATGGTTGCCACAACCATATTATAAAAGCAAGCCTTGTGTTTGGAAAATCTACTACAAACTTTTCCTTTCCTGTCTTTCCAGTAAGGAATTTAATTTGAACATAAAATGGAGGGATGATGGAGGGAGGGAAGGAGGGAGAGGGAGAGGGAAAGAGAGAGAGGGAGAGGGAAAGGGGGGGGAGAGAGGCAAGCCAATATGACTTATTAAAGTCCAAGTAAAAGGCATTTTATTTTAGATTCTTCATGTGCATAAGTATATCGTAAGCACATCACTGTTTGGGCCTTTTCTAGCAGTACATTCTGAATGGGAACAGAATTTTTCACTATCAGAAGAAGAATATTAAATAGGTAAGTTAACCTCTCATCACTGTTCTGATTTAACCTGCCACTCACAAGCTAAAGTAGGATTAAAATTCAAAAACCAAAGAATAGGTTCTGGTGAAAATAATTTTATCAAAATAAGTTGCAAAAGCAAATATCTTTGATTCCTAAATGACCAGATTTAAATTTCTCTCTATATATAAATACATATTTCATATAATAGGCTAACATAAGTATGTATATATATATATATATATATATATATATATATGGAGAGAGAGAGCTGATGTGATATAGAATACAAACTGCTGTTTCACGTTCAAGTAGTAGTTTAAGTGTACTTTGATATTTTAATGGGAGGGGGGCTCAAAATATAGAGGAAAGGGCTGAAAAAAATGTATTAACTATGAGAGGTTAGAAAAGAAAGTCAAGCACTGATTTCAAAGGTCCCTAGAGACTCCTCTTTTTTGTCCAGGAATGCTTACTCTCCTCCCATCAGAGATTCTAAATATTTCTTCATAAAACTGAAGACTAACTCAAACCACAATTTGAAATCAGAACTGTATTTATGTGAAAAGGCAAAAACTGGTTATTCAGAAATGGGTTTTAAGCCAAATACAATATTCCTGTGAAATAATCTCATATGCCCAAATAATTCTTTAGAAGCTAAGGGGGGTGGGGAAGGCACTTTGAAGTTAAGCAGTAAAGCAGCTGAGACCGAGTCTGGTCTGGGGAGAGCCAGAGTCAATGTGTGACACAGTAAACCTCCCACAGCAAAGACTCGGAAACACCCAGAGAAGGAGCCGTGGTCTTCACCGGTTGTTTTCAAGGCAAAATTGAATATAAAATGTAGTCAGCACGTCACCATTTTACTTAGGATTAATATTAGTGCACTATAATACTGCTTTCAGAAGAACATCTTAAAATTAACCCAATTCACTTGGATATTCTGACTGAGCTCAATGGACAAGACCCAAGTCAAGCTTACTGAACAGTCACTTTACCAAAAAAAAAAAGGGATGCAGCTGCCCAGACTCTGACAGTTAGAAGACCTGGATATGAACACTGGTCCTATTACTGGGACCAGACTTTGCTGCCTATTTTGTAAAATCACAGGCTTATTTTAAAGGATTTTGAGAGAATCAAGTAAATGATCAAACAGGGCTTTTCTAAACAATAAAGGACTGTTTAAAGCATAAGTACTCTCCTCTCACTCGTGTGATTTCTTAAATAACTAATAAGAAGCTCATCTTTCAAATCAGCCTAAATCAATAGCAATCATACCATCGTTTTAGTGAATACTTTGTGGTCTCTTCCTCCATTTTGAGTATTTGCCATCACTGAGAATCAAGAGAAAGGAGTCAATAGAAGGAAGAAAAAAATGTTAGAGATGATTTCACTCATATATATATGGGTGTATGTGTGTGTGTGTGTGTGTGTGTGTGCGCGCGCGTATATTCATATATATATATATGTAAAGAAATTGGGTAAACATTATATACTGCAAACATGTACCAAAAAAAACCCCCAAAACATCTAAAGGGATCTAGACAGGGGATGGAGGAAAGGAAAAGGGGATAAAAAAAGGAATTAAGATGTGTTATGTATGCGTACCAACTCCATACAAGGACTGTAATCACTATGTGAATACTACACGTACTAGTGAAATAAAATTTTAAAATAAATAAATGAATAAAAAACAAGAATAACACCATAGTTGTTTTTTCCACATACCATTGAATAGGTTCCTATATGTTCAAAGATACTTTGAAAAGATGATATTTAGTGCATGCTTATGGGTCTATACACCTTATTAACTATTGTATAGCTATGTTACAATTTATTCTTTTAATGTACGATGTTTTTGTTGCTTCTACAGAAATGTATAATTCTAAAACAAATCCCCTGCTACACAAATCTTTGCCTCCTTGAAAAAAAAAAAGAGAAAGAAAGACAAAGTAGTAAAACCTAGCTGTAAACCTATTTGGCTGTTAAATTTAGTGAAAAGTTGTAACTTAATCTAAGAGGGATAGAAGACACTGAAAACATGTTTTTCTTGTTACACTAAGTTGTAGCATCTTGAAGGAGAGTCTCAAATTCCTTATATCTAGATCTTACATTTCTTCTTCCTTCCCTTCTTACCACTCCTCCTTTGTCTTCCTTACCCTTTCTTTTATTAAATCCAAGCCCAGCTGGGTTTATTTTGCTTAAAGGTACAAATCAGTGGTGGTCTGCTTTGATACAGGGTTTGCAGGAACAAAAAGCAAACCCAGTCCCCCATTCTATGCTTGGAAGTGTGTCAGAGCTTGGTAGGTAACACCAGAAGTTGTTCCAGTTTGGAAAGTTATCATTCATAGGAAAGTCCAGCTTGGGAATCCAGAAGACCTTGATGACAATTAGATGGGATGAATTTATCTCAGTGCTTCCTTTGTCTTAGGCCTCTTTTATTTGAATTCTCCATTGCTGAAGTGGGTAATATCAGAAGGTTGCTTTCTCTTATCAAGAGAGTTGTGAGTGGTCCTGGGTAATAAAGCAGAATTCTTGCCACTAAGATATTAGGCCATAAGCAGAATACTTATTCCAATGCAAATGAGTTGTATCAGCCCAACATGGAAGAGAAATAATCTAATTGAGAATGAGATTATTTGAATGTCTAAAAGATGATCAGGTAATGTATGCATATAATGTCTTCTTCTGACAAATGGACTCTAATTATCTTTGTAAAATAGCATTTTTTCATGACTGCTGTAATTACTGGGAAATCTCAAGTTCTCAAGTCCTTCATCTTTCAGGTGGGTAAATAAAGTGTTTGCCCTGCCATGTAGAAAATACCATTTTAAAGGACATTATTCTAGTAAGTGAAGTTTATCAGTTATATAACTCGTGTTTAAGGAAAAAAGCATTAATGATTTATAAATATACAAAATATCAAACCGTAAATATATACATATAATTAATAAAGTGTTAATTATGCATGAAAACACTCTTTTCTTTCTCCCACTCTTTTTATTTCTTTTTCACTTGCACCCATTTATGTTTCATAGACCTCAGTTTGTGGGATCTGGAACACAGCAATATATGAATTATATTTCTTTGGGACCCAAATCTAGAAACATAAACATATGTAAACAATTATTTTTATCTGACAATGTTTTGAATTACCAAGAGTGAACTTTAATCAGATTTTCATAATACAAATTTGTATTTATGTTTAGAAATTGCGTTATATTTGTGCTTTCATTTAAAAAGCAGACCAAAAAGTGTGCTCAACACCAGTGTTATTACCAGCAAGGTGGAATTTTAAAGCTGATAGTAGTGATACATTGATTACTCATTGTTATGGTTTGTATTTAGATGTCTCCCCAAAGCCTCATGCCGAGGAGGTGGGACTTTCTTTTTCAGAAAACGAAATATGTGATGCTGGGGTTAAGGGAGCACAATTACTAAACCACTGCATGTGAGCTATTAGCTTGGCACCACCCTAATCCTATAGTCTGAATAAAATAAAAGGGGCAGAAAGATGCTGGTAACTCTGTTACCTTTGCTACCTTGTTGGCGCCATGTTGTTTCTCCTCTGCAATGCCTGTTTGTTACCTCTGCCTTGGAGCTGGCCAATTATGGACCAAAACCTCCACAAACTGTAAGCCAAATAAACCCCTTCCCCTCCAACTTTGGGTGTCGTGTCTCAGCAACAAAAGAGAAAGGTAGCTAACACACTCATATGTGTGTATGTTAATCAATTTGACAATATACTGGGAGCTTTTTTATGTTATTATATTCAGAAGGTTCTTTTAACTTGATGTTTTTGTGAAGGATCAAGACTAGAAAATTCATATTTTATTATTTAGGTATAGCAGAATCCAAGGCAGGTAGAAGAGATGTAAATCTTTTCTTGGCTCCCCACAGTGGTGTTTCTTATTAACTCACCTGGATTTGGGATGTTCTGCACATGTTTACACCTTCTCCAGTATCACCAGACAACAGCACTGGAGTTCCAACTCCTACTAAAAGACCTTTTAAAGCAATGGGTGATTCTCAAGACAGAGATGTTAAGCACTTTAAAGAAACCATCAACACTATGTGTATATACTTTATCACAAAGTGGACTATTGCACAAAGTCATGCATTTGTTTGTAGTTGTAATTTCCCTACATTTTCTTTTTTTAAATTCTAGTTCTTTTACAAATTACAGGTGTCAGAGGAGATGTGTTTGCTATATAATTTGTTATTTTCTTTCTCTGATATGAGAATCAGAGAATATATATGTATCAGTTTTTTATTTTCTTCTCTGACTTTCAAGCTCATTTAAGCAAGAGATGTGGTTTACCTTTTAAAGGTAATCAAAGAATTTTTTTTTAAATACTTGCTAGAGGGCTGGAGATTTCACTCAGCGATTCCACTGCCTGCCTTGCAAGCGCAAGATCCCAAGTTCGATCCCGCACCAAAAAAAAAACAAAAACAAAACTTGCTAGAAGTGGCTTCTCTGTGTAGTGCAGAAAAATTATCTGAAGCAAATATAAATCATCTTTAGAGAACTCCGAGTCGATAACCGAGAACAGGGTTGTCTGGGAGGTCACAGGGGCCCGGAGACAGAATGTGCATTTGGTTCTCTGCATTTTTGTCCCCTGTGCACGTTCCTGTGACCACTGCCACAGTCAAGATACAGCACTCTCATCACAGGGACCCTGAGTTCCCCTTTCCCAGCCATCATCACCCTCCTGCCTCCCACCTTAGTCCCTGACAGCCACTCTGTTCTCCAGCTCTGTGATTTAGTCATTTCCAGAATGTTTTTCAGGTGGAATCCTAAATTATGAAACCTCTTGAGACTGGTGTTTCTCACTTAGCATAGTTCCCTTCAGCTTCATCCAAGATGCTGCAGTATCCATAGTTGGTTCCCTTTTACTGGTGAGTACCTGTTGTGAATGAATATACCATCCAGTCTGAGCAACTAAGGTGTCGGTTCAGAGGCATCATCTGAAACTAAAGACTGCCTCACAGGAACACACCACTGACTGACATGTGAACTTGGCCAGCAGCACCCCCGTAACTGTAATTAGCAACATCGCTGCACATGCTGCCGCAATTTGTAAATTTTGCTGATTAACTGTATATTTCTAATGCATTTGGAAGACTGGAAGGTTTGAATATATGTTGATAGTTAAAACTTGTTTTCTGAAAAATTAAGTAACAGTGCTGCTTCACAATGTCACCTTTCTCCTTAATCAACTTATTTATTTTGCTATTTTTAGTGCATTTGAAAGGAAGTTTTTGTAGAAGTTCATATTAGAAATGTTAAACTGCCTCCTGTCAGTCTGCCCATTATTGTTTCTCTATGACCCTGCAAATGTTCCTCGGCTTACAGTGGGGTCACATCCCCACAAACTCATTGTAAATTGGAAATGTATTAAATTGAT
>NW_004624734.1:10752407-10848018 GCF_000247695.1 Heterocephalus glaber
AGAGATTCACAGTCAGTCAAGTGGGAGAGACAGACACACATCCAGACTGCTGAAGAGTATGAGCAATGCCCTTGGTACATATCCCAAGTACCAGGGCACCTGACTGGGCCTGGCAGACAGGTGGGAGCAGCGGGAGCTGTGGTTAAGGACACCTTGAGGGAAGCATGCTGGCAAATTACATGGCAGATAAAAGTCAAATGGTTCTCTCCCCAACCAATTCCAGTGGAATACAACATGTTATTAACCTGAACTTTGACCTGTGTTTGAGACTTAGGTCATGTGATAATGATATGGTTAAGGGTTTTATGACATGTTGTTGTCAAAATTTAGTACATCCTGTAAATTAATAATCCATTATAATTGCAAAAATATTTGTCTTGGAGATGAAGGAAAAATAAAAAATGCTAATAAGTGGGGTCCCTTGAGGCAATTATTTGAACCTTTAGTTGATTTTGTGCCTTGGCTCCCCAAATGGAATTTTCCTATGTCTAAGTTCTTTAGCCTTTCTAGGGTTAAGATAATAATTTGCACTGTAATGATATTTTAATGTGATAATTTTCAGCTGTGACTTTTTTACACAAGTAATCTTTCCAGTTCCAACATTCTTTGACCACGGTCAACTATTTTTGGCCCTCAAAAATTAAGTCTCAATGAGTTGAAAATATTTGGCTGAGCTTAATATTGTTTGTTAAAGTTGTTTCCTACATCTCCTAGGCCTATATAGTTTTTTGTTAAAAATGAGACATGTCGATGTTGGAGGATATTAAAGTTGTGAGTTTTCTTCTCACAGTGACAGGGCAATCACAGGCCCTACTTGACCCTCATGGACCTGGGTGTGTAACATTTCCCAAAGGGTGAGGACCACCACACGCCTAGAGCAGGGACACACGTTTTCTTTTAAAGAATTAAAAACAAAGCAGTATAAATTTGCTTCAGGTTCTCTGGAGCTCTTCTGTTTAGGTGTAGAGAACCACGGGGTCTTCTGTGAGTTAACACATTCATCCCTTTATCAGAGGAATTCTCAGGTTCTCTCCTTGAGTAAAAGGAATGGTAGTGAAGAAATCACATCCTAGATTAAAGAGGTAACTGCAGTCTATCTAAAATCATTTTGGTACAGCCTGAGACTCTGTTATATCAGAATTGTCTGCAAAGTGAGTTAAGAACTGGAGCCTTACAGCAGGCTCCTCAGCTTACCTGTGTCAGGTTTTAGTTCTTCTGTAGAATCAGTTGGTATGCACTTTCTTGCCAGTATGGGAAATCCCAATCTTTTTTTTTTAATTCCTTCTTTGGCAGTTTTAAATGATTATACCTCAGGTATTTCTGAATATCCTATTATCTAGTAAGAGAGGTAAACTTTGTGAGCTCAGAATTTAAAGTTCTCCTGAATTATGAAGACCCCAAATCTATGTAAATAGCCTTAGCCATAGATCTTTGGGGAGAAGTTAATGATTATTGTTAAAGTCATTTTTTTAAAAAGTTTTAGCTGTTGCCCTTGATTTGACATAAACGATCAAGCTTTGGCAAGGGAGGAAGTAAGTTAGAGGCAGCTTACAACGAGAGCATAAATGTCTATAAAATATATAAAATGTCTATAAAAGACACAGTTTATACAGTATTCAAATCTTGTTATTTTTTCTGATTATTCTAGAACATGATTAATACTGGGTGGGCCTCATATCCCCTTCTGACTTCTGGAACCAGAGCCCTCAGTGTTCTCTGCCTGTGGTTGTGTGGGGCAGTACTCCACGCTCCATATCCTAGGCTCAGCCATGCAGCCCCCAGGGCTGGCCACACGCCCTCTGCCGGGATCTGGGAGATGCCAGTGTGTAAAGTGTGGGACCTGAATGTCAAACAGCTTTTGTGCCCCTCCCTTTGCTTTGTCAGCTGTAAATCAAATAATAAACATGAATAACTTCTTAAAGTTTAAAAAAATAAATAAAGAGGTAATTTTTGAAAATTTAAATGAAATGTTTTGATTTTGAAAAAGTTGTGAATCATTTTAAAGGTTTTTCCTTAAAGCATTTCCATGCCACATGTAAACACACTCCTAGGGTAGTTAGATCCATGCACTTAAGGTATAAGGTTCTCTTTGGAATTGTGCTTGGCGACGTGGTTGCTCCAGGGTTGAAAAATATTGATGATGGTAAAAATCAATTCTTCAGAGAAGTACTTGGAAATTAAGACTTCCCTATTCTTAAGTCTTATTCACTTTTTCTTCTTTGAACATCAGTTTTACTTGCTGAAAGGGAATTTTACCCCTACTATCACCCACTAATGCAGCACACTTGTGTGTGTGTGTGTGTGTGTGTGTGTGTGTATCAAATATTGGAAACATTTCAGAGTAGTCAACTGGGTATTAGGAGGGAGTCCGGCCAGGAGGGTATGAAGATTTCAACCAACCCTTCCTGCAAAAGCAAGTACAAATCTAATTGTCAAAAACAACCATTTTGAAACTCTAAAAGTTGGGCAAAGACAGAAAAGAAATTGAAAACTGATTACTTTTGAAAAGCTCTAAGAGCTTTAGATAAGAACTGTTAGAAGCCTGTGGGTTTTCCTAGCACTGAGCTGATCACAAAGCCAGCAGCTTTGTTGCTCCATGGGGTCGACTTAGTGGTGAGGGCCATGTAAAACTGGTGACCTTGTCAAGTGAAGTGCCAACCCAGAAACACGTGGAGAGAACAGCGCTGTGCCAGTGGAATGTCATGTAGAGACCCCAGAACAGAGAGTCATAAAAGGGCTCTGGCTGATGGGAAGCCGCCCTGTGGAGGAGCAAGAGCAGGAAGAACGGGGAAGTCTAGGCCCAGGGAAGCTGACCTTTGAGGGAGCCTCTCCCTCTGCCTGCTGACTGAGGGGCGGAGGAGCCTTGGGCCAACAGCTGCACAAGCACGGCTCAGCTCACCACGAGTCTCTGCGTGAGTGACCCCTGGGAAGCCAGACTGAAAACTAAAAAGAAGAATGTAGAACTGTAGAAACAGAGGCAGCTATGCTCTCCTGTGGGGAGACCAGTTTAAGTGATCCAACCCCGCTAAAAATCAGAAAAATCACATCAGAATCAATAGCTGCTGCGATATAATCTAAACTGTCCAGTTTTCAACCAGAAATTATGAGCAACACAAAGAAAAAAGTGTGACCCATACTCAGGAAAAAAGCAGCCAGGAGACACTGTGTGGGCCTAGGTTACCAACTTCATTTCATCTTGCACCCCCACCTAGCTTCTTTTCTTCCCAGAAAGCTTTTTTACAATAGCAGATCTTAAATGTACACCAAAGAAGGAGCCAATGTGTTTGTTGTTCTGTGGGACAATATAGATGATCAAATAATCCATGCTTCTCCCAGTCCTGAACCCTCCAGGAATGCTCTGGTTGAAACTCGACGTGCTTCTGGAGATACAGAGAAGCTTGCATGGCTCAAACCAGGAAGGATGTGGGGTCCTGACCAATCCCTGGACCCCATGCTACTATCTGTGTATGTGACCCGGCCCAAGATCTCCAGCCCTTGCTTCTGTGCTCTGATAGAAGCATCTGAGTCAAACAGCATCCACTGCTGCCCAACAAGGTACAGGAACAAGTGTGCTTCTTGCAAGCAAAGCCTGACAGTAGGAAGCTGGGTCAAACGGTCCATCTCTCGGCTCTTGCTGCAGATTCTGCTCACTCCTGGTTCCATGCTGGATTGTTTTTTGCTCCCTTAGTTCATCTGGAGATAGAGTCATGGTCCTAGGCTTGCACCCTGGGTTGATTACTTCTGGACTCCTTACCCTAATTTCATCCTCTGAAATGACTTTCTGACTTTTGCCTCATTAATTTTCTGGACACAGAGAAACTGCTCAGATATGATAAGATTTCTCTGCCCTATGATCTTAGAAAACTTTTCTCCCAGAAAAGTCTGTTTCAAGATTATTGTTTCATTGTAGACCCAAAAAACTCTAATTTGAAATTAAACCTAGACTCCAGCCTTGATTCAATTCAGTTTTAGTACTTTTGGCCAAGAATAGTTAGGAGAAAGAAGCTTATATTAGGAAAACTTAATACCTGCTTTAAAAAAAATCACTCTGAGCTGCAGAGAAAGTAATAATGTCTCATCCACATCACCTGGGGTAAACTAGCTATTCCTTAATTACACCCCACAGCCACTGGCTGTGCTATCTGGAGATAGGGCCTGTAGGGCCAGGACCTTGGCCAGCATCTCAGCTGGTTCTGTTACACACTGACAACTCTTACACACAGTCAACTCTTTCATACTTGTTCTAACTGCATACAGATATATGTTAAAATCACAGTTAGAAAAACAAGTCAGAAGACAAGCCCAGATGTTTTCATGATTTCCTGAATTCCCTGGAAATTCCAGGCACATGCAGAAAATCCTGACACCCTCAAAGAAGTTGGTTATATCAAAGGATAGTTAAAGAGCTGCGGTGTCATAGGTCAGTGGCAGAACAGATGCTTAGCATGTTTGGGGCTCTGGGTTCAACCTCCAGCACCAATAATAATAAAATAAAATAAAAAGTACAGTTAAAGACTACAAGTAATGAAAGGTGAAGAAATCCTGGAGCAAAAGTTAGGAAATCTGTGTTCTAACCCCAATTCTACTTTGTATTGTATAATCTTGGGTAAATTAGTCTTTCTGGGCCTTAGTTTGCATATTTACTTCAGGACTCAGACCCCTTCTCCAGGCAGCACCCTATTTTACGTTCTCTAGGCTGGTATGGGCATGGCCATGCGCACCTATTTGCAATATCAGCCAGTTTGTGGTTCAAAAAGATAGGATCAGAGAAAGGGGCTTAATCTTTCTCGAGGGCCTACTGCACACTGGCGTCTGGTAGGGCCTATACGGTCACTACTTCCTTTTGAACATGGTCATGTATTTTTGCCCCATTTTAAAGCTGAAAACTGAAGCTCAATGAGGTTAGGAACTTGCTTAGGGTCTCCAAGATAGTAAGGAACAAAGAAGAAATCAAACCTACACTGGCTTTACTCCGGAAGCCCATAATTCAAAGGTTACTGCACCTAGCACTCTGGACACTTGAACTAATGAATGAGTGGATGATGACTATGTAAACAAAATCATAAAGGTTGATGAGGACATTCAAAATCTCTCTTGCCTCCTTGAAAGAGAAATAAAATGATGTTTTTGCCACTAATTTAGCCATATGAAATTCATCTCACCCTTTTCTGGATCTGAAACTGCTGTGGCTCAAAGTGCCATCTCATTGTGCTATGTATTAGTCAGTGCTAGAGAGAAAAGACATCAATGCAATTAGAAATGAGAAAGGTGAAATCACAACAGATACTGTCGAAACACAGGAGATGGTAACTACTTTGAAAAATTATATTCCAAAAAATTAGCAAATTTTGAAGAAACAGACTCCTAGACACATACAAATTACCAAAATTAACCCAAGAAAATATAAATATGCCTAACAACATAATAACAAGCAAAATTGACACAATAATAAAGAATATACCAACTAAAAAATGCCTAGGACCTCATGGATTCACTGCTGAATTTTACAAAAGTTTTAAGGATATTATTTCACCAATATGCCTCAAGCTCTTCAAAGAAATTGAAAGGGATGGAGTGCTACAAAATTCATTTAAGGAAGCTAGCATCACCCTGATCCCCAAACCAGATAAAGACTCAGCTAAAACGAAAACTAGAGGCCAATCTCCTTAATGAATGTGGATGCAAAAAATCCTCAACAAGATATTAGTAAATAGAATGCAGCACATTATTAAAAAGATGATACATCAAGATCAAGTAGGTTTCATTCCAGAGATGCAAGCATGGTTCAACATATGTAAGTCAATGAATGTAATACATCACATAAACAAGAGCAGGGTCAAAAGCCATATGATCATATTGATAGATGCAGAAAAGGCTTGTGACAAAATTCAACACTCCTTCATGATAAAAACATGAAGAAAACAGGTAGAGAAGGACCATACCTGAATATGATAAAAGCTATTTATTACAAACCAATAACTAGCATCATGCTAAAAGGGGAAAAACTAAAAGCATTCCACCTAAAATCAGGGACAAGATATGGATGTCCACTATAGCCTCTTTTATTCAACATAGTACTTGAAACATTAGCTGGAGCAATTAACCAAGAGAAAGAAATAAAAGGGATACATATAGGGAAGGAAGAACTCAAATTATCATTACTTGCAGATGATGTGATACTCTACATAGAATACCCATAGAACTCCACCAAAAAAACCTCTTAGAATTAATAACCAAATTCAGCAATGTAGCAAGATATAAGATCAACACTCAAAAATCATGGCATTTATGTGCATCAATAATGAATAACGAGAAGGAAATTATGAAAACAATACCATTCACAGTACCTTCAAGAAAAATGAAATACCTAGGAATTAACCTAATCAAAGAACAAAAGACCTCTACAAAGAAAACTACAAGAAGAAGAAGAAGGAGGAGGAGGAGGAGGAGGAGGAGGAGGAGGAGGAGGAGGAAAAGAAGAAGGAGAAGGAGAAGGAGACTGAAGATTGAAGATTTCAGAAATGGAAAGATATCCCCTGCTTCTGGATAGGCAGAACCAATATTGTCAAGATAGCCATACTTCCAAACAGCTATACAGATTTAATACAGTCCCATTTGAAATATCAACTCCGTTGATGTAAAGCATACTTTACAGATTTAAAGAAAACATCCCTAAAATTCATATGGAGCCAGAAGAGGACTAGAAGAGCAAAAGAAATTTTGGGCAACAAGAGCAAAGCAGGAGGCATAACAATACCTGACTTCAAGCTATACTACAAAGCTGTGGTGCAAAAAGAACCGTCCTTCACTGTTGATGGTAATGTGAACTAGTACAACCATTATGGAAATCATATGAAGTTTTCTCAAAGAACTGAAATTAGGAATTCCATATGACTCAGCTATACTCCTGCCCAGAGAGCTTAAGACATCATACTACAGTGATATATGCATACCAGTATTTATAGCAGCACAATTCACAACAGCTAAATCCTGGAAGCAGCCTGTGTATCGAAAGAAAATGTGATATCTATATATAATGGAATACTACTTGACTATAAAGAATGACAAATTTGAGACATCTTTAGGAAAATGGATGCATTTGGAAAATATAATGTTGAGTGAAATAAACCAGATACAGAAACTTAAATACCATAAAGTATCTCTCATATGAGTGAAGCAAAGTACAAACAAAGAGAATAATAAAGGATGGATAGAAGGGGATAAAGGGATTGATCTCTTGCTATAGAGAAGTGGTTCAAGGGAACAAGGGCAAGGAGTGAGGAGAAAGGGAAGGGGAAATGAATAGAATAAATATATGCCATGTACATAAACCTAATAACTTCAATTAATATAAACATTATATGCCATAACATGAGCCAAGATTAATAATATTTGTGTGTGTGTGTGTGTGCCGAAGATCGAACTCAGGACCTTGAGCTTGCGAGGCAGGCACTGGAACCACTGAGCTAAATCCCTGGGCCAAGATTAATAATATTGAAGATAATGAAAAATGGGATTGGGGAGTTGGAGGAAGAGGGAGGGGAAGACGGAGGGAAGGAGTGACCACCTATAAGAGCTGGCTCCAAGGTTTAAAAGGACCACTGGGACTCAGGCTCTCTAAACCAGTCAGTCAATATGTATAGTTTAAAGAAAATTGATTTTTAAAAGAAAATCAGTTATTCTGCATTTCTAAATTCCTTGAAACTCAGCTTTGAAACTCATCCCTGTATGTATGGAGGGGTTGAATTCCATTTAACCTGAGGAATCCCTTTCTGGGTCAAAGTTCCAGTTTCACTGTATATTCCTTTCATTCCAATCAGAAAGGTTGACCACCCTAAATCCATGTTGAGCTCTGTCCCTTTCTGGTTGCCTATTCATAAGATAAATAGCTAAATTGCCTGTTAAAATATATTTGCTACAGAAATAAAGATAGTTAAAGAAAGGAGAGAGGCCATTCGGTGCTCCCTGAGTTCCTGGCAGAGATTTGTGCTTGTCTTCTGATGTCTATCCTCTGCTTTCATGGTAAGAAAACTCATATTCTGAGATGAGCAGGCACATGACCTCTTAGACCAAAAAATACATCTCCCAGACTCCCTTGCAGCTGGATGTGGTTATCAACCTCTCCCACTCTACTTCCCAAATGCAGTGTGGCACTGTGGAGCCATTTTGGTCTATGTAGAAGATGTCAATGCTAGGGTAACACGAAAGGACAGAGCTGCCACAGCTAGCCCTAGACTGCCTAGATGACAAACCACAATGTAAGACCATGTATCATTTATCATCATAAATAACCATTGAGATATTTTTATTTTGAAAAAAGCACTCAAACCATCACAAGTACAAACCTCAAAAATCATTGAGATGGAATCATTTTATTTTTTTATTCAGTCACAGGGAATAAATTAATTACCTTGACTTGATGCCACATTGGGAGAGGAAATGGATTTGAGGACGTTTTCCACAAAAAGTTGAATATTTGGGTCTATAGAGTAAAAGAGAAGTCAGGGATGGTGAGAGGGACTTAGTCAAGAGTCTTCTGCATAATAACAACAGTTGAATTGGTGGTACCAGTGACTAATCTCAAGACAGGAAAATAGAGAGAGCAGAGAGGCTGGATGGGACAATCTTTGGTTAGGTAAAAGGAGAAAGAAAGAGATTTGGAGAAAATGCAGCCAGGAGAATGGAGGGGAAATCAGGCTAACTTAGTCATAGATGACAGAGAGAAGTTAGGAAAAGCTTCGAAGACTCTGGAACAAGTAGGGTTAGAGAACAGAGCACTATATTTTTCATGTGGATATCACTAGGAATCCCAGGGGGCACAATTTTGGGTAAATGATTGTCATTATACAGGGTCCAAAGAGGTTCCCAAAGTGAAGCTAGAGAACCTAACACCCCACCCCACCCCTCCCCCGCCACCTGTAGAATTAAGTTGCAGGCTAGCTGACTTTCATTGTTAAAAAAAAAAAAAAAAAGAATTTTCAGGGAGTATCCGTAAGAGGCATAAAGAGAGTACTAGGCAGAAATTCAAAAGTGCATACTTGAGGAAATAGAATATGGGCCCTCAGGAGAGGGAGAGATGCATTATGATCTGTAGCTGGGTATATTTAAGGGGTGTTGAGGATTTCTTCAAGATGGGTGGTCTAGGATGTGTATTCCTTCTGTTACTGAGGTTCTGGGGTGTTGTGGGTTCCTACTAGAGATTCTTTCTGGGCTTTTGCTATCCTGAGCAAAGAACTGGTCAAGACAAGTACAAAAGGTAGTGAGATTTTACATTTATTAAAGGTATTATAGGTAGGAAAAGAAATATTCTCTACAGAGTTAGTATGGGCCAATTAAAAGAAGTAAAAGAAGTACACTCTACAGAGTGCAGAGAAGGCCACTGAAGAACTTACAGTGGCAAAAAGGTTAATGGCTGTCATCTTTTATTTACCCTATTCTGACTTAAGATTTAGGTCATCCTATCAAAAACTTCTTGATCCTGTTCCAGATGAACTGAAGATAACATTCTCTGATTGGTCCCAGATGCAGTTTTGGGTGCATGAGTCCTGGATCTCTGTGATTGACAGTCATGTCCACTTGCCCGGCCAGTTTGCCGCACCCTAATCTCCTGCCTCACTGTACTGTCAGGTTACTCATGTGTGTTAGTTACTTTTCTCTCATTGCTGAAACAAAATACCTGACACCCAAAGTTGGAGGGGAAGGGGTTATTTGGTTTACAGTTCATAGAGGTTTCAGTTGGCTGGCTCCAAGACAGGAATGACAGACATCATAGAGGAGAAACCACATGGCAAGCATAAGGTAGCAGAGGCAACAAGGGAGCCTTCACAGCATCTTTCTGCCTCTTTTGTCCCATCTAGACTACTAGAATTAGGGCAGTTCTAAAACACTCATTAACGTGTAGTGGTTTAGTATTCTCACACCCTTAATCCCAGCATCACACATTCCAGATTCAGCTACCTCTGACCAAATGAGGCTTTGGGGGGACATCCAGACCCAAATCATAACATTCCTCCATTGGCCCCCCAAAAGACTCATGTACATTCCTTTATGCAAAAGGTATTTAGCCCATCTCTAAGAGTTGCCAAAGTCCTAATAGTTTCAGCATTGCTGAAAAGTCCAAGTGTGAGGTCCCTGAGATTTAAGGCAAACTCTTAGCTGCAAGTCCCTATACAAATGAAAAGAAAATTAAACACTTCCAACATTCAATGGCACAAAATAGACATTTCCATTCCAAAATGTAAAAATAGGGGGATACAAATGAATGGGAAAAAAATCAAGTCCAAAATCCATCAGGGCAAACATTAAATCCCAAAGTTCCACGTCCAGCATCCTTAGCAATCTGTGGCAAGCTGTGAACGCCAAAAGATTTGGGTGGCTCCTCCCCTATGGCACTTCTGGTAGTTGTAGCTCCCACAACTTCTCCTTGGGGCTGGCTTTGCTCCCTCCTTGCAATTTTTCTTAGATGATCCATGCTCCTGGCTTCTCCAAACTTCTGGGGTCTCCACTGCCCATTTGGATTCACATTCACAGCTTCATACACTGCCCTCTCAGGGGCACACTGCCTGGCTTCCAAGGCCTTCTGAAATCTGGGTGGAAGCCATCCTGGCCCTACAACTCTTCCATTCTGCATGCACCTAAAACCAACACCACATGGATGATACCAAGGTCTGCTGCCAGCTGGAGTTTTAGCCCGGCTTCCTTCTCTCTTGGCTGTAGGGGTTCAGTGCCTATGAAGCAAATCCTGAGAAACAACTTCCCTAAGCCACCATTTTGGAACAGCTTCCCCAGGCCACTACCATTTTGGAACAACTTCCCTAGGCTGCCACCATTCTGGAACATGGTGCTCTGGGGCTTTCTTCCCAAAGCAAAATCTTTCACTTTTACAATTCTGAGACTGCAAAGGGTGGAATTTTTCTCCTTCCTGTGATGCCCTCAGGCCATTTTTTCTATTCTCCTATTCCCTCTCAGCAATCAAGATCTCCTCTGCCCTATCATTGTAGTCCAAAGCTTTACTGGGGCTTCCTTTCTGGGCAAACTGAAAACATTTTAAACTATTCTACTGGGCTCTTTGCTATTGATTTTCAACATAGATCTGGCTAAAAGCCCCCAACAGTAGCTATGCCACCACCTCAATATTCAACTGCCTTGAAATTTCTTCTGCAAGATTATTTAGTCCTCCAATCTCAGTCTCAGGCAAAGTCTCTGGACATGCACAAAATGCAGACAAACTTTCTGCCAAGCCATAACACATATCTTCTGGAGTCCAGCTGCCAATGCAATCCTTCTTCCTAGCAGAAACTTCCTGAGCCTGGTCTTTACCAGCTTTCTAGTCTTCTGAGCTCTGACCAGAATCTCCCATACAGAACAGCCTAAGGTGTTCCAGCTCTAATTCCATAGCCAACATCTCCAAACTTTTCTTAACTCTTCCCCTTCCCAAAAGCCAGTTCCAAAGGCTCTTGAGCCACATGGCCAGATAATGTCACAGCTGACCCCACTTCTCTGGTACCAAATTTCTGTGTTACTTTTCGTTCATTGCTGAGACAATATACCCAATGCCCAAAGTCAGAGGGGAAGGGGTTTATTTGGTTTACAGTTCATAGAGGTTTCAGTCCATAGTCGGCTGGCTCCAATACATGAATGGCAAACAGACATCGCAGAGGAGAAACAACATGGCGCACACAAGGCAGCAAAGGTAACAAGAGGGCCTTCACCACATCTTTCTGCCTCTTCTGTCCCATCCAGACTACTGAGATTAGAGCAGTGCTGAAACACTCACTCATGTATAGTGGTTTAGTAATCACACACCCTTAATCCCAGTGTTACACATTCCAGATTCCTGACCAAATGAGGCTTTAGGGGGATATCCAGACCCAAACCATAACACCACAGCAGACTATGTTAGAATGCAAACAATTTACAGGTGTTTGAAGTTGAGATTTGCTGCCCGCTAATATTTCTGCTTCCTTGAGGATAAAGGTCTGTGGGAAGAAGCACAATTTACAAATGAAAACAGTGGTCCATTCCCGAGTGAAAAAGGCCAATTTGTAGGCATAAGGGAATTATCCATGCTTATCATATCTTGGGAGAAGAGAAAGAAAAAATAAAGTTTAAAGAAGGCTTGTGTCCTGAAGTTGTAGTTTTTCTTAAAAGTGAAATTTTTAAATTCCAGTTTTCCTTGTCTCCTTTTTACCTATCTTTATTCTTCGATCCTACCTCATGATGAGAACTTAGCTAGATTGCAGAGGTGGGACTAGGTGAGGAGGTGGCTGAGATGTGAAGTCATCGAGCAGTCTGATGGAGGAAGGAGGAGAGGGGAAGCCTCTGGATGCATCAGGAACAGTAGAAAGTACCCCACCAGCAGAGAAAGCTTTGTGGAGTGGAGCCTGACCACTATGAAACTCAGATGTTAGCTCTCATTTTAGTTTTCTGGTTGTTTGGGCCAAGTTTAAAAACTATAAGAATTGAAAGGGTTGAAGAAAAAGAGACAGCATTGATAGAAGGGCCCATGGAGTTCTGCAGTGTTCCTGGGGAGCTAACACTAAGGGAGGGGTCAGCCATGTCAAGGGTAAGACAGAGAAAGCAAAGCTTTGTAAACTGAGGCTAGGGGTATAAGGCAGTGGCCCGGAGCCTGCCTAGCAGGTGCAAGGACCTGAGTTTGATCCCCAGTATAAAAAAAAAAATGTTAGCCAGCCGTGGTGGTGCACACCTGTAATCCCAGCACTCGGGAGGCTGAGGCAGGAGGGTTCCTTCAAGTTCAAGGCCAGCCTGGGCTACATACTGAGTTCAGAGCCATCCTGAACTACAAAATGAGATCCTATCTCAAAAAACTGAAAAAAAAAAAAAAAAAGAAGAAAAGCTTGGTAAACTGAGAAATGAGGGCTTCAAAATCAGATGGACCTGGTTTGGGCTGGTGTTTGGACTCTTTATTACCTTATCTCTCAGGGCGTGTTTCTTCATCTGCAAAATGGAATGTTTCCAATTCCTCATCATTATTGTGGGGATCAGAGAAGGGGTATGTAGATTCTAGCACCATGACAGATACCCAACAACATCACTGTCCCTGCTTTGATCTGTTTCTAGAAAGGCACTATGACGGGATTCTTTCTGAACAGTGAAAAAATGATTTAATATTAAAAGTCAAATGTATCATTAAATGCATAATTTTGTGATGCCCCCACCCACCCACTTGCCATGTTTCCTGGAAAAATTGCCCATTTGTCTTCCATCCCCATGATTCAGTGAGAATATCGAGCTTCACTGAAACCAGGAAGGGCCCCTTTAGCAGATGCTGTCTTCGTACACTTATGCTGTAATTTACATTTGTGAAGCTGTCTTATATTTGTGATTGTATTTGATTCTGATGATGGAAAGTGGGACAGATGTTTGGTTGGTTTTTTTTTTTTTTCTTTTTGGTACTGGGGATCGAACTTGGGACCTTGCGCTTGCAAGGCAGGCACTAGAACCACTGAGCTAAATCTCCAGCCCTGGGACAGGTGTTGAGATCCATATTTTGCAACTGAAGGAAAGAAAACACACCTAGAAAAGGAAATGTGGATGGTCTCTAGAACTCAGCAAGGGTCATTCAGGAGTTCATGCCAGAGGACCCTCTTTTTCTTTTAAAAATAGACTTGCTTGATTGGGGAATGCTGTAGATAACGTGTAATTTGACATTAGCGGGACATTTGCCAAACGGTGGACAAGGGGAGCTTTTCAGGAGCAGGAGGCCTGTGGTGGAAGAGGGAGTAGCTGTTGGCTGCTGAGGGGAGAATTAGGGCCCATGGCAAGGTGCATACAGGGAAGCAGAGCTGGATTCAGCTCATGATAGGACTGTCTAAAAGCTTGAGGTACTTCGTGAGGTTGTGATTGCTCTGTCTGTGGAAGTAGATGATTTGCTATTGAGTACAGATATTTTGTGTAGGAAATGGGATTTTGGACACTTATGAGGATATCTAACTTTAGTGACAATTATGAGGATATCTAACTTTTATTTCATTCCCACAGCCACCCTGAGAGACAGATATTTTTTCCATCTTGCAGATGAGAAAATCAAGATCAGAGATTAAGTTACTTGCCCAGTCACCCAAATGGTAAGGAGCAAAAACAAGACTCAGTCCCACATCTTATGGCAGCCTTCATTTTCCTCCACCATCTGACTCTACAGTTTTAAGATGGAAATAGTCTCTGGTCTAAGATGGGTCCCTGGACAGTTTTGATTTCAAGGTCTTCAATTTGCTCAAGTGAAAAACAGACATACTGATTTCCTCTCCCTTCCTATCCTGTAGGAAGGTTGATAATATCCATGAAGCAATTGGACAAAGTAGTTTAAAATTCTCCCTGCCCTAGCATAACCTATTTGTAAATTAACTTAATCTCATGGTTTGAAGAGCTAATACATATACCTGGTACAAAATTGAAATTACACCAAAAGATGAGCAACAAAAGGAAAATATTCCTCTCACATCTGCTCCCCAATCCCATTCCCAATTTCCTTCCTATGAGACTGTTATGGGCTAAATATTCAGTTCCCCCCAAATGCATATGCTGTAATCCTAAACTCCAATATGATGATATCAGGAGGTAGGGCCTTTAGATGGTGATGAAATCATGAAGGTGGAGCCCTTACAAATGGGATTAAGGTCCTCATAAAGAAGACCCCAACTTCTTTCTTTCTACCACATGGGGACATAATGAGAAGAAGACTACCTGCAACCCGGAAGAGGCCCTCTCCAGGCCCAGCCCATGCTGGTATCCTGACCTTGGACTTCCAGGGTCCAGAACTGTGAGAAGTACATGTTTGTTGTTTTAGCCACCCAATCTAGACAATTAATTTTAGTCGTCTGAGCTAAGATGATCCATGCAACAGTTTCTTATGTATCTTTCAGTGGAGGACTTTTCTGTGCACAAACAAACAATTTGCTTATCTATGTTTCCCTGCAAATGGTGGTATGCTTTATGCATAGTTCCACTTCTTACTTTTTACACTAATAGCTTTAACTTATATATATATACTTCTTACACTATTAGATTGATTTATGTGAAATAACTAATATACCTCTTTTGATCTACAAAATAAGCTGGAAATCCTTCCATATTTGCATAAGGAACCTCCTCAGTCTTTTCTTTATGGTCACACAGCAAGGCGTCAGGAATCCCAGATTTACACATGATCTGTAAGCAGCACCCAGATCGATAAGTAGAATATTATTGGCATCTAGGAGGCCCTGTGTGCCCCCTCCCAGTGACTACTTGACTTCAAATTCTATCTAAACAGAATGAACCAAGAATGAGCCTTCTGGGTCTACCTTTTAAAAAAATGGTTGCACTTTATTTATTGTCCATTTTGGATTTTAACTCTATTGTGTTTTATTGATGAACCCTAAGTTTATAATCTTTTACTACTACAAGCAAAGGGAAAGATGAACACCCTTATAAATAAATGTATTTTAACATTTGTTTTATTATTGGAAAGTTCAAACACACGAAAAGTAAATAGAATAGCATAAGGAACATTCAGCAACTATCAACATTCTGCTCTTGCTCAGCTTAATGTATTTGTAGAGTGGGATTCTATTTACTTACCCTCCGCCCCCCAAAAAAGTCCTTTGAGAAGGCTGTGCCCAATATGTAGACCTGGAGGCTCAGCAGCATCAATGAGTATCTGTGTGGCCATGGGGAAGTTACCTAACCTGTCTTACCCCCACTTCTAATGCACTGGAGGTAATTCCTACTGCAGGGAGTTGTGGGGCGGAGAGAGCAGCTCCTCTACGCGATTTTTGAGCTGTAGGTAGGGACTTTGAGGGAGCCAGGAGAAGATGCAGGAAGAAAGGAGGGCTTGGACTATAGCCAACCCACTTACGTCTTTTATAGAATAGTGTCTTTGGTATGATTTCATTTGATAAAATGGTTTCAGTGCTTAAGAAAGAAAAAGAATCTGTTTGGAACCACCAGTATAGTCAACGTAAAAGACTCAGCCCAGGGCTCCTGTGTTATCCTTCATATTCTGCTTTTTTCCTTTTATTTTTTCAACTCAGTTTCCTACTTGTCAAAACCACTTTCAAGCCAAGGGACACTTAAATAAAGAGAGAAACGTCAGGGAGAATGAGGGGTCAGGGCAGAGAAAGGATGTCCTCATTCAGATGGGAAGCCTTGAGGTAACATCACAAGATTCCATCCTCCTCTCCTCTTCTGCTCCCCATCTCTGCCTCTGGGATATCGGAAGTCCCCTATCGTTTGCTTCCAAGTCTCGGCTCAGTGGGTTCCGGCTTCCCAGTCAATTCTACTTTTCTACCTCCTGCAGCTGTGCCTGTCATGAGTTCAAATCCCTCTCGTCCCAGTGCTATCTGCTCCTCCTTGCGCCCAAGGGCCAAGCTGAGAGTGCGCGCGCCCCACCCCGCCCTTTCGGCCCGCCCGGGGTGGGGAAGTCAGGAGTCTGTGCCCGCCCCCCCAAACCTGCCCAGCCTGCACTTGCCTGCCCAGCGCCTGCAGCCAACGTGCTCGCTGGCTGCCGAGGACGTCAGGACCGGGCTCCCCTCCCAGCTCAGAGCACTTGGCCCTGGCAGACGCCCCAAGATTGTTGTGAGGAGTCTCGCCAGTTGGTGTAATCTGAACCAGCTGTGTCCAGACTGAGGCCCCTATTTGCATTGTTTAACATACTTAGAAAATGAGGTGTTCATTTTTAACATTCCTCCTCCAATTGGTTTAATGCTGAATTACTGAAGAGGGCTAAGCGAAACCAGGTGCTTCCGCCAGGGCTGTGCAGCGGCTCGGAGCACCCGGCTCTCCCCAGCCCTTGCCTCTGATCCCCGCCTGGAACAGGGTCCCCGGGAGCCCCACCGGCCCGCGGAGCTCCTCTGAGCGTCCGGCCGCCAGCTCCTTCCTTCCCCGCTGCCTCTTCTCGCCGGGCATCTTGGACATGCCCGGACTAAGAAGGTAGGTTCTTCTCGGCAGGGTCTGGAAACCTTACCAAACCCTGGTGGGTGGAAAATGTCTATGGCTGCGATTCAGGCGGTGTCAGGGTATTGGGAAAGGCATTGCTAGTGATGCAATGACATTGTTAATTATAAAAAGCTGCGCCTCTGTAATTTCCATCTTGAAGTTGCTTTTGAGTTGATTTTCTAACAGTTTCAGAAGTCAGCATCAGAGAGCAGAGAGAGAGAGAGAGGTCTGCAAAAAATCTCAGTGCTTTATTCCTCTTTTTGGAAAGGACGTCAACTCTGTACACAGTGGGTTTTTTAGTATATTTTTTAAATTGGGGAGATGGATTATTAGCAATTGCTTTGCTGCAACGACTGCTGGACAAGCAAACGGATTTGGTGAAGTCGTGGGCTGGATTTGCTCTATGTCTGTGTGGGATTCACAAAGGGTATGGGACCCAGATGTTTCAAGCCAATGAAAAGCGGGGACCACAGACAGAGATACATGTAAGCAAATGTTTTGCTCTTCTTTGCGGAAATTGCAGTTCCGCTCAAGGAATCCTTAAACCTTGCAGAACTTGAGCTACATGACATCTGTGCAGCCTTTATCTTGCAAAAGCTTGGAACACAAAGGTGCTCTATACAAATTAACCGTGCGTGCATGTGTGTGTGTGTGTGTGTGTGTGTGTGTGCGTGTGTGTGTGTGCACGCATGCTGAGTACTAAGCTACAATAATGTTGTCCTAGGTCAGGGACCCACACGTCAATGACAGTCCAGATATTTGCTTGATCTCCCTGGCTTTCCTCATATTTTAGGATGGTGCACAAAATGGGTGAACCCACCTGATTTAGAAAGTTTCAAGGACCAGTTTGGGGCATGGACTCCCTTCCCTCCCCAGTACTAATGATAGTTGGTTCATTTTTGGCATTTTCTAGGGTTTTCCTGACAAGGTGCAGCTATTCGTGATGCTGTGGGACCCAGAGTGCCTGAGTATTTTTTCATTTTGGAAACCCTCCCCAGTAGCCTGGAGCTTATTTGGGCCCCAGCACAAGGCTGTGGTGCTTCCAGGAGGCTGGGCTTGGGGCTGGACCATCCTGGGGCTGCCTGTGGCCAAGGGGAATGGGGGAGAAGGAGTAGGGGGAGAGGCGGGCTCAGCACACCCTTTCCACCAGGTCTTGAAGTCCACTGCCTGCACTCAGCCTGTTCTGTCTCCAACATAAACGAGACAGGATCTTATAACCATCCCAAAGGAAACTTCATGTGAAGAAACAGGAAAACATTGAAATTCATAATATACAGACTGGAAAATAAATTTGTTATTGTTCTTTCATTCCTTCCAGATATAATTCTGGCCGTCGCAAATATCAAAAAAGCCCTAGGATTTGGCTCTGCACTTTATAAGGTCAGAGCTGTCTCCAGGGTTATAGAACCTGGCTCACACAGGCGCTCAGATGAAATGAAAACCTGTGGATGCTCGAGGTCTTGGATCTTTGGACTGGAGACTACATGAAGGCAGTGGATTTGCATGCGCTGACACCACATTGGGCTCTGTTCTCCCTGGATGTCACCTTCGCACTGGATGCTTCAAGTATCCAAAGTTGCTGCTCCACATGAGCCAGGTGGCATGGGTGTGAGTGGGTTGTGCAATCTGCTGAACACTCCTTGTGTAAAGGAAGGGATTATAAAGTCCTGGTCCACATTAGCAGTCACCAGCTCCTCAGTCCAGCCTGGTCCCCAGGTCCACTACCTACTGATGAAGCCCCCAAGATCGCTTTCTCCAGGAAGTCTTCCCTAACCATCCTGTCCCCACCCCTAGCCTAGCTGTCCTGGCACCCAGGGGCATTCCTAGCAGTGCTCTTCCCAAAGACCCTGATTCCTGCCACTCCCCAGCCAGCTCAAGGCGGTAGTGATTCGGTGATAGTTTTGTAGCTCTTCTGCCTAGTGCCATGGTACAAGCAGGAGTTGCTCAGATCAATTGATATTGAATGTAATAATAATAGCACTTGATAAAGCTCTGCATTGGCGTAGATTTTGAATTTTTTTACATCTTATCATTTTGAAGCGTGCAGTTCAGTAGCGTCATATGCATTCACTATGCTGAGCAACCAATCTCCAAAACTCTTTTTATCTTGCAAAACTGAAACTCTGTACCCATTAAACAATAATTTCCTCTTCCCGCTTTCTTTGCAACCACCATCCTGCTTTCTGCTTCTATGTGTTTGACAACTCCAGATACCAAGCGTGAGTGGAATTCTACAATGTTTGTTTGTTTTTCTGCGTAGCTTATTTCACTTAGCTTAATGTTCCAAAGGTTCATTTATGTCGTATCATGTTTCATAATTTTCTTCCTATTAAAACCTGAATTATTTATAAAATTCAGAAAACTAAAATTTATATCATTACACAACAGGGATGAACAGTTGATATTTTGGTTATCGCTTCTCTTATATATATATATGGTTTGTTTAGTCATTCATTCATCTGTGGACATTCACATTGTGTCAGTCTTTTGGCTGTTGTGAATAATGGTGCTGTGATCATGGGTGCACATATATCCCTTTTACTTCTTGTTTTCAGTTCTTTTGGGTATTCCCAGAAGTAGACTTGCTAGATCATGTGGTAATTTCATGATTAATTTTGGAGGTAACTATGAATGCACCAGTGTTACATTTCCACCAACAGTGCACAGGGATTCCAATTTCTCCACGTCTCTCCTATCACTTGTTATTTTCTATGTGTCTTTTTAAATGGTCACTTTAATGGGCATGAGATGGTACAGACTTTGTGTTTGTGGAAGGATCTCAGTGACCACAGTTTTATCAATAAAAGCTTGGGAGAGGTGAAGAGCTGAATCACAGGTAGCCGCAGAGAGGCTTAGTGGCCCGTGGGTGGCAGCACTGGCCTGACCCAGTGCTGGCTTCTCCTCCTGTCTCCTGCTCTGTCCTCTCTGGGCTGTGCAGGTTCCCCGGTCTCTTCCTCCACTGGGAGCTGAGGCTACACTCTATAGCTGGCACAAGGGACTGCTCCATCTGTTGATTGGGGATTCTCACCTGTGGGGACTGAGGGCTCAAAGCTCTGGGTAAGTGACTTCCTGTGACCCTGTTCTTCAGTGGAACTCAAAGTGCCTCACATTCACATTTTCCCCTTTCCGTGGTTGAGGGCATGATAGCTTGTCTATTCTGTAATTATTTCAAAATAGAGATGCTCAAAGACCAGGCAGGTCTCCTACCTAAAGAGGAAAGACCAAGACAACAGGTCAGACCCTTGTGCATCTCATAGAGTTTGGTTTGGACTTTTTTATTTTGGGGAGCAGCAAAACCCTTTATTAAAAAAGTGTAACTTAGAAGAGGCAAGCTTTGCTAGGTATGGTTAGGGTATCTGGAAGGCCCCTTGGCTTCTCCACCATATTCCCTGTCCTGCCATAAATACACAGTGAAGTCACCATTAAAAATACAGAACAGGGGGCCGAGGATTTAGCTCAGTGGTTCTGCCATCTGCCTTGCAAGTGCAAGGTCCCGAGTTCAATCCCCAGTATCAAATAATAATAATAATAATAAAAAATACAGAACAGGCCCAGTGTGGTGGTGCACATTTGTAATCTTGGCATTCTAGGAGGCTAAGGCAGGAATATAGCAAGTTCAAGTCCAGCGTAGGCAATTCAGTGACTTAGACTCTGTTTCAAGATAAAAAATTTAAAAGGCTGGGGATGCAGCCCAGTGTGAATGCTCTGGGTTCAATCCCCAGTTACACACACACACACACACACACACACACACACACACACACGCACGCGCGCAAACATGATAGCATGAGATCCATGCTCTCAAATATACCTTGGGATTTACATTCAGTTTCTTACTTTCGCAGGATACTCACCGTTACCTTTCTGGCTCTCTGTCTTCCAAGTCCTGGGAATGCACAGGTAAGATTTTATTTTAAGTTAACCAGAAACATGTTTATAAAAACTAGAAAAAAGGAGTCCAGCCATGCATTTTAGAATCACAGGGTTGTAGAGGTGGGAGGTGCTTGACCTAATCAACCTAATTGGAGCTCTTCCTTGTATAGAGAGTATAGCAGAGGCTCAGAGAAGTAGAAACTGGCCCAGGTGAAGTTGTTTCTAAGTGGCAGTACCTTGACTTCCAGTTAGAAACTTATTAGATCATGCTGCCTCCTTTGTGTCTCTCAGGAAGACTTGATTTATCTGCAAAATTAAAATGTGTTGTCATGTTTCTGGATGACAGCGCCCCCGGGATCCCTGCATATGGCTTCCATGGGTCTGTGTGTACTCAGTTCTACATCCCCTGTGGAAGCAAGTGAAGCGAGGAAGCAAAGGTTCCAGACATCCCAACATGCTTTGCTAGAGGATTCTGCTCCAAACTTGGGAGGGAACCCCTGGGCTGGGACAACTGGAGGAGGCAGGCCAATTGAGGACAGAGGACAGGTAAGGTTAGGCTGGGACTGAAGGTCAGCCCTTGAGAACTGTAGGCAAAATCTTGAGAAGGATAGCAAAGAATTTCCTATCTCAGAGAGACCTTGCAGTCTTCAAATCCTGCCGTGTGGGGAACAGATGAAGATGTCTAGGCCCAGGGAGGGCAGTGTCATAGGGTTGTGTTCACTGTATGAACACATTCACTTATATTAACACATTTGGTCTTTATCCCTTAGGAAGTATTATTGTTCCCATTTTACAGATGGGGAAACTGAGGTATAGAAAGCATATGCAATGAGTAGGGGCTACACTGGGAATCTGAAGCCAGGTTGACCAGTGGATCTGAACCCACTCCACCACTGAGTGGCAGAGCAGGGATGGATCCTGGATCTCCTGTGCTTTATCCCATAGCCTCCTGCCTCTTCTGTTCCCTGGACTCTTGAACCTCTCCTGCAGTGTAGACCAGATCCATCATCTCCATCAATCAACCACAGCTCAGGGATCCCAGATTCTGAAGCTGGAGGAAGACGTAGAGACAGGAGCTGTGTCCCACAGTCAGACACTGGGCTCATTACTATGAAACTCCAGGGTCCAGGGGCTTCCCAAGGCCTCCATGCCTGTCCACTCTCCAGACATCTTTTTAAAAGTGCATAGAGCTGTAGTTCAAATTGTGTGTGAAAACCACTGTCCTGTGGGGTTGCAAGACCTGTCTCCTTCAGGAGGCTTCTTCCTGTAATTCTCCTATTGAGATTGAAATGGGTGAATTTCAGTGGGTGGCCCTAGTTAGAAAACTGACTTGACCTGCAGGCAGCTTTTATTGTATGTCCAGGACTGAGCATCAGGGAGAGATTTCATAGAGGACAAAGTATTTCATTGGTACTAAGCAGGAGGGGTTAGATTGGACCTAAAGAAAGAATCCTTGCCCTTAAAACTTGCTCTTTCCATCCTTGGAGAGGGGATGCAGATGTACATTGTACATATCCAATGTCATCATTGCTGCTCTTCTTATTAGAGCATCAAAAGGCCCAGAAACCACCTGCTCGAAATGGGGCTGATGAAGCAGGAGTGCAGGGAGTTTTTAGAAAAGCAATGCTAAGTGTGAGTGTAAGAAACTTTAAGAGAACAAGTAGGAATTATAATACAAGTGTTGGCATTATGAATGCCTTTTCTCTCTGCTCCATTTCTCAAACTTTCTCCAATGCAGCTATGGTATTTTTAGAGTAAAGAAGTAAGTGCAATGACCTTGTGTGTTTCTTTTCTCTCCTTCCCTGCAGCAACAATGCACTAATGGCTTTGACCTGGATCGCCAGACAGGACAGTGTTTAGGTACGAGTCATGCAGATCCCTTGCTGGGGTGGGATGTTTGATGCCAGCCCAATCACAGAGCTATGTCTTTCTTGGCTGTTGCCCACTACTGTCAAATCTGTATTCTCCTTCCCCATGGAAGAACAAGGGTGAGATGGGGAGATTGAGACCAATGAGGCCCTTGTATTGATCACCTTGTTTGTCCTGAGCACTGAATAAGCACTGTGAGAGGTCAAAGAATGGACCCCTATCCCCACTGAGCTTCCCTTCAGTATCATTTTCCTAGCACTACTGTAACAAGTCCCCACAACTCAGTAGCTTAAACCACACACATTTATGGTCTCATTGTTCTATAAGTCAGAAGCCCCACATCAGTGACCAGCCTAAAGGCCACACATGGGCAGAATGGCTTCCCTTCTTGAGGCTTGAACGGGGGACTCCATTCCATTGCTTACGAGGTGACTGGCAGGAGTCAGTTCCTGGCAGTTGGAGATGGAGGTTCTGTTTCCTTGATGGCTATTGGCTGAGGGTCTTTGAAGCTTCTAGAAGCTGCCCTTCCTCCTGGCTGGAGGTCCTTCCTCTGTCCTTAGAGCCATCACATCTCCTGCTTTGAGTCTCTTCTTTTTCTTTCAGAGCATCTCACTGACCATTTCTGCCTCTTGAACTTTCAAAGACTCATGCGATTCCATTGGGTCTACCCAGATAGTCCAGGATAAACTCCCAATCTCAGTGCCAGGAACCAGCAACCTGGATAGCATTTCTGCTGCTTTAATTCCCTTCACCAGGTGACAAAACGCGTTGGCAGGTTCCAAGGATGCGGAGGAGCCACTGGGAGGGGGGCATTTACTTAGCATACCCTCTAGGTGGGGAGAGACTTAGACAGAGTGAGCCTTGGGACAGGTTGAGGGAATGAAGTCACTGCCAAATGGAGGTAAGACCAATGGACTACGCAAAAGAAGAGGACAGAGTGACACTTTGTGTCCAGGGTCAATAAAGAGTGGTAGAAGTCACATTTGATTTGGACACAAGCTGGGAAGAACAACATAAATGAAGACCATGGGTGGAAAGAACTCTCAGAGCACAGAATAATGAGTTGTTGAGAAGCACAGTGTGTATGAAAAGAATAAGGTAGCTCTATATTGCTGCCCTGCCCCACACTGGGGAAGTATTTAGCTTTTTAATTACAGGTATTTGATTTAGGCCAAGTCATTTGTCTTCCCTGAGCTCATGTCAGCTAAGACACAGAGGGGCGAGAGATGTTTTGTCAGGATAAAACCTTCCTTGGGGAGTCTGAGCCTATACTTGGATTTAAGTACAGCACTTTGAGGAGGTGCCCAGGCACCATGAGTGGGGACAGCAGCCTCCTTTTCTGGTTCATCAGTTTTAACTCAACAACTCTATCTAGTGCACTCTGACTCTTAACATTCCCCTTCCCCAAGGTGGGAGTTGGTGTGAGCTTCTCAGTTGAGGTAAGATGGTGGGATAAACCGTCAGGGTCTAGTCCTCTCCCCCTAGCCCCTGGCCCTCAGGACCAGCACACGGAGCCAGGTCCACTGCTCACTGGAGCCAGAGTTCAGGTCTCCCCTGTCTCCAGCAAGGCCACCTCTCCCTTGCTAACACAGATAATGGGACACACCCTGATTGAGTAGGCCCAGTGTGTGGGCACAATGAGAACAAAAGAAAGGCTCTGTAGCTGCTTACAATTCCAGCACTCTGGAAGGCCCAGAGAAGAGGATCATGGGTTCAAGGCAAGCCTGGGCAACTTAGGAGCTTAGTATCTCAAATTTTTAAAAATTAAAAAGGGTTGGCATATAGCTCAGTGGGAAGGCCCTGGGTTCAATCCCGAGTACCAGAAGAAAAAAAAAAAGCCTCTGCTTTCTTAGCAAGTTACTAGCTCTCTGCCACTTACTGGGTTACACAATCCAAAGCGCTCTTTCTCCCCTTCCCACTTGTTATCTGGAATAGACGTGACAATAATTCTCCAGCCCTTCCCTGTGTTTTCAGACTTCTTCATTTGCTATAGTCTTGTAAGATTTTAAAAATACATTTGCTTGGCTTTCAAATGTGCTTCATCTAAAGAAAATGATGAAACAAATGGTAGCACAAGGTTCTGTGAATGTGGTCGACATCGTGATGGTGGTACTTGAAGGAGTGGTGTTTTGGTGACATCAGTTGCTTTGATTTGGTTCAGCCAGTGTTTGGGGGTGCCTGCCGTGGGGCAGCACTGGCTGGAGCACAGGCTGGTAAGTAGGTGTGTGGGTCCTCTGAGTCGCTCTGCTTATCTGTGTGCATGCTCAGTGTGGTCAGGGGCACTGACGCTCAGCTTTCTGTGGCCTCTGCAGATGTGGATGAATGCCGGACCATCCCCGAGGCCTGCCGAGGAGACATGATGTGTGTCAACCAAAATGGCGGGTATTTGTGCATACCCCGAACAAACCCAGTGTATCGAGGGCCCTACTCGAATCCTTACTCAACCCCCTACTCAGGTCCATACCCAGCAGCTGCCCCACCAGTATCAGCTTCAAACTACCCCACAATTTCAAGACCTCTTGTCTGCCGCTTTGGATACCAGATGGATGAAGGCAACCAGTGTGTGGGTGAGTAGCCTTGTCTTTCCTCCCTCCCCATTGTACCGGTGGAGGCACTGTCTGAATCCGCACATCTGCCCCAGTGGGTGTTAGCTACCAGGCAACACACCACTGGGACAGGGGCCTCCTTTCTACACACTTATTTCACTCTTGCAGCCAGAGTCTCTGGTCCTCTCCTGCCTTAGGAGATGAGTTTGCTGCTTCCTTCCTTGTTCTCCAGAAAATGAATTTGTTTTTTCTTTATTTCTTTCTATCTTTCTACCTACTTACGCATCACCTATCTATTTATGTACCTAGTTCAAATTTTCTCAGCTAAATAACAGATACATTTGGTCGAACTTGCTAAGTGAATCCTAGAGAGATTTAGAAAGGGCCAGAGCTCTGTCTTCTGAGGTAGAGTGGAGCACGTACTCCTGCAGGGAAACCTTTAGGGCCAACACCACTGTTCTAGAGAGAAGTGGATTACTTGCAAGGGAACCAGTGTTCTTATGGCCAAAAGGAGCCTCATGGATGAAGCCTCTGGAAAGAACTGGACACTGTATGCTATGTGCCCCAGAAGAATTGGTAAGGGGTGTGACCAGTGCCCTAGGGAGCTTTAGATCCCATTGGCCAATGTGGCCTGAGGAGAATTACCTGGGATCCATCCTGATCCCTTTGGCTGTGGTCAGATCAAAGCCTTGTAGCTTTCTGCAGCTTTGGAAGATGGTCCAGGGTGAAGGCCCTCAACTTTTTTGATCTTGAAACCCATCTGGTAAATTTTGTTTAGCCTAGATCCCTATTTTGTACATATTTATAAATGGCATACATATCCTGTTATAAGGCTTGAGGAATATAAAGCACACATAATAGAAACTTTGAAAGAATGCGATAAACATAAATATAAACTGAAGTTCTAATATTTCCTTCCTATATCCCCAAAGTGTGGGAGGCCATTGGTTTACTTAGTGAAATTTTTGTGGGCTTCAGAACTCGAGTATTGGGCTATAACCAACAGTTATAAAGACTGTTGATGAAAACTTCTATATGTTCATGGAAATGAGTGTGCATTTCCATTTGGATACATGTAAATAATATTCAAACAAGTGTCCTTCAGATCTCCCAGGGAAAATTGGATACACTTAAACCCAAGGTTTTGCATTCTTACTAGTCTCAAAGAGTGTGGTTGCATGTTCAGCATATGGGGAATAGAGAGACAGACAGAAAGAGACAGAGATAGACACAGAGACTGAATGCAGATGAGGGAGCTGTTATGTCTACCTTGAAGGGTGACGTGGACCAAGGGAGAAAGCGGGGGATCCAATCAAGCCACACATTTCTGCAGTTTTGGTGACGAACATAGTACCATACTTCCTTATAACACACAGCACAATAGTCCATTGTAATCAAAAGGACTTTTTAACAATCATCAACTTTAGTCTTTTCATTTTATGAAAAGGGCAATGTGGACTCCAACTAGTTAGGTAATTGCACAGATTGGCTCTGAGTCCAGCCGCCCTGACTGCCAGGCTACATTGTCCTAACTGGATGACACGACCGCTCCCATTTGAAAGAAAATAATGATATCAAAAGAAAATGCAGAGATAGACAGAGGGGGAGAGCAATGCTGTTCTTTCAGAGGAATGGCACATGGGGCCACCTAATCTGAATCACCGGTCCTCCATGTTCACAGGTAGGGGTGAGAAAGGGGGTGTGATGACACTTCGGAGATGCTCCAGCTTTGGGGAGAAGTCTCAGCTAGTCATGGTGTGGAAGTTCTAGCTGACATCCTGGGCCATCCCACCAGAAACCTTGTAGAACAGTAGGCACTGCCTTGGGGCTCCCCAGAGTACCCCTCCCTCCCACACACCTCCTTCCAGGATTTCAGACCTTGACACTGAAGACGTGGCTGGGAAAACTATTCATCCCCTGCCCCTTGACGTCATACCACTTGAGGCTCTGAGCCTGTCACATGGGAGGTGCAGAGCCTTCATAATGGCCCTTTTGTAGGAAGAATACAATCTAGGCACCCTGTGAGGACTGGCACCAGGCCCATCCATTTCCAAAATGTTCAGCATTAAGCATTCTCAACTCCGGGTTCTTTCTGATTTCCCCTCACTCCACCCCACGGCTTCCTGACTTACAGAGGTCTTTCAGCCCCACCCACCAGGCTCCTCTCACCATGGTAGGAGGTGGCGACAGGGTCTGAGAGCTAGAAAAGTGATGAGAAGGGAAGCTCCTGCTATCCACATTCCTTCTAGGCTCTGCGGTGGGGCTAGGAAGCTGCACTGGCTGTAGAGCCAGGAAGTGAAACAAAGGATGTTGGGGAAAGTCTTGCTGCCCCAGAAAGAGAAGGTGATGTTTTCCAGGGTGTAGCTCTGATCATGTGGAGAAGCAGTGGATGAGCAATGTGTAAGCTGGGGAGAACTGGGAGACATCTCTGAAGCTTCAGTCACTTTAGGAGAGGAAGACAGTAACTCCAAAGGAGCCTTCTCCTCTTCATCAAAATAAAAATAAAAAACAAGAGTCGCAGCAGGAGCTCTAGTAATAATACCAAATACATACATAGTGCTCCTGTGCCAGGGTCTGTACAGAATAAATGCCATTAGTTCTCCCAGCAACCCTACAAGGCAGGACTGTTATTGTTCCTGTGGTACCAATGGGGAAGTCAAAGCACAGAGGAGTTTAGCAACCTGTGTAAGGTCACACAGAGAATGAAGGGCCAGCCTAGGACTTGAACCACTCAGGCTCTGGATGAGGAAAGTGAGGCTCAGTGGGGTAAATGTTTCTTCGTAGCCCCTCAGAGACTCAGTACTAAGCCAGTGTTACTGGCAAGTTGTTACATTCTTAAAGAAATTTTTTGTTCTGTAAAATTTTGAACCTGGGCAAAAGTAGAGAGGACATAGTAAGCATTTACCGACTTATCATCCAGATTATTGGCACAGCTCCAATCTCATTGTTCTTTGCTTTCTATTTAGCACATTAATTTACAGCAGACCCCCTTCATCCTTAAATCTGAGATGTAAAGATTCTTTACCAAAACCTCTCAAAATCAACCCCATCAAATCCACAATATGGATAATGATAATCCACATCACTAAACTAGTACAAGTCAACAAGAGGCATTTTTCATTATTAAATATCCACATACTTTCCAGATTTCCCTGATTGTCTCAAAAATACCATTTTCCCACCAGTTTGTTTGAATCAGATCTGAATAAGATCTACCATTTGCCTTGATTTTTTTTTCTTTTTCTTTTCTTTTCTTTTTTTTTTTTTTTTTTTTTTGTGTGGTATCAGGATCAAACTCAGGACCGCTCACTTGCAAGGCAGGTGCAGCACCGCTGAGCTAAATCCATGGCCCCCATTTGCCTTGATTAAGTCTTCATTGTCATTCCAACTGTTTTGTTTCCATCACCACTTCTTTGTTGATGATACTGAGTTATTTGTCTGGAGAACTGATCATATTTGAGATTTTGCTGATGGCCTCATGGTAATGGTAGATGACCTACTTCTCTGTCCCCTTTATGTTCTATAAACTGGCAGTAGGCCTAGGCACTTGATCCAGTTCTGGCTTAATGTGGGGCGAGGGGCAAACTACTTCATAGCTAGCATCCTTGTTCTCTTTCCCTCCTCATTTCCATAATGTATAAGAGTCTGCTTTGAAAAAGCAAAGGGTACCCCTTTCACTGCAGCTTACTTTTGCTGGGTTTTGAACATGCTTTCAAGGAAGCTATCTTTTCTCTCGTGTCCAATTAGATTATGCCCTGTTCCTGTGAGCTAGGCAGAGCTCTGGTTCCCCAGGACCTCTGAATTTCCTTCTTAAGCTCTCCATTTTGGGTTTCACTTTGTAAGTAACTAGACCTGGCTCTTTCTGGAACAACAATTGGCCTCAGGTTTGAGTCCCCAATTACCTAGATATAAAACAGGAACATTTGGGACACTTTTACAGATGAGGGTGGGAACAGGGACCCAAGAATCATAGCCTATGAGCCAAGAATATTTTGTGTCATTAAGAAAACTGGCAGCTTGGCTTGAGAGTGCTCAGCTCCACAAGAGTGGTGACACTCATGCCTGGGTGGAATGTGTTCCCCAGAACCTTGACTCTTGGGAGATCTGGATGGAGATCCAGACAGACGCCATTAACTTGCAAAGAGGAAAGGGCTACTGGAGGGGAATGTCATCATCCAAGTCCCACACAAAAGGCAAAGTCAAACAAACACAGAGTCCTGAGCCAGCCAAATAGCAACCTGGGAGAAGCATGGTGTGGGGTTAGCAGTGTTGGTGCTGAAGGTCAGGGAGTGTGGGGGTCTGCAGCTGAAATGCCTGGGCACCCCGGATTTGAACCCACACACAGTGACCTTCCCCACATGACATGTTGCCTCTGGGAACAAGTTCCCTGACTGTGGCTGCCACTTGTCTCTGCACACTGTTTCCCTTGGGGGCTCAATGTGTCATCTCTCTGGGTAAATGTGCCAAGTACAGGCTTTGCTAACCATCTTGGCTCAACAGCAAACTTAGGGAACTCTACCAGGTACTAAGGCTCATGAAATGTTTTGCAGCTGAGGGGGCAGTCTTTTACTTGAGCTGTACCCCACTAGGAACTGCAGAAATTCTTCTGGCCATTCGTGAAATTATGAGCAAGGTCTTTCTTCTCTTGTTGGGCCAGGGCTTTTTGTTGTTGATAGGGGCACCAACAGGCAGAAAGCAGCACACACAGGTCCTTTTGCATGGAGTTGGCCTGAGGCTTTCTCTTCAGTTATTTTTCCTGAAGGCTGGCCAATATTCAACCAATGTTCATTTAGCTCACTGGGGGTCCCAGGCTCTAGTCTGGGCACAAATCGGGTGGCTATGGGTCTTTCTATAGAACTTATGATCAAGGAAGAGAAATTAGATACATGACAAGCAGCTGAAATACAAGGCAGCCTCTAAGATGGTCCACAGAAAAGGGAGAGATAGGAAGGCTTCTACACTAGAAAGGGCTGCAACTTAGAAATCAGACAGGCTTTGATTTTCAACTTGGTTTTGCTACTTCCTACCTGTGAGATCTGGGGCTCTATTTCTTCTTCTGTAAAATGGGTATAACAATGCCTGCCTCATAGATCACAGCAGAAAATGCCATGCTGGGTGTCTACACAAAGTATCCCCCAGTAAATGTTAATTGGGAAGATTTGTGGAAGAGGTGATAAGAGCCCGAGGATAATAACCTCTGCAAATACTCACAGAGCCCAAAACTGTACTGAAGACCTTAATTCTTTAAAATGACCTAAAAGTGCACTGCATACAAACATACTTACAGGCTTTCAAAGCCTGAGGAGACTTAATCTGCACCAAGATACCAGGAAAGCTTGGGTTTATTTAAGTTGTGAAACAAAACCATGGGAAGCAAGCCCAATGTGGGCATTTGTTCCAAGCAGATAAGACAAGGCCAAGAGCACGTAGGAAACTCAGCCCCAGTGTGGTAGGTCTGTGGTTAACACCGATGGGGAAGAACAGCGGCCTTCACTTTTCCTCTTTCTTTATTTTTTATATAGGCTTCGGGCTTGGGCTGTAACTTGAAACCCAGCCCTTAGGCTGACCCTTGGGGAAAATGTGTGAAGCTGAGGGGTTGGAGCTTTAGCTGCTTGAAGGCTTTGGGACCAAGCAGGTCTGGGGAAGGAAAGAAACCCAGGGGCTCTGAAGGTGGTTTTATCCAGCTGTCCTTGAAATGGTCCCAGAAAGCTTGTTCATAGGCAGGCAGCCCCAACCCTGGCATCTACATCTTGCCTTAGTCTTTCCCTCTCATGGGCTGGTGTGCTCACCATGATGGTGAGCAAATGGTTTACTCTCTAGACCTGTTTTTCCATCTGTGAAGGTGGATGACAATACCAACTATTTTGAGAGTTAAATGGAATAATGTATGTAAATTGTCTAACCTACAGGATGGCTTATGCTCAAGGCTTAATAAGTTAGTCATTGTAATTATTGTGCCATTTCAAATTTCAACATTTCATTTTGAATTAGCTCCCCTTATTACAACTCCTCTAACCCTAGACTCGTTCTTCAGTTACTGCTCATTCTTTCACCTGGGAACTAGATTTAACAGCACATGTCTTTGAGAGAGTTTAGGGTTGAATTCTCCACATTTCAGCAGTGGTAGGAATTGGGTTAGTTTGTGCTTCCAAGGAGACTTCAGCAGAGAAAGGGCTCCAGTAAGTCGTTCAGAGGTAAGTGCAGATTCCTGCTCCAGAGGTCTGGGAGGCCTGAGGTCCCAGATGATGCAATGCTGTGGGTCCAAGGCCCTCATTTTCAGAGGCAACTGGATTTAAGGAAAGGTAATGTTGTGGCTTGTGTCTGGATGTCCCCCCAAAGCCTCATGCAGTCATAGGTGGGGCTTTTTCACAGGTGGCTGCATCTAGAGTGTGTGCCACTGGAGTTGATTCATGGTGCAATGCTAGGCTCAAGGGCACTAGGATTAAGGGTGTGAGTGCTACCTGCCTTAACTAGCCTGGATAAGGTAAAAGGGGCAGAAAGATGCTGTTAAGATCCCTTGTTGCTTTGCTACCTTCTGTCTGCCATAAACTGTTGCCCCTCTGCCATGTGCCACCCTGCCTTGGATCCAGCTGATTATGGACTGAAATCTCTACCAACTGTGAGCAAATAAACCTTTCCTCCTTTTACTTTGGGTGTCAGGCATTTTGTTTCAGCAACAAAAGAAAAGTGATTAAGACAGGTAGAAACTTTACTTCTCACAAGTAATTCCTATATTGCTTGAATTTGTTAGGATACATTATTTTCATTTAAAAACAAAACCTCAAAAGGAATCATTTTAAAACCTAAATTGAGGCAGCACACTGGAGTGGTAAAGGGAACAGATAACATGTCAACAAGGACTGGGAGTTGGATCCCAGATTTGCTACTTATTTGCTGTGTGGCATTAAAAGTTATTTGGCCTCTCTGGCCTAGGTGTTATCATCTGTAGAAAGAAGGGATGGTATTATATTAGGAGGATCTTAATCTGGGGTCTGTAGATATAAAATCAAGGGGTCTATCCCTCCCGCCCCCGTAACGGCTAATTGAAATTTGGCATCTCCGTGTATTAAGAAGGCAACATGCCATGCGACTGTTAGCAGGATTTGTGATGTATGAATGAGAGACCTAGATGTTTACATGGCATCTATGACAACTAATTTGAATTACTTTGAAATATCATTTATGTTTATCACTACTTCAAAGTTGTAGAAGATATTAGATCTGCTGCCTCATCTTGCTATTTAATGTGCTGATAAAGATGTTTATGTATATATCACATTTGTTTTAAAAAATATTCTTATAACTGTCTCTCAGTATGATTGGTTTTCGATAATCTAACAACTTTTATTTTATGCATTAGAAGGATTATTCTGAGAAGAAGATTCATCCATGAACTTCAACCATCTGCCAGACAGGTTCATGGCACACAAACAAAATTCCCAGCACCAGATGATTTCTCATATCCCTTCCAACTCCTGAATGTTCTACTATCCTAAGTCTTCCCAGTCTTTAGGGAATGTAATTTCTGTGTCCAGACAGTCTGGGTTTTCTCTTAACTCTTTCTCACCTGGACTGCTCAGGCAATCTGGCTCTTCTCTGTGTCTGTTTCAAGCAGTCCACATGCTCAATGACATCTTTTCCTGGGTGAATGCCAATTCTCCATTTATGAGAAAATCCTTCCTACCCCAGCTGCAGCTGGCTTTGCTCATCGGCGCTGGTCAGTGGTGAGGTCCAGTGCACCTCATGGGCTTATGTATTGGGTGGGGACCCTCAGATGGGATGTTCCTGGCCCTCAGTCACGTCCCTGATGCCTAGCATGGCAATTTTCTCAATGACCTACGAGTTTTTCTTGGCTCTCATCTTATGTTCCTTAGTCTGGTCTTGTTTCTTTTCATTGTGTTCCACTTTGGAATTAGCCAGTTGTGTGAGAAAAATAAATGGTGTTGCAAGAGGATGGATGAAATGTGGACTTTTAATAGCAGGACCATTCAGTTCTGCTTCTGATGGTTCTGGGAAAGTTAGATGTATTACCAGGTTTGGAGAACATACCTGCTGGTGGACAGGAGGTGGCTGTAGAAAATAGTCTCAAGCACCAGGGCCAATTCCAAGCAGACCTTTGAGCCTTATGTATTTTAAGTCAGAGGGAGGGGCGTGTTATGATGCTTCTGGAAGAAAGGCAGTCTCCTCCTCCTCCTTCTCCTCCTCCTCCTCCTTCTTCTTTCTTCTTTCTTCTTCTTTCTTCTTCTTCTTCTCCTCCTCCTCCTTCTTCTTTCTCTCCCCTCTTCCTCCACTCCCTTTCTCCTCCTTTCTGTCTGTCTGTCTCTCGCTCTGTCTCTCTGTCCTCCTCCTCACCATTCCAGATGCTCTTTCTATGTTTCCCAGGCTGTTCTCAAACTTCCAGACCCAAGAGATCCTCTGCATCAGTCTCATGAGTAGCTGGGACTACAGGCGCATGCCACCATCACTGGTTTAGGACAGTGTCTCTAAATGTGCTGAACCGGAGCATATGATTGCACCTTATCTTTGTTGTTAACTCTTGTCTTAGGTTTCTTTTCTGTAAGTAGATTGAATACCGCATTGGTGAAATCTAGAACCAAATTGCTCATGGAAGTTCTAGATGTAAATCAGCAGCTAATGTCTATGTTCTCCATGGCTCTCATCCACATGTGTGAACAGGCTGTGAGGACATCTGTAACTCCTGCTTGCACCTCGGCTATGATGCAAGAAATAGTGATTGGGAGCTCTTTGTGCTATGAGGAATGAAATAATGAAATAAGGAATAAAATACCATGTAAGTATTAGTTTAGGGAGAATGTACATGGGGACAATAAATTAGGAATCATATCTGATGTTGCCAGCAACAGCTTCACCTGATAGGCCCACATCATAACTCCTGCTGTTAGGAAAAGAAAAGAGGGTCTTCCTTTTTCAAAGGCACTAGAGTGAGTAGTTTGTTACACCAGGGAACATTGGGAGACAGCCCGATGTAGTGAACAGAGTATGGGCTTTAGACTCACCTGCACTTGTTTCCAATCCCACCACTGAGCATTGTCTAGCTCAGGGCTTGAAACCCTTTGAGCATCTTAGCTGTAAGACAGGATACTAGTACTTATCTTGTGGACTGCTTTGAGGCTTAGCAAAGGATACACTGCATGTCTGATAATACGGTCTGCACCCCCTAAACAATCATGCCCTCTCCCCCACCCACCCACCAAAAACTTGCAACTCTTTGTAACAGCAGGGTAACAACAGCAACCTTCCCTTGAATCTTAGCAGTGCCATCCCACTCACAGGTTAGACATGTGGTAGGTGTGTGTGTGTTGGCAACTTATTCTAAAGGGGAGATTTGGGAGGGAGCACTGAGGGGGAAGGAAAGGAGAGGGATCTCCCCTCCAGTTGGAATCACATACTGATAGGGTCATGTGTTACTTAACAGCAGGGCTAAATCCTAAGAAATCCATTGTTAGGTGATTTTGTCATTGTTGACAACATCATAGTGTAATATAACCTTATAATAGGTAATATAATCTTATGGGACCAAATGCTGTCTGTTATTGACTGAAGTGTCATTAAGAAGGGCATGTTGGCATTTCTCCCCATCTGTCTCTGCTCAGACCTCACTGGGGCCAGAGACAGATTTTGAGGCTTTTGCAGGAGCCCTCTTAGTCTCTAGGCACTAGAAAAGAACTTTATTCTCCTCTCCCTTAGGCTGTCAGCCTCTCTGGACCCATGGGCTGCATGGGTCACATGTGCTCAGGCCCACAGGCTAAGGCTGGGGAGTGCTGGTAGAGTGGGGTGGTCCCTCATCAGACAACCTCCCCCAGCAGCCAGCCCCAGCCTTGAACTTGGAGTCAGAAAAGCCAGGGCTTCAGGCAGCCCAGGTGTATGCGAGCAGGTACCCACATGCTCTCACCCTTTGTGCTGGGGGTGGGAGGTGAAGGGGGCTTTGAGAGAAAGGGGTAGGGTGCCTGGTGGGGATTCTTGGAATGCAGGCATGGCACCAGCATCTACTGTTCATCCACGAAGTGTGGCAGAGTGAAGTCTCAATGAATGACTGTTGGAAGGAAGGAAGGAAGGAAGGAAGGAAGGAAGGAAGGAAGGAAAGAAGGATAAAAGGAGCATATGGGTACAGGCAAGTAAGAGGGAAGCCTTCACTCCTTTTCTCACTGGCCCTCTCATCCTGCATTTGAAGTGCACCCCCTGTGGAGTTCTCACACTGTGCTGCATGCTGACAGGGTGCCATGACAGCTAAGATGGTCACTATAGCTGGCCCACACTCAGCCTGGTGCCAGGCACTACTGCCATGCAATGAGTGTTGAATGGAATTAAATGTACAGCCTGGCTCAGGGGATGATGGGCAAAGATGCCAAGGACAGACGTTCGGGTCCAGTGAACTTGCAGAAACCCACCTCCACAGTCCTGTCCCTGAGGGCAGACTCTGTGGGACTCTATGCCCTCCATCCACACTGTGCAGCAAAGGCTTTGTTTTCCTGCCTGGGTGAGACTGGCCCAGGTGTCCATCACCATCCAGGACAGCTCCTCACATACCTCCAGAGGGTGTTAGTCATTGTGTTGCATGCCATTGCTCCCCCCAGGGCCCCAGAGACAACCTGTTTCTCTTGGACACAGAGGAGCATGCTTGGGGAAGGGTCTTGGGCCATCTCCTTAGGGGCTGGCAGAGAAAGGACATTCACAGAATTCCTTCCCTCCAGAGGACCTCAGACAGCAGACAAGATGTCAAGGACTGACCTCCCATTTCCCTCCAGCTTGTCCAAGCCAGGACAGAGGGGAGTTGGGGACAGCCAGGGCTGGGCCTTGCCCTAGGCAGCCAGAGTCCACAGACTCCAGGGACAGCTGGTGCACTGAGGGGGAGCAAGCAGTAATGCTTGGGGCCTATGTCAGTGCTGTCTGACTCTCCCTCAAGCTAAAACATTTGCAGAATTCCATCCAGAATTGATTTATGAACTCCACATATTTCACAGGTCTTTATACATCCCCCAGGAATCAGTGAGGTCAGACAGAACAGACTTTGCATCCGGAATCAGTATGAAATTGGCATCTCCCACAGTTCCCATAGGAGGGGGCTAATAATTGGAGGGAGATTGATATGAAACAAGGCAAAGACACAAAAAAAAACAGCCTTTGCTTCATTTCTGTTGAGAACAAAGATAAAACATATTTTTTTGTGTCTGAGCTGAATGAGGGGTGGCCATCCTCCGGGACTGTTGTGACCATGATTAAGCATGATGGGACGGAGCTTCCAGGGTGACCAGTAAGCTCAGAGCCAGCTTAGGAGTGGTCAGAGCATTCTGTGCTCATCTTCTGGTGCATGGTCCATAACTGTGGTAAATACACATTTGTAATTATTTAACATCTCTCTGCCTAGCAGGAAGTTTCTGGTTTGTTCTCTGTTGTATTTCTAGCACTGGCTAAGTATTCATCAAGTGAATGGAAAAGCTACAATATGGTTACTTGTATGTTTAGAAAGAGAAATGGATTGTGTCCCAGATGCAGCTATCCACATGGGTTAACTTATTACCATTAGTGGAATGCATCCATTCTTTATTATTTATCCATCAAGGTCTATACTGGGCACAAAGAATTAGTCAGATACCACCACTGCCCTGTGGAGTTCATGATCTCCTGGTAAGGGTGGGGTGGGTTGGTAGGAATTGTGGAGCCCAGTGCCCAAATAAAGAACTTTAGCTCAATGAAATGGGTCTGCAAAAAGAATAGGTATGAGGTGCTTGATTAGCCCGGGCTAGAGTGGTCACAGGCATTTTCCAGAAGGACAGGTGTTTCCCACCTGCATCCCTTTGATTAAACAGATATCCACTGAGCATTCTCTGTGTCAGACTCTGCCAAGTACTAAGGATGAAGAAGACACAGTCCCTGCCCTAGGGATCTCCCAGCTGAGTGGATGTGAGGTGGGTGGAGAGGGGCATGTGCACAGAATGGATTCGAATCTTGCCCAGAGCTGGAGTGTGAGATGGAAGTGATGAGAGCTTTGTGTTCCAGGTGCTGTTGAGTGCTCAGCACAAGTGTGAATCCTGCTCTGGGGGTGGACATGCTAGCCTTTAAGTGAATCTTTGCAGGACTAAGTAGGATTTTCATGGTAGAGATGGCGGGGGAGCATTCTGGATGGAGAACAGTGTGAGCAAAGGAAGGAGGGCAAGAAAGTTCATGGCATGTTGAGGAAAATTGATGAGGTCCAGCCTTGACTGTGAGCCTATTGGTCACCTGGCCATGTATGATAGGTACCCAACCTGCCTGCAGTTTGGGCACAGGTTGGGCGTGGGCAGGCATGGAATGAGAGGCGAGACTCAAAAGGTTGGCTGGGGCTAGACTGTGGGGTCCTTGAGTGCCATGTAATTGGCTTGGGCTTTATTCTACAAACACTGGCTTTTGATGGGGGCCTATAGGGATGTTTACATCTGTTTGATGGAGATTTCTGATTTACAGGCTCAGCTGTTGGGGATCTTGGTCTAATCTCTAATCGTAGCATTGCAGCAAGTTCATGGGGTAGGGTGGCTCCAATCCCTTCTGGGGCTCTATATGTCCACCCATATGAGAGAAGCTGAACCACAGTCTCTAAGACTTCCTCCAGCCCTGACCACTCTGCATGTCCAGGTGCTTATGACAACCAGGGAAAGAGTGGTTGCTGGAGACAGGTAGCTTTTGGAGATAGAATCTTTTCACTTGGGTCAGTTACTTTCTCTCGTTGCTGAGACAAAATACTTGACACCTAAAGTTATCAGCAGGAAAGGTTTATTTGACTCACAGTTTTTAGGGGTTTCAGTCCATAGTCAGCTGGCTCCAAGGCAAGGTGGCATGGCAGACAGGGATCACAGGAGAAACAGTTCATGGTGGGCAAAAGGTAGCAAGGGACAAGACAAGCCTCTTTCTGTCTCTTATATTGTATCTAGGCTGCTGGAATTAGGGTGGTACCAAAACAATCAGTGACAGATTTAGTAACCACCCACTCTTAATCCTAGCATTGTACCGTGCATTGATCACACACTCTAGATTCAAGCACCTCTGAAAAAGCCCCACCTGTGACTGCATGAGGGTTTGGGGGGACACCTAGACCCAAGCCATAGCAGATCCTCATTCTTTGCGAGGTAGTTGGAATACCAGTGACCAATACAGACTCTCAGATTGACAGTTTGGGGATAGGACCTCTGATTCTGTTGTCCTGTGTTAACTTTCCTGTTCTAAGCAGTTTTTCAGACTAAAGTAAGCCACAGCATAAAAGATTATATGTATTTTTTGGAGATATTTTTACTTTTTTGTTTTTCTATTCTAGAGCTCCAGAGTCATGGAACCTCTCATAGAAGAGGTGGCAAGATTTTAAACTTTAGTTTATTAGTGCATGTGTATACTACATAATGTTTGCAGTCCTTGTGTGGAGTTGGTGCATGTACACACCACATCTTAAATTCTTTTTCATACCCTTTCCCTCCCTTGCCTCCCCACTCCACCCATCTCTCGATCCCCCCTCTTTTTTGGGTACATGTTTGCAGCACATATTATTTATAATCCTTGTGTGGAGTTGGCACATGTACGTAACATATCCCAAATTCTTTACCTTTAAAGTGGGGTCATGATGTAGGTTTCAGCTTCTTTACCTGGAGTCTGGTTCCACAAAATTCTACTGTACTCACTAAAGGGACCTGCTGAGCTTAATCCTCTCTGTAAGCTTTCAACTGTTTTGTCTATGTTTTTTTTGGGGGGGGGGGATGCCAGGGATCGAACTCAAGACCTTGTGCTTGTGAGGCAGGCGGCGGAACCACTGAATTAAATCCCTCCCTTCTTGTCTATTTTTGATCTTGATAAATAGTTGCAAATTAAACAAATTTGTCTGCTAGCCTTATCTCCTTCCAACGATACAAAAGGTAGACTAGGAGGCCCTGGTAATTTTGCAGGCAAACAAGCCTCAAGTGGGTTAACAAGATAGAAAGTCGTTAAAACAACAGGAGATAGTGGGACTTGGCCTTGGCTTTTGGAGGAGGAAGACTTGCCAGGATCACATTCCAGGGCCACCTACTGACCAAGTAGAAGAGGATGTGGGGTTCCAAATCAAGCCCCAAGAGCCACACGAACACTAATAGGGTCTCGTCAACAAGAGCCCTGAGAGCAGACGAGGAGGGAGAAGCTGGGACAGTCCAGCCTCCTCTGTAAGCCTGGGACCCAGCCTGCAGTGTGGGAGGTGCTCAGGGTGAGGGGAGCCCGAACTGTGTTTTTATTTGCTAGGACTGCTACAAACTGGGTGGCTGCAAGGACAGAAATGTATTGTTTCCCAGTTCTAAAGGCTACAAGTCCAAGATCGAGGCATTGGCAGGGCTGTTTCCTCCTGGGAGCCGCAAAGGAAAGATCTGTTGCAGGTCTCTCTCCTTGCCTTGTGCCGGCTGGCTGTCTTCTTCCTTGTCTTGTCTTCTCTTCATCTTCCCTCTCCATGTGTGTGCCCGCATTTCCTCTTCCAAGAGGGAACCAGTTGTATCGGACTAGGACCCCCTCTAATCGCCCCATTTTAGCTTAGTTCGCTGTTTGAAGGGGTATCTTTAAATGCAGTCACATTCTGAGATCCTGGGGCTCAGGACTTCAGTACATGAATTTTGGAAGCACATGATTCTCCCTGTAACACAGAACACAGCCATTTTCCTCTAGCAGGTATATTCTCAGCTCAGAAGGGCCATTGAGAACAGTGTTGCTCTTTCTTATCCTTAGCCCATATGTGATCGATCTCTTGTAGGAGGCCTTCTTAGATCTTTACTGTCCCCATCCAAAGTTCGCTGGAACCTACTCTCACATGGAGTGTCCAAAATGCTTTGCTGATACCTCTACTGGGGCATTTATCACCATGTCCTTTAAACTTAGAAATGCATCTGTGTTCTGTACTCACCAGAGCCTCACTTCTTGTCTATCTTTGTGTCTCTCTCCTGTCCCTTGCCTCCTGTCTCACACAGAGAGTGATCGGTAATGTTTGCTGGGTTGTTGAAGGATCTGCTATCCAAGAAAGTTGAGTAATAAGTACTGGGTAAACAGGAAGTTGAGGCAGTTAGAAAATAGCAACAGCAACAAGGCTTTCCTTGGATTCTTTGCACTCAACCACAGAGCCTAGCTACTGAATTTGTAAAGAAAAGAAGCTCTTTAAGCTCTTTCCATCCTTTTACCTTCCTTTGACCATAGCGGGTCAGCAGAAGAATCTGCAGACCGGGTGTTCAGCATTCTTAAACCCCCAGAATTCAAAGAGAAAGACTCTTTGGGCCAGTTTTGAAGAAATTCTTCAATCATTTCTTAAATAATGGCATTCTGTTGGCCCAGCTCTGTGACTGCTCCTCCCTCTACCCCCAACGCGGAGACTTTCTGTCGCGCGCCCCGCCCCACCCCCACCCCCACCCCCCCCCCCCATTTCTTGGCTGAACGTCCAGGTCTGCTGAAGAGAACAAAAGCAGTCTCAGCAGAGCTCGGGCTCCTTCCCACGAATCCAGAGCCACACACTCCAGAAAGCCTGACTCTGCAGAACCAGCTGGTCTTTGGCAGGCTGATTTTTTAAAAATGCTCCTAACTTACAACACTTTGTTCCAGAATGTTGCACGGAGGATGGAACTTGTGCTGTCACCTAAGGCAGGTCCCCCATCTTGTTAAGGGAAGACTCAGTGAGCATTTGCTCTGAAGCCACCCACCTTGCCTCCACCTTTACGTTAGACCTGAGCTTCTACCTGGCACATGATAGGGTGTCTGGGTACAGTCTCTTCAGCTCTTGGGATGGTTGGCAGGGGCTTCAGATACCTGTGTCCTTGGGCAAGCTGCTTCTACTCATGCCAGGGTTCTTAAAAGACATCTGTCATGCACTGTCTGGGCTTGACATGACCAAAGTTAGGAAGGACAACTTCATTTTCTTTTTAAACTCAGCGAAAATGGTCTATTTGAAGGTGGAGAAAAGGGGGGGAGAGAAAGACATTAGGGAGCATTCAAAAGCCAAATCAGAAAGGACAACTTCAGACTGTGGCATTTTGCAGAGATTTCTAGGAACACAGAGCACGTTTCTCCATACTGACTTTTAAAAATGAAACATGTTCACTAATTACCACAAGTGCTTTGGCTTTAGATGAAGTGAAAGCATTAGAATTTTAGTCCAATAGAGCTGTAGGAAATTTGATTTGATTTGGTGTACTGGTGATCGGGACTGTTTGGTTACAAGTGACAGAAACCTAGCTCAAAGTGGATTAAGCAAAGCAACAACAGATCAAAGAAATGGCACATGTAATTTATTCTTTTTCATAGCCAAAAAGCCCAGAAGTAAAACTAGCTCCAGACAAGGCAGGATCCAGGGACTTAAGCAGTGTTACTTAGTCTTGAGTTTTTCTTTTTCAGCCACCCATCTCCAATACTGAGGCTTCTTCCTCTTCAGAACAGGCTGTCTCAGTGGTGGCTCCTAGAAGCTCAGGGTTTTGTGTGATCACTTTAGCAACCCAGTGAAGCTGTCTCAACCCCAGAGCACCAGAAAGAGTACATGGTCAGGCTTCGGTAGCCATGCCCATCCCTGAGTTCATCACTATGACCAACAAACTAAGGGGCTTTGATTCAACAACTCTGTGTCACAAGTCCACCCCTGGAGGCAGCAGTGGATCTAAAGCTACCTGGAACTTATGGACTGCAAGTACCAGAAAGTGATTCCTCAAAGTAAATTGGGGTGCTCTTACCAAATGAGGAACATTTGGATGCCGGGTGAGAAAGAGCTTTACCTGGGATCCTGGATTACACATAGAAACAAAAAAAACAAGAGTGCCAGAAGTTTGTTCTGAGCCATCAGGGATAGATAACAAAGGATGCATTCGCCAGCTGACTTAGCCATCCACACACACACACACACACACACACACACACACACACACACACGTCTGTAAAGAAGGAAGGGACCTGGAGCCATCCTCTGTGCTCAGGTAGGCAGGTAATCACCTGCCACTCAAAGACAACTAACTCTCCCTTCCATTAAAATAATCTGGAAGATGATACTATGAATCCTCTTCATAGAAATATCAGGCTGTTACCACGCTTTGAATCAAGGAAAAATACCTAGTACCTATCAGAGACCCCTCACAGTGGGTTCCGATCTCCTGCTCAGTGCTATGATGCAAGATTAAAAGAAAAACTCAAAGGCCTGGGATTTAGCTCAGTGGTTCCACCATCTGCCTTGCAAGAGCAAGGTCCCAAGTTCGATCCCTGGTACAAAAAAAAGAAAAACTCCAAGACAAAATTAAAGAGACAGAGAAATGGAGAGCCAGGATGACCAATTCTTATGCAAGCAAGGGTTAATGAGCAATGGCCCTGAACACCCAGAGCTGTTGATATATATTGGTGACATCATAGTTAGATTGAGGTAAAGGGGCTATGTGAGTGGATGTGTAGTTGCTATGAACACATTACTGGTACAGACAAGGCTTATAAAGGAAAATATAAAGCATTCTTGAATTAGGTACAGAACAGACAAAATATAGGTTATCGTTAATAATTAAGCTTGTCTTTTTGGTAAAGAAGGTTTTATCTCTGGGAATGGAATTTGAGTATGAGTCACTCTGACCTCGGCAAGTAGGCTTCAGCTAAACTCACTCCATAAACAAGCCAATTGCAGGGTTAACTCTTTACAGCCTGCGCTGCTTATAGCCTGCGTTGGGCATAATCAATAGGGTGGTCTCCCATAAGTACCTGGCTTAAATTCTTTTGTGCTGCTGTCTCTGTCTTTCTCCTGCCCTTAGGAAAATTTTAAAAATAAAATACCCAGACTGGTAGGATATTACCACATGCAACCATCATCCTCATCACACCCCACATCAAAGCTCCTCATTTGTTTTAATGTGTAACTGACCTCATTTTGTTTTAATATGGTGACACCTCTGGCTGTGTGATCTCGATGTCTCTGCTTACATATGCAGAGCTGTTGGTCCTTCTTTGCCTTCTAACCCTTTTGTTATAGTAAATTTTGAGAATGGCTTTGTTTTATTTTAACCTGTAAAATGGGGATAATGCCCATCTCATAGATTTTTCTGTAATGATTAGAGGTGAGAATGTGGAAGCTAGAATGTCAAAGCATGTTACAGTAGCTGGTGTTCAATAAGCAAAATGCATAGTTGTATGTGGCCACAAATTTCCTGAGCAAAGTTTTATTAGGATACTTCTGTCCTTGGGGGGAAAAGTCCTGCTGGTCCTTTACAAAGTACAAGATAGCCTCTAAGAAACTTTGAACTGGATGATGGCCCAGGATTATGCCCTGGCCCATGACTGCAAAAAAAAATCTTAAGCAACTGAATAATGCTTTTCTGGAAATGGAGCAGGATCATGCTAGATGCTCAGTACTGAGGTATCAAAAATAGACTAAAGTCTTCCCTGTTAATGTTGAAGGTAGAAGCAACCACTGAAAGATCTCAGGGACAGGGACAGGGTATGTGGGCCTGACCTCAGCTCTGCTCCTCACTAGCTGTGTGATCTTGGATCTCAATTTCCTTTTTCTTAAAGTGGGGATAACAATTCCTACCCTGTCTGTCTTACAGAATAAATAGTGATGTAGTGCAGTCTTCAGTTCCTAGAAAACCTACAGAAATAGATGTTTCCAGAACATTTTCAAACATTGCTCCATTGTATTTATCAGAGTATGTTGTAGCTATGTCATCAGTCTCTCTCAGTAAAATCAGTAAACCATTCATTAAAAGGACTTCCACAATGTTTGATATATACACAAATTGGATGTAACTTACACATAAGCCAGAAGGAAGCCTATCAACTGTGGATGCATGAGAAGCCAGCCCCGACCTAAGGACCTGTGCTGGTGTATCAATGTATACTTCTCCACATTTGCACCCTCCAGCCCTCTCAAGGTCTTCTGAGACTTGCTTATCTCTTTCAACATCATAGTTCTAAGATTTCCATCTATGGTGTTGAATGTGGCTATAGTTTATTTTTTTTGCTTTTGTATACTTTTCCACTGGGAGACGAGACTCTACCACAAGTTATTGATTCATTCCTTTGGCAGAAGAGATTTGGCTTGTTTTCAAGTTTGTTTGTTTGTCTGTTGTTGTTGTTGTTGTTGTTTTACTACAGCAGAGAATAAATGATGCTACCTATATTCTGGGTGCCATACTGCTGGGCTGTATGGTATGGTAATTTCAACTTTACAAAATAATTCTTTACTGTCTCACAAAAGAGTTATACCAGTTTACACAGTAATCAGCAGAACATGAGGATTTATTTTGACCCACAGTTTCACCAGCACTTGGCATTGACAAACCTTAATTTCTGCCAGTCTGATGATTGTAAAACATTTCCCTGGCTTATGTCCTTAATAGCACTTCCCAGGTTACAAATGAAGTTAGTCATCTTTTAAGAAAGTTATTGGCAATTTGTTTCCCCCTTCACGAAATTAACTTTCGTCCATTTTTTCTTTCAATTACATGCTGTGATTTAAATGAGTTCTTTATACATTTAGATTCTAATCCTTTAAAAATTATATAGGTTGTCAGTATCTTCTCCCAATCTGTCTTATCTTTTCAGTATCTTTAATGACATTTTTAAGCAACAGAAATTCCCGATTTCGATGCAGTTGAGTTTACAAATATTTCCTTTTTGTAGTTAGTGTCTTTGTGTTAGCTTGTTTGAGAAATTCTTTCTTACTCTTAGATCATGAATATATTTTCTTCTCTTGTCTCTTACAAATGTTAAGACTTTGGCTTTCTATGAAAACTGAATGACTTGGAGTTTGTGTAAGTGGTGGGGTGACAGGTTCGGCCTCACTTCTCTTCATATGGGTAATCTCATTTCCCCAACGCCTCTGGATGAATAGCCCCTCCTCTCCCCACTGCTCTGTGATGCCCCTAATTTTGCCTGTCTAGTGTCCAGACCTGTTTTCTGTCTTGCTTTTCTATTTTCTACCATTGCCAATTTGTGCACCTGTTTCGGTCAGTGTTGATTTTCATAGCTTTACCATCAGTCTTGTTATCTGATAAGTCATGTTTTGCTATCTTCTTTAGGAGTGTCTTGGCTATTCTTGGGCTAAGTACCTTAAAAACCCTGTTGAGATTTTGGCTATAATTGCATTGAGTTTTTAGTTTTAGATAAGTTTGGGTCGAAGTGACATTTTTATTTTATTGACTCTTTATATCCTTAAATGTTAAATATCTTCCCTTTTTAAGGCCTTATTTAATATCTTTAATAAGATTTTATAATTTTTAGCCAAATAATTCTTACACATCTCTATCTGGTCTCATTCCTAGAAATCTTACATTTTTTTGTTGGTTTATTAATGGTGTATTTTTAAAACTCCACTATCCTCTTTGTTGCTAATTTATAAAAATGCAGTTTAGTTTTGAATATTGATCTTACACCTAAATGGCTTATAAAATTCTCTTATTATTCTTTAAATTCTCTTATTATTTTCTATACTTTGTAGAATCTCTTGGGTTGTTCTAATAGTTACAGTACCTACGAATAATGAGTTTTGTATCCTCTATTTTTATTTGGATGTATTAACTGTACAAATTAACTGGTCTTGACATGACATTTCCACATATGTACAGATTGTATATTGATCACGTTCACCATTCCTGCTACCCTCTTCTTTTCTAATTCTTATGCTTTTTATTTTTCACATATTTTGTACTGGCTGGGATCTTTAAGTTAATGTTAAATATAGGTGGTGACAATGGATATCATTGTTTTTGTTTTCCTAATTGCAAAATGATTGTGCCTAACGTTTCATCATTAAGAATAAGTTTTGCTCAGTGAGCATCCCCTTCCCTCTCCCTCCCTCCCTTTCTTCCTCCCTCTCTCCTTTCCTTCCCTCCTTCTTTCCTTCCTTCCTTCCTTTTTTCACTTCCTTCCTTGTAGTAGGATTCAATTCAGGACCTTTGCACTGAGCCACATCCCCAGCCTAATTTTAGGTTTTATTATGAGACATGGTTTTGCTAAAGCCTCTAAGTTGTCCAGGCTGGGCTTGAACTTACTATTCTCCTGCCTTAGCCTCCCAGAGTGCTGGAATTACAGGTGTACACCATAATACTTGGCTAGTTTCCTTTTTGTTGCATTGTTGTTGTTTTTTAAATTATGAATGGATGTTTTATGTTATCAAGTCCTTTTTCTGCAAGTATTGAGATAATTATATGCTTTTTAAAATCTGCTTATGTTAGGAATTACATTAACAGATTTTCTTTTTAAACTACCTTAACATTCATTTGTGGAAAAACCAACTTGATCATGATATGCCAGAAAAATCATTTAAAATTTACGGCCCAACTTGTCTGGCTAATGTTTTATTTAGGATTGTGTCATCAATATCTAGAAATGGCCTCTCATGTTCTTTTTTAAAATTACTCTTGTTGATTTTGCTATCATATCAGCTTGATAGAGTGAGATATTATTTCTTTTCTATTCTCTGGAAGGCTAAAATGATCTATTCATGAAAAGTTTATTAGAATTTGCCTGTATGATCATTAAGGTTTGATTTTTGGTGTGTGAGGATTTTTAGCATCCAATATAAATTCTTTATAGTTATGGGACTATTTGGACTTTCTATTCTTTGTTATGTCAGTTTTACAAAGATGTTTTTCTAAGAATTTATCCATTTAAGTCTTTAGTCTTACTTGAATGAACTTTTTCATAGCATTCTTTGTATTATCTTTTTAATCTCTTCAGCATCTATAGTTCATTGCTATTTTCATGTCTTATGTTTTTGTACTGATCTTCTTAAAACACAAATATTATCAAGTCATTTCTATTTATAACTATTTTCAGAGAACCAATTTTTAACTTTATTGACCCCCCTCTATTTCTTTTTCTTTTTATTTTTTAATCCCACTATTTTTGTTCCTATTATCTCATTATTTTTTGTTATCTTCTAAGTATTGGATTTCTTTGTTCCTTTCTTAATTTCTCAGGCTATGTTCTTAATTCATGAATTATAAGCCTTTCTTATTTTCCAGATCAACATTTAAGAATATGTATATTTTCCTGTTTTTCCTGCAAGTTTGGATATACAGTCATGTGTCTCTTAACAGCAGGAATATTTTCTGAGAAATGTAGTGTTAAGAAATTTCATACTGTACAAATATCATAGAGCACATGTACACACACCTGGAAGGTAGAGTCTATTCCACACCTGGACTATATGATGTAGCCAATTGCTCCTAGGCTGTATACCTGTACCAGAGGTTACTGTACTGAACATTGTAGGTAATTGTACCACAATGGCATTTGTATACCTAAACATATTTAAACTCAGAGAGGGTAAAGTAAAAATATGAAGTAGCAGAAATTTTTCAACTCCATTATAATCTTATATGTGGGTTTATTGTTGATTGAAGTATCATGACTATACATTATTTTCATTGGTATTAAGTTCTATGACTTTTACAGTTTCCATCTTGATTACTTTTTATGGGCCATGATTTATTTAATGGAATGTTCTTAAAGTGTACATGTTTATGGGAGTTCAATATACCTTTTTGTATTGATTTCTAACTTAATTGCTTTGCCATCAGGGAATATGGTCTGTATGATACTGAGTCTTTGAAATTTGTTTGGAATATAATTTACTCATTTTGGTATCCATAGAGCCTAGCCCTATGCCAAGAACATAAAAGTTGCTTGGTAAATATTTGCTGATATAATGAATGACAGATGAATTAAAGTCTATTGACTGGGGATTAAAGTAATTATTTCTTCCTGCTCATAAAAAAATCGTCCAATCCCACCAGCCAGATCATATTCCAAAATAGCCTTGCATTTTAAATGACCACCAGAAAAATAGTAGTCTGCTAAACTGTCGAAAGTTGCCCTCTCTCCTCCTTAGTTCTTGCTCTTTGGCTGAGAAACAGACACTGTAAGTGCCTGCTTGCAAAACTGGTAATGTGACACCTTCAGATCCATTCTAAAATACAACAGATCTAGACAATTGCTTTCTCATTCTTTATTATAAGATCCAGAAAAGGGCAGTTTTTTCTGTAATAGTAATGCTTCTATAAATACATTTAAGGTAGATTTCCTCCAGTGGAATCTCCTATCTCATTGAATCCTCCAAATTCAGGCATGATAAAATGGGAAATTGACATAAACCTAGTTAGTAGTGGGATGGTTAAGTTCTTAATATTACTTTTTGTCCTGTACACTAACCATCTCCACTTTATTTTTATCATTTATATAGCAAAGCAGTAACAATTTAGAGTTGCCTAAGAGAATACTATATAGATAAAGACTTCACACTGAAATCTGCTACAGAGAGTATTGGAAGACAAAGAGTGGAAATTATAAATCCATTCTACACTAATCAATAATATTGATTAACTGAAGAAAGAAAGGAAAGAATTAACAGCCATTACTTTGATGAGAACATTTCCTCCTTTTTTAAATCAATAACTGCTTTGGCGTATCAACGAGAGAAGACTGAATCATTAGCATCTCTGCCTTTTCCTAAGCCCCTGGTGTGCAGTTTGAAGGTGCCTATTAAATAGGCCTTGGAAATGGTGCACAGGGAAAAATACTAGAGCATTCTCATTTTAGAGGAAATATCACAGTATTTAGATATTGTAACATTTATATATTGTAACAGTGTTTGTAGATTGTAACAATATGTATACAGTATAACAATGCTTGGAATAATGTTCATTATAGTCAATGTTTATAGAAACAATGTTTATAGAAACTTTACGATGCGTACCATGAGCACAATAGATAGTAGGAGGTAACATCATTGTGCTCCCAAATACTTGTAAAAGTGGCATCAGGTAAGGTGTTCTCCACCCTCCTTTCTTAAAGTTTTCTCTGCGCTTGGCCAGCATCAGGCCCTGCTTTTGTATCAGAGGCACATTGTGGGCGTGTCCACCCACACTGACATCTTTTCCTCTTGTGTCCTGCAGAGGGCCTCCTCAGCCCTGCCTGGGGAAGAGGAGGAGGTGTGTCCAAAGGGCGGGACCTTCACCTGGGCCATAGCAGATTGAATTTATCAGCCTCTCTAGATACAAGAGTTCTGAGACCTCCTTCTCCAGAGGAGAAGACAGTGTGTGCAAGACTTGCCTGAAGGCCACATAGGAACCAGTTCTGGATAAGAACTGGCTTCTTTTTTTCTTCTTTTAGGTTGTTGATGACCCTTCCTCTCCCTCTTCTATGAGGGCAAGTTCTGTGTCTGGCACTGTGTTAAGGACTTTATTTACACATACTCCTCACGAAACCCCATAGGTTAACCATCATCAGTTATTCCCTTCATAAACGAGGACATCAAGGCTTCTAGGGGCTCACTAACAAACAAACCCCAAAGATCTTGTTTAAAAACTGCATAGCTAAAACAACAGGGGCATCAGGATTTGCATCAGACATGACCCAAAGCTTGTGTGCAGGGCCGGGGATTTAGCTCAGTGGTTTTGCTGCCTGCTGCGCAAGCACCAAAAACCCCCCCAAAAACCAAAGCTTGTGTGTTCCCCTCCTCTTGTGCTTTGAACTGAGGTAGCAGAGGCTTAGCTCGGGGGCCCCATATCATAGTCCAGACCTCTTTATTCTTGCTTTCCTCTCAACCTCTTTTCTGCTGTAGTATTGTTGTCAAATATATACGTAACACAAAATCTGCCATCTTTTAGTGCACAGTTGAATAATGATAGGTGCATTCACTTTCATCTAAGAATTTCATTTTGGGAATCTGAAAGTCTATCCCCACTAAACAACAGCTCTCATCTCCCCTCCCCAGCCCCTCGTAATCACCATTCCTCTTTCTGTCTCTGTGAATGTGACTCCTCTAGATACCTCAAATAAGTGGAAACTTACAGTATTTGTCTTTTGTGACTGGCTTCTTTTACTTAACATAATGTTGGCAAGGTTCATGCATGGTATATCATGTGATTATGGACACTAACTTCAGTCAGCTTTTCCAGCAGGCTGCAAGGTGGGGTGGGGTGGGGTTGTTCATATAGGTTCCGTGAGGGTTTCCTGTGGTGGAAATGGATGAGTGTGGCTCCATCAATAGCTAGCTGTGGTTGTTGGATATGTTATTTAATCCATTCAGGTCTCAGTTTCCTTACCTGTAAAATGGGCTAATAGTACTAACCTTGTAGAGTGGTTAGGCAGATGCAGTGAGATAATATATGTAAAGCACTCAGAGAGTGGCTGGCGAATGCTAAGACTTTCACACACACTGTTAATGTCAGGTACCATATAGGGTTGCGGGAAGGATTTCAGTATGATCTTTGTCCCTGAGAAGCCTCATGTTCCATGGGAGAGAACTCATTGTATGTCAGATTGTCCCCGGTGTGCCTAGGGCTTGTGCTGATAGAGACCCTACTTTCAGGGGCTCCTCCTAATCCACCATCTTCCTGTTGTCCATGGCAGGCAGCCCCATGAGTAGAGGGAAGGATGGAAGCCTGCATTCCTTCTCATGAGGCCAACTTCTTCTCAGAAGGATGGTAGTCCAAGGGAAGCCTTGTTCCCATCCCTGACTCAAAGCCCATCTGGGACCAATATTAGTGTCCTTAGGGGAGACAGAGCAAACCACTGAGTGCTTCCCAGGTCAGTATGACTCAGGGATTGTGACCTTGGCTGGACACCAAGCCAGGTCTGTCTGCCTTGGTGGCAAATAGAGGGGAGTTTTTGTAAGTGATGCCCAAACACTTAATAAAGGCAGGATGTGACTTGGCTGGAAAAAGGCAGATTCACAAGCTTCCCGGGTGATTCCAATTTCTCCACCTTAAGGTGGAGAAGCATTGGACTAGAAGATTTCTAGATTCTTTCAGAAAAAGCACTGAACTAGAGGATTCCTAAATTCTTCTCAGCTGTAAAATTCTGCCACCAGCAGCACTTTTTAGTTTAGCACATGTTTATTGACTTCCCTCTTCTGGGCCAGCTGTGCAGGGTCAAGCACAGACTAGGCTCAAACAAAAAGGCTTGAGTTTGTTTGGTGACCTGGCCATGCTTGCTCCCAGGTGAGGCTCTGGGGAGGCCCCAAAGCAAGGGAGAGTGGGAGACCAATGAAGAAGGTATTGAAAGAAGACGAGAGGGGTTGGCTGTGCCAAATGCTGCCCAGAAAGTGTGACAGAAAAAGGCTGAGAGTGAGAACAAACCATTGGGTTTGACATTAAGGAGGTCACTGCTGGCCCTGATGAGGGTGGCCGGAGAGATAGGTGGAGTAGAGAATGTCAGGCATTAGCACAGCGACTTGGGGGAACAGAAAACTATGGCCACTGAGGAAGTGCGTTGGGTTGGGTGTTTTCAGTGGTTTTTATTAGAATTTCCTCCATTCCTCCTACTAAGTCTTACTGCAGAAGCATTTATAAGAATCCAACTGAGCAGGCACTTAATGGCAGACTCTTGACCCCACCCTTCAGTAAGGGGACCTCACCTTACTGTGGCTTTTGTTTTTCCAGTACAAAAGATTTGTTTCCAGTGGAAACAAACTCATCAAAACATAACCCAGTCCTAGTTATTGCTGAACTGCAAGGGGCTAGGACATCTGTGGGGTCTCAATGGAGAAACAACTGCCCAAACTGAGACCCATGACCCACATGCAGGAGGGAATGGCTGTGATTTCATTTCTTTCTTTGTCTGTCTCCCCCACCTCGTTTTCCTCCATCATCTGCCTCTTCATTTTCTTTTATTTTCTCCTTTCCAGTTCTGTCTGCCTCCATTCTCCTTCCCCTTCCCCCAGTGGACCTAGCTTGGCACATGACGCCTTTACTAATGAGCTCCCATCCCACACACCAGCCCCTGCCCAGCACTCCCTATGCCCACCCACATGTGTCTGTGTGTGTTAACCGCTCAAGTTTAACCGCTCTTAGCTCTCTGAATATTCTGTGCTTCTCATGCCTCTGGGCCCTTGCATGTGCTGTTCTTTCTTTTTTGGCAAATTCTTGCTGATTTGTATTAGAATGTACTCTAAGCTGCTATGACAAAGTGGTCTTCAATACATTGTTTAGATATGAGAGAATTTTATTTCTGTCTCATGCTACAGTTTGGAGTCAAGTGGTTTGGGGATGGTAGGATAGCTCAGTGTGTGTCTTTTATCTCTGGATCCAAGAGGGCTGCTCCAGCACTCACCATCACAACTGCATTCCAGCAGAAGAAGGAGAGCATGATCCAGATGTTGTACACATTACTTTTAATTATATTCTGCTAGCCAGAAGTTTGTCCTATAGCCACCCTTCACTATGAGGAAAGCTAAAAATGCAGTCTTCGATTGGGAGAATGGATACTGAGGGTAATAGAGTCTCTGACATATCATCCTTCCAGCTTCACCCGAACATCTTCTCCTTCAGGAGGCCTGTTCCTCTTGGTTTTGCCCTGCTCATCCTCCTCGCGTGAGACTTGCCATATTGAAGGACTCTCTCTTGTGCGCTCTCTAGTAGGCTGTAAACAAACATGGCCTGTGTGTCATTTAGCCTGGAGCCTCGGAGAGTGTTGGTCCAGGGAAGATGTGGGTGGCATAGAAGAATCCCAAACAGATGCGCGGTTGGCCTTGGGCCTACGGGGCCTTCATGCCGGAGGAGGGTGACAGTGGCATGGCCCTTCACCTCCCTGCCTCCCTGACTGGGAAAGCCCGGGAGTCTACAGCTGACCCCCAGGGCCAGGTGGGAAGAGCCACTGCCTGCTGCCAGGTGAACGCAAAATCCCGAAAAGTGTTACTCAGTTCAAATATTTATTTTAGGTTCAAGTGATATAATCCAACTCTTACTGAGTCCAAAGGGCAGCAGGAAGCAGGGCGTGGCTGTTTCCACTCTGTGCTGTGTATGGGTGCGGCTCTCACTTTGCCGCTCTCAGGACCTGTGGCCCCTTCTGTCCCAACAGACAGTGTCTCCCGGGACTCCCCGCTGCTCCTCCTCTCCAAACCCCTGTGCTGCCCACATTCCCACCTCTTCCCCGACCCCTGAGGTTTCACCTCCCTGAGGACAGTTCTTCTCTGACATTCGGGGGTCATCTGCTAGTGACCAGGGGCAGAGAGCCTTAAACCCTACCAGAGTGAAGGGGTGGGGACAGCAGAGGAGACCCACAGAGTAGGTTGGTCTCTGATTAACAGTGTAAACTGTTAATCACTTGCTATTTCTTGAAACTTGTCCTATTGAAAGAGCCATCTGTCACTTCTCCACCCTCCTCCTAGGAGACCATGGGTTTCAGAAATGGATGTATGTGAGAACCATTGCCCTACATCATCGTCCAGCATCAAGAAAGACCCGTGCCCACCTCCCTGATGCAGACTCTGCGTTTCATGTGTTCAGTCCACACACTTGTTTGTGTGCAAAGTCTGTCTCTCCCACTCCTCTAGCTGAAGATGGTAGCTGCGTTTTAGAGATAAGGAGGTACCGTGCAAAAAGGTCCCGACATACACAGGATCATCCTGGTGACACAGCAAGGGAATCAGTTACAGCAGGATCTTCTGCCCCCAGGTATGGGAAGAGTGCACCTGCAGATTTCTAGCAGGGAATGTTTGTTGCTACTCCCAGAATGATTAATCCCTTGGGGTGAATTTGCACACCTGGGTATTCTCACAGCCAGCACCAAATTGAGGGTTTTGTCCCAGTGGAAAAATTGATTGGCTTTCCCAGTTGTACCCTAAGGGGTGATCCTGTTGATGTGATTGTCAGGCCAGGAAAGTGTGTCTTTTTCTTCCTTTCTCTGACGTTCCTCCTCCTGTTCTTGTTGAAAATAAGCTTCTTTCTCATCTGAGATGTCAAGCCCTCAAGGAGGAAAGAGGAAACATAACATACGCCATCAGGCCAAGAGCATTATTATGAATGTTTGGGGCCCCCTCCCCTGCCCCAGATTTCTACATTGATGTCTTGATCCCCAGCATGGGAGTATTAGGGGGTGGGCCCTTGAAGAGGTCAAGATGTTTGGATGAAGTGGTGGGGGTGAAGCCCCTGAGATGGGATTGGTGTCCTTATGAGGGGTGGAGACTCCTGAGCTCTCTCTGCAGGAGGGCCTGTCCCAGATGCTGGATGTGCAGACACCCTGGTCTTGGGCATGCAGCCTCCAGAACTGTAAGAGATAATGTCCTGTGAGTTAGGCCACTTAGACTAAGTCTATTTCTTTTTTTTTCCCAGTATGGAGGATTGAACCCAGGCCCCTTCATGCCAAGCTACATCTCCAGCCATTTTTTATTTTTTTACTTGGAGACAAGGTGTTGCTAAGTCACTAAATTGCCCAAACTGGTGGTCCTACCTTAGCTTCCCAGAGGGCTGGGATTATAGACAAGTGCCACCATGCCCTACTAGCCTGGCCCCATCCTCTTTATAGCAGCCCAGGCAAAAACATTCATGCTATATGCAACCTCTGGAAGTTGAAAACACTTTTCAAGTCAGCTTGGGGCCACCGAAAGTGTGGGAATTGCTTAACAAACCCTATAAACTTCAGCCAGAGACTTGGCTAGAACTAGATCATCTGCAGAGGCCTAACAAATAGCCTTTATCCCTTGGGAATGAGATGTGAGCCCCACAGAGAGCTGAACTGGTCCATTGTGATGTCCTGTGGCTTAACTGAAATTCTTCTGTTGCCTTCAGAAAGGTCTAACAGGGAAGAGTCTTCATTTCCAATAGAATGCTCAACACTCCTAGGTGTGCCAGGCACTGTGTTAGGTGCTTGGGATGTGAATATGAATAAGGCCTATTTCCTGCTTTCAATAAATAGTTGGAGCTGCACATAGCTAATTGAACCATATGAACTCTGTGCTTCGGGCATGATTGAGTAGAAATATGCTTGACATGACAGGGTGCCCATGTAGAAAAAGAATACCCTGAGGTCTCTCTGGAGGGGATGCACAGTTTTGAGTAGCAGAGCCATGGGGCCACTTTTGTGTTTGAGGCTGTTCTGGTAGTTGTGCTTAGTGCACTTTCAGCAAGGAGGGACTGGAGGCCGACAGAAAGGCCCTGGAATCTTGGGGAGTGGGGGACATAAAGAAAGAGAGAATTGGCAGTTTTCCAAATTGGAATTGCTTTGCCAATCGTGTGAATACAGGAAGTAAGGAGGAGATTTAAAGATTGCTGTGGTTCTAGTCCAGTATACTAGAAAATGGTGGCACTGTTAACTGAGACAAAACATGGGATAGGGAACCAGTTAGGGATTAGGTGAGAAGGGACAAGGTGATCACAGGTTATGATGCTGACCCTCCACTTCCTGCTGGGAATTAAACCCAGTGTCTTTTGCCTGCTGGGATCACAGGGAATAGCAGAAGAAACCTGTGGAGAGACTGGTAGACTACAGGACTCAGGATCCATAGCATTTAGAGATCCATAAGTATTCATACACTCTATGAAATATGTAAATGTTTATGTGTTCAGTTAAAAATGATGCTCTATACTGAAGGAAAGGCATTGTCTTTTCTCCTAGTTGGAATCTTCTGTACTTTTGGTCATCTTTGGGGCAGTATTTCTAAGAATTTAGTTAAGATTCAGGAAATTGAATTTACTCATAGGAAATCAGATCACCACCTGTGACTAGGAGAGAGGACCTTTTGAAGTCTCACGGTGCCCCAGATCACGCAACCAACCACTGCAGGTGGAACTGAAAGGCAAAAGATTTAAATGATCTGAAGAAAACCAGAGTATTTATGGGTGGAATTGAACAATGGTGGTCAGTGTCTATACAACAGAGAGGCAGTCTATTTGGCTAGACTGTGCCAGGGTCTTTAAAACCATAACACAGTCACCCCTCAGTATCCATGGGGAATTGGTTCCAGGTTGATACCCCTTTGTGGATATCAAAGTCCTCAGGTGTTCAAGTCTCTTATGCAAAATGCTGTAGTATTGGCATATAACTATGCATATAGTTACTTTAAATCATCTCTAGATGAATTATAATACCTAATACGATGAAAATCCTATGTAAATAATCATTATTAATAGCAGTATTTATAGGATAATGACATTAAGAAGGTCTGTACCTGTTCAGCGCAGTTACAATTTTTCCCAAATATTTTTGATGTGCAGTTGATCAAATCCATGGATGTGCAATCCATGGGTAGGGAAGGCCAGCAGGATTTATTTTAAAGAGGGAAGAATCCAGTTAGGAATTGCTGCTTGATTTTTGAACACTTCAATTCTTTCCTCTCTTGAATACCTTCTAAAACTCTAAGCAAGTTGAATGGATACAGAAGCAAATGTTTCTAGGAATAGTCTGGCACACTGCTGCACAAAGCATGGTCCCTGAGCCAGCAGCATTAGCATTGTCTGGAATATTGTTAGAAATGCAGAATCTAGAGAATCTGCATTTTAATAGGAGCTTAATTGATTCATACACACTTTAAAGTTGATAAATATTGATCTAGCCTAGTGGTACTCAAAAATTGTTGTACATTGGATTCATTTAAGTAACTTTAAAAATAATATAGCTTGCCAAGCATCAACCCAGGTGTTCTGATACAGTCAGGCAATTCTCTTGGGTAGCTGGGTTTGGATACCACTGGCTTCTGTAGATTCAAAAATCTTCCTTGGTGATGGGCAAATGGCAAGAATTTTAGCAAATGGAAATTTAATTGGAGCTCCATATCTGTTTGTTTTATAATCACAATCAATGGCCCAAGCCTAATGATCTTTTTAAAATGTCTAGATTGCCAATCAGCAGGCTTGTGCCCTTACTATCAGGACGTCTCGATGCATGAGGCTTAAGATGAAAAGACATGTGCTCCCCTACCATGGCGGTGCAGAGGCTATTCAGATATTGGCAATTGTTGAGTAGCCGTGGCCAATTCACTGCCCTTGAAAGCAACTAGTGTCAGTTGATGTTTACCAAGTTCATACTCTGTGGATGAAAATAATTACTCAAGAAGCAAACAGTGTGATCCTCCTTACTTGCATAGTTTGCCTCTGTAGAAGACAACAGCTAGAAAGGGCCTTTTAGGACTCTCCTTCAAGCTCTCACTTTATGGATAGAAAAATAGAATCCACAGAGAGGTTAGGTCTTGAATTCCAGCTGGTTCCATCCAAGAAGGAAAGATGTTGTTGTTGTTGTTGTTGTTGTTGTTGTTGTTGTTGTTGTTGTTGTTTGGAAAATGGACCACATATTTGTTGCCTAATTAGATGTGCAAAATGAGCAAGCTTTGGTATTCCATGCTTGATATCAAGCAATGGGAAAAGTGCCGTAAACGTTGAAAAGATCTGATTCCTAATGATCACCCAAGACTGTAAGACACATGGAGTGCAGATGTCCTAGGAATTCAACAATTGAGTTCTCAAACGCTGAGATCTTTAATTAAGCAGGTGTTTGGGAAGTAGATTCTGTGTAGCTTCCAGCCTTGGCTGGGCTTGCCTGGCTGAAAAATGGCACTGACCCAGCCCAGCAGCAGAGCTGAAACCGGCTTCACTTGAAAGTGTAGGAATGTGCCATTGTTGTTTTCTTCTTTCTTATCAGACCCCATTAGCTTGAGTAAGAAAGGAACAAAAATGGACTGGGAAAACATGTTGTTTCACTGGGTAAAAATTTAGTATGATTTTTACTGTGTCTGAAAAAGGAAGAATGGCGATCTTGGAAAGGTACAGTTCTTCCATGTACTTTTGGACAGCTTCTCCCAGTGTCACCCAGTGAGAATATCTCCCTTTGGCTGACTGCCATTCTCACACAAGAACAGCGACATTCAGCTGAGGTTACAGACCCAAGCTCCCAAGTTGGCCCTTGCTTATTCACAATATTGAAGCACAGAGGTGTAAGAAAGCAAAGAATCAGAGCTTGTGTAAATGTTGAACACATATGGCTGTGGAATTTGCTAAGACATGCATACCTCTTTTGCTTTCAGATGCCTACAATTCTAAAATTATCGGTGGACCGATAGATGCCAAAGAGCAGAGGTAGAAAGTGAGACCCCACAAAGGAATGTACCCACCTTTTTTTTCATTTCTTGTCCCACCCTCCCACCACGTAGCCAGGGCTTGAGGGAGGGAAGTCTCTGGTTTGGGCTGTTCTGTGACCACAAAACTAACCATGCCTTACAGCCCACTGAGCCTCCACGCTGAACTTGGCATCCTAGGTGAATTCCAGAACAGGCCTGCAGGAGGCAGAAGCCAAATTTCCTCCATTTTCCACAGCTGTTAGGAACAGCACACCACTGGGGAAAGAACTAAAATTTCCTACGTGCCAGGCATTGGTGATGGGATTTGTGCACACAAACTCATGGGGCGACCCATGAGCCAGGCTGCATTAGCCCTATTTAGGTCTAAGAGATTAGGGAATTTGCTCCAAGCTACCCAGTAATCAGTGCAGGAATCTAGATTCACACACAGCTGTCTTCTCCCAAAGTTCTTAGTCTTATCTACTTCCCGTTTTCTAGGGAGGTCTCAGCCCTTTGGGTTTTTTTCTTTTAAACTTTGATGCTGAGAGAATGCCATAGAAAAATTCTTCCTAAGGGTATGGGCCAGCCATTGGTGTTTTGTTTTGTACCGTTTAAAAAGAACATTTTATTTCAGTTAGAATTTGTGTTATAAAAATAGTCTAAACATTTTCCCTTTGAAGTTCAGGAATAAAGGCTGAAATGTAAATGCATGTATGTATGTAATACACATATTAAATATGCAGTGTGGAGCCAGGGATTTAGCTCAGTGGTGCCACTACCTGCCTCACAAGCGCAAGGTCCCAAATTCGATCCTTAGTACCCCCACCCCCACAAAATGCAATGTGATCATAAACACATGTTGCTATTATTCCCCCTCAAAATACTTTCTCTTGCTTATTCATAGTATTGAAGCACAGAGGTATAAGAAGAAGAAAGAATCAGAGCTTGTGTAAAGGTTGAACACATATGGCTGTGGAACTTGCTAAGACATGCATACCTTTTGCTTTGAACACATTTATTCCATCTTCCTTGCCACTCGCTGAAGCACTTCTAGAAGTCCTCTTTCATGAATGTCTGTGATTGTGCTATTGTAGCTGCATCAATTTCCTGGATCAATTCAAAACATTTACCTTTCATGGTCATTTAGACTTTGGGGAAGAGCCAGAAGTGGCATAGTGCTAAATCTGATAAATAAGGTAGATGAGAACACACTGTAAGATTTCTTTTTATGAGCCTGCTTTTCAGTTGGATGGCACTCAGCAGCAGAATTCGCTATATTTTTTATCACACTTCATCAAGATACTCATAAAGGAAGACTTCCAGAACTGCTTCAGAAGTGGCAAGAATGATGGGATAAGTGTATTGGAAGCAATGGTGAGTAAGATTTTGAGGGAGATTAATGACGTCTTTTACTGTAATAAAATTTTAATATTTTAAACATTCATTGTGTATTTTGATCACACCTCATTTAACTAACTGGCATATATATTCATGTTTTTATATTAAAGCATATCTATGCCTATTTATGGCAGTACATTCAGTCTGTTATGCCTATCTATGGGAATTTTTATGTAATAACCCGAGTCATAACACTAAGATCATTATTTTATTACAAAACTGTTTTGTATGAGACAGAAAAACAGATTGTATGTGTTTTGAGAAGCAGCCCTCTCCCAAGAGGAGGACAGAAAATGGGCCTAAAATGACAGCACTATACTAACAAAATCCTTTGCAAACTCCCAGTGAAAGAGAGGAGTACCAGTCACCCACTGCAGACTTGCCCTGGGGTGCCACCTTATAGGAGCTTGGGGTGGTGGCCCCTTCTTGTGCTGTCATTTGAGTCAGACTGGAAGATGCTGTTCATGTTTCTGTCCCCAGAATTGTTGGACAGTGCTATTGTGATGTCTTGAGGTCAGTTTCTCCACGCAGTGCCTCTGAGGCCTTGAGGAGACTTGAAGGGTAGTCTTTTATTTGTACCACCTTAGCTACACCTGCCCATGTGAACTTCATGTGTTAGCCACTGCCCAGAGACCCGAAAGCCACATCTGCTTGTGGCCTCCTTGGAATGCATCACATTTATGATGTTGAGCGGTTTTGATGATTTTCCTGAGTGAACAGTTGTTTGAGATTGAGAAGAGCACTCTGGGGACATCAGAAGGAAGGCAGGACAGCACGGATAGCTTCATGGGTCATGGGTCAGCAGCACTGTGTTGCTTGATACAGATGATGACTTCCTCCTGGGCACGAGCTATGCTGGGCTTTTCCAGGTTTTGGACAATTCAGTGAGTATTCTCCTCCAGGTACTAAGGTCTCCTGGACAGTGGATAGACATTGCCCAACTGGGAAGGAACAAGCCATGCTTGCTGTGATAAAATCCTCCAAGTGCTGAAGAAGCTGGCCAGGGCTCAGAAGGACACTCAGCAAGGTTGTAGCAGGAGGGAATGTGCTTGATGCCAGCTGTCTTAAGGCCTTGAGGACTTGGAAGTTTGGAAGGACACACACACACACACAGCCACTGGAGAGCATGAAAAATGAATGAGTAAATGAACGGATAAGTGATTGAATGCACCCAGTATTCTTTTCTCTTAGGAGAGAGACTCTTCCTAATAAATTCATAGGAAAGGGCATCCCCAACGCAATTTGCCCATGAGGATAATGACAGTTGCTTCGGGTGCCATAACTTGTTCTCTTCCACTGATATAGAAAAGGAGCCCCTGCCAAAAAATGTCCTTGGAGTGGCTCAATGTTGTTTTCCTTTTGCTGTTTAAGTCAGATGTATTTAATATAAGGGATTTAGCTGTGAGCTGGAATGTGTGGTGAGCCCTTCGCCCAGGGTGCAAACTTTCCCATTCTGAGCTCCACAAGCTGACAATGGCTTGGGTGGTGGTTGCTTTTAAGTGCACATGGCCACATGAAATTGAGCATAAAATCCCCAGACTATCTGGCTGGGGAAAGCTGATATGGAGACTTAAAGGGGCTAATGTTTGTTATCCACATGCCCATTTAATGGATACTGAACTTGAACATGGACACAGCCTTCTCCCAGATGTGTTTAGAAGGTATTAAGATGAGAGACTCCCTTCAAAGAACTCCAGGAACTTACTGAGTTCTCAAGATATGCTTTATATTGACAATCCAGCAAATAAATTTTAATTTTTTTACATGTACGCCAACACGGTAAGTAAGGTAGAATGGAGTTAATCTTTTAGTTTGATAAAATGGTAGATGTTTTTAGAAAGTGAACTTCAAAAATTTTGTTTCTAGGCCCCACTGCTTTGCACACATGCATGTGTGAACACTGAAATGGGCCCACGTTTCAGGCCTATATGTCCACCTGAAACCAGTCTGGGCCACTTGTGGGGTCTTGGTTTTCCTGTGTAGGATTCTGTGGGATGCTGTATCTACTGTAAGTTACACAAACACAGAGATTTGAACCCTGCTGCCACCTTGGCTTGCCAACAGTTCTTTGTCCCCTTTGGGCTCTTTCATCCTTCATTCCCCTCAAGGCAGGAAAAAGAGCATGAATTTCTAAGGCAGTGTTGTTCCCAGGGTACAGTTGTCATCCATCACTCCCTGCTGGGAAAATGTAAACATGGACTGGCCAGTCGTGGCATTATTTATTGTCACAGGCTTCGATATGGATTGGGGCAGAAGGGGCTGCTGGCCAAGCATTCTTCCCTGGCTCCCCAGGAGGCTTGGCTCTGTGGGCAGAACTGGGGCGGAAAGGGGTGAAGGGCAGGGCTGGAGTTCTTGCAGCTGAGAACTAGACCGGTGCATTGTGTCAAAGTTGCACATAGCTGGTCAGGGGCTGTAGCTCAGTGGCGCCATGCCAGCCTGGTAAGTGCAAGGTCCTGAGTTCAATTGCCGGTACCAAAACAAAACAAAACAAAAAAACCCCAAAGTTTCACATAGTCGACACACTGGGGAGGAATGAAGATGGTGTTACCATGGAGCCAGGTTCGTGGAGCCTGTCCATGCTTAGAAGAGGGAAGCTGGCCTCATGTTAGCCCTAGACACATGTCCATTTTGAGGTGGCTGTGAGCATAAATGTGGTAACAAAAGGGGTATCAGAAACATTACATGATGAATCGCAGCTTTTACTGTTATTTCTAACTGTGGTGATCCGTTTGATGTAGGTAGGAGAAGGTACAGAAGAGCACACCCTCCTGAAGTCATGAAGTGGAGGACGGGAGGATGATGCCTGCAGGCGAGGGCAGGATCATTGAGAAGGAAGGGCACTGGAGCCAGGCCTAGCAGATACGGGCACTCAGTGGCCCTATGTGGAGTGAATTGATACATAATTAGCAACAAGTCCCCTCTTTAGGTTGAAGTAACCATGTAGCATCAGGAGTTCCCTCATGGAGAAAAAAAGGAAAGATGTTTCAGTTCAAAGAGTTTTGAGCACAAACTGTATACAGTGCCTGCACTGAACACCTTGGGAAATTCACCTTGATATGTGGGCCCTGAAGCTCTCAGTTCAGGAGCAGGGACTGCCTTGGACACGAGAACCTTCACTCTGGGTTGTGCAGGGGCTTCTGGGGGTGCAGGGAAGACCTCAGGACTCTGGGACACTTCAGGAAGGCACAGAAGCCCTCAGTCAAAAGGTTTTCCTGGACAAATATAATGAAGCCCCTGGACTAGCAGCTTCTGTTGGCAGAAAACATTTCCTTTACTTCTCTTATGTTCTCAGTGGTGATCAGCACACCGTATGTATGTAGCACACACCTGCTTCACATCTAAGTGAATAAACCTATCCAAAATGCCTTTCTAAATCAAGCAATAGCTATTGTCAAGGCAACAAAATTTCAATGAGCTATGGCATAGAGTGGCAGAAAAGTGCCCAAGGTGATGAGTTCCCTTCTTGGCCATTTCCTTTGTGGATTTCCAGTGAGAAGACTATCTCTGCCCTCCTCCTGTTAGAGACCAGTGTGTCCTGTAGGTGCCCATCAGGGAGACACCTCCATCTCCTTGGTGTAATCCAACAACATTATCAACTGCTTCCCAGCCGTAAGAAACATGCAGTTGGCAGCTCTGGGGGCTCCAGGCCACTTGGAAAGGTAAAGGTGACATTCTTTGGAATCTTTCTTACAGATGTGGATGAGTGTGCAACGGATTCCCACCAGTGCAACCCCACCCAGATCTGCATCAACACTGAAGGAGGGTATACCTGCTCCTGCACTGATGGGTACTGGCTTCTGGAAGGCCAGTGCTTAGGTAACAGCTCCCTGGGGTGCACAGGGACTCTTGGAAGTGAATGGTTGGCAGATATATTGTGATATGGGCTTATTGGGTGGCCTTAGTGCAGTAAGCTTTTCTTTGGAAGAGAAGCAAAAGGTCAGTTACACTTATCATCACCCTTTGCTCCTTTTTGTTTCATTTTATGGTGCGAGACCAAACCCGAAGTCTTCTGTATGCCAGACAAGTCCTTGGCCACTGAGCTATATCCCCCGTCCACATGAGTCTTTAAATCAGTTGTCAAATCACCATCATGTCATCATTATAGTTTTTTGTTCGTTTTTTGAGAACAGGGTCTTGCTCTGCTGCCCAGGATGATCTCAAACTCTTGAGTTCAAACAATCCTCCTGTCTCAGCTTCCCCAGTAGCTGGCACTACCGGTGCATGCCACTGTGCCCAGCTTCTTATAATTTTTGAATGTACTATTGAAGGGTTCAAATCTGGTTTTATCTAGACCTTCTACCTGTCTTTAGAAAGTTTATATCTAAGCCAGCAAATGACAGAAGTGAGTTATTCTGCCTTAATCCGAAATAATATTGAGCCAAGGGAATCCTTTTGCTTAGTTATGGAGATGTTCCAAGTCTCAAATGTAGATCAGTAGATTCTGATCAGACATCATCTCCTCCCAACACCTCATCATAGTTGCCCCATGCCACGCTCACCCCACTAGCTGTGGTAGTTCTTTTTACTCCACAAGAATTAATCATAACCAATTGAGAATTTTGTCCCCTGGAGTTGACATCTGCTGTATCATCTTTCATTTATTTTTACCAGAGGGCTAGCTTTCCTTTCTTCCCCTCTACATTTGCATTTAACCAAGTGAATGGATTCGCAGCAGTCTCTAGCTGTCACTTCAATTTCTACATCTAGGGTATGATTCCTATGTTGTGAGTTTTGGGGAAAGTTCTGCCAGTTTAAATTCTCTAAGACATTATTCTGTTGCCTGAAAGTCAGTACTGGAGGGGCAGAGAAACAGATCCAAAGGACATCATGAAAACAGAAAAAGAAAAAGAAAGTGCTTCTTTCCAAGTCTTTCTTGATTGAGGCTGTGTTTGGGTCTGCTGTCACACCTGTCCGAAGGGTCCTCGAGGCCTAATAAGCCAGCCTAGACTTGGCATAGTTCTCCTTCCCAGGCATGCACAGAAGTATAGGTGTACATGGGCATTTGTGAATATGACAAACCCCATGCATGTAAACCAACCTCTACTCTAATGGAAAATTTTATGCTACTGATTTGAACAAAAGCAGATCGGTGAGAGGGAGTCATTTGTACAGGAACTAAATATGTAAAATTTCAGAGCTATTATGTCATCCAACTTTTATAGAGTTGGAGACAGACTCAAAAAGAAGGAACATTTCAGGCAAAGTTAAAGTATATTGGATTAATAGCCAAATCTCTTGTTTCTCAGGCTAGATTTTTTCCACCACAGAGGGTGCTAGAAAGCTGAAGGAGACCTGAGTACACAGGCTCCCATTACGGAAAACCTAGGGCCAGTCAGGAAACTCCTTCTGTATCTGAGAGATGCCAGCAATGGAGATATCCCTCTTCCACAGAGTGGGTTGTCCTCCTCCACAGAGTGGGATGCTTGGCAGGTATGTTCACAGAGGCCTAACATGGTGCCATTCCTAATTGTGGCTGAATTCATGCCTTCCCTTGGCCAAACTCTTCTTTCTTAATCAAAATGAAACTGCCACAGCTGCCTGCCACCTTCCACTCCTTCTGTGTACCTTTGGAGGCATTGCTTTTGCAGGGGGCTACCTTTCATCCTAGGTAACCCTAGGGGAAGGGTGTGCTGGCTGGCCCCTGCTGCCTTCTTGGGCCTTGGTTTTCTGCACAATTGCACCCTCAGAAGGGGTCAGAACAATGTATGAGACAGTGGGCTTTCCAGACAGAACTGCCCAGCCCTCAGGGGAGTGGGGTGGGCCAGGACAGAAGTTGCTGGGACTTAGAGGTGAAACAGAATCATGTGGGCAGGGCCCACATTCTGAGGAGCCCTGAACAGCAGGAAGGGACTGAGATGGACTGAGGAGGTGGAGCTAGTAGAAACCAGCCATAGGTACTGAACTGGCCTTCAGAGCCTTGGCTGGATTATGGTACCAATGAACAGATGCAGGAAAAGGTTAGTTTCAGGGGAGGGGGGGATGAGATAAGGGCCAGTAACAGGTACTGTTAGATCAGCTGGTCCCTGTACAGGTGAGAATGCTGTCTCCTTCACAAGGCTGGTGATTTCATGCAAAGCACCCTGCCCTACAGGAGAGAATTGTCCAGCCCAGATCTCATCAACCTGGGATGCTAACAAGTGCTTTCCCAATGACATCAGGCTCCCTGTGGGTTGATGAGTGTCACAAGGAGGTCCTATTGCCCAGCCTTGCTGAACATACCCATTTACCACAGTGCTGGTGCTTTCTCTAGAAAGACCAGCCACTGCTTAGAAGATATGTGTTTATCCAGAATTTTATGTCTTCTCTGGTACAAGGAAGAGAGCCAAAGTGAACCTCATATCCTTGTGCTCATTGTAGCGCTATCCAGCTTGTCCTGGCCTGCGCCTGGCTCCTGTTCCCAATAGCTGGACACAGTCATTGTTCTTTTTATTGAATTTTTAAAAATTTTTATTAGTATATCTTTGCAGTAAACAGTGATTACATTCATCATGGGGAGTTGGTACATATACACAACACATCTTAATTCTTTTTAATCCCCTTCCCCTTCTCCCTCTTCCCCCTCCAACATCTCTTGGCCCCCTCCCCATTTGCAAAAGATCTATCTCCCTGTTTGCTATTATCTGTCTTTTAATTTGCTCTTTCATTTATTTATACTTCAGATTTCTCATATAAGAGAAACCATGTGATAGTTAAGCTTGTGAGGCCAGTCATTGTTAATGGAACTGCCAAGGAGCCTATTGGAGCAACACTAGAGATTCTCTTTATGCATGACACTAACTCGTCTCTCTTCAAGAGAGTTAAGAGTTCGTATGGAACTGTAGAGTTGAATCTTTGTGGGGGGGGTACTGGGTATTGAACTTGGGACCTTGCACTTGCAAGGCAGGAGGTGGAACCACTCAGCTAAATCCCCAGCCCAAGTTGAATCTTAATGTTGCATACATCTTTATCAAATTTTCAAGTTGGATGAAACCTGAGAAGCTGTCTTGCCCAATGTCCCACACAATGCAGAAATTTCTTCCACAGCTTTCAGGATAGGTTCAGGTGTTCTTGGGACTTGGAGGGACCAGGGAAGTAGAAGACTAGAGGGAGAAGGAGCATCACTATCCTTGACTTTTAACTGTCTTAGCACTAGTTCCCCTTAGCTTCGCTTCTTCGTTCCTCTCCAGAAAGGGTGGCAGTGACACCAGAGTGAGGGCAGCGTCAGTGAGAGATACCTTCCTTACCTTGCTTGTGTTTCTGTTTCCAGACATTGATGAATGTCGCTATGGTTACTGCCAGCAGCTCTGTGCAAATGTTCCTGGATCCTATTCTTGTACATGCAACCCTGGTTTTACCCTCAATGAGGATGGAAGGTCTTGCCAAGGTATGTGGCGTGTGTGACAACTTGGACACCACAGGAAACACTAGATGCAGTCATCTTCAGAGCCTGACAGTTTCTGTCTGCAAAATACTGTCATTAAAGTGTGTTCCCATTTCTTGTCACTACCCATATACACCCAGTGCTTACAGAAACTTGATACCTCAACTGAGGTTATGGGAAATAGCTCAAAAAGTGCTCTAAGTATAGCGGAGGAAAGAACCACAATCATTCATTAGCTGGGCTCTTACGGATTCACGGATTTGCTTCTCTTTCTGTGGCTGCTGGCCAGAAGTAGGCTTCCTGGCCTTCTCACCTAATCTGGAATTTTCTTGCATGTCCTATAGCCTAAGTTTGATTTCTGAGACCCAGAGAGGGGTACTCATGGCTCCAATTCCTGGTGAATCACAAAATAAATCATGCATTGATTTTGTGGGCAATTTCAAGGTCTCTCACTACAGTTTTTCCTTTCAACCTGTACTGGGAGGGCCCTCTACTTAGTGGAGTCTAGGAGTGGTAACACTTTCCCCTGCTCCTCAGCATGCCCCACTAAATCAGAATGAAACAGAAGCACTTTCTGATTTCCCCACAATCATTTCAAGTACTAATAAGTAAGAAGAGCAAGCTGCGTGTCTCTTGAGGTTTCCAACAGAAGGGTTCTTCTGCTCAGGAAGTGAACAGGAGAATTAAAACCCAAGGAATTACCACAAGTCCTGCTCTGGCCCTGGGCTCCCTGCCCCAGCCCCCAGCTGGGCCTCCTGTCCCTGGAAGCAGCTTGGTCAGGGTGGAGGCTGCACCAGAGATGCAGAATGAGGTCTTTGTCTGGAGCCTGTCACCACGCTCCGTAGGGTCCATTTCCTTGTCACACCACTTGAGCAAGTTCTGGCTGGCAGGCTCCTGGCCAGCTAGTCAGAGGATATTATGTCTCCATTAGTTTAATCGTATCTAAATCACTGGGTAAACAGGAAGGCATAAGCATTCAGGGATTTGATCCTGTATCCTTTGTAAGGCTTTCCTCCAAAGCTGGTTCTGCTGATTGTTCCAAGAAGTCTCTGCCGTGTTCCTCTAGCAGGAAGAGGCCACTTTCTTTAGAGAGCAGAGGGTGGGCCAGGAGGTTGAGGAATCTGATAGAGTAGGGGCCCTTCCTTCCCACAAGAGCAGGGAGCGGGTGCCTGGCTCCTTCGCTGTGGTGATAAGCGGCTTAGGGCAGATGTTGACTTCTCAGTGCCAAGGCCAGGGTTTGGAGGTGCCAGCTTGAGTGGTTTTCCCCTCAGAGGCTGGCACTGTGCACCAGTCAGTACCTCCTGAGAAGCACCATGCATAGCAGATCCAAAAGCCACATGTGTCCCTCTGGCCTCTCAGGGACAAGTCTGTGACAAAGAACAGATAATATACTTGGTGGAGCGAAGTCCAGCAGTGTGATAAAGCAGCGGGCACAGCCCTCGGGCTGAAGGCCAACACTCAGCCACCAGTATATTGCATCAGCAAAGCCCTCAGGCAGCACATGGAGTTTTTGCAATCCCAACACTCTTTGAGTGGAAGAGTGCTTTGTTCCCCAGACCACTACCATGTCTGTTCATCACCCTGATCCCAGATACCATAATGAGGTAGGCAGGCAGGTGCTTGTGGCTTTGCTTCATAGATGAGGAAATCAAGGCTCAGAAAGGTTAAGCCACTTAGCCAAAGTCAAGCAGCTCAGTGGTAGCAGAGTTGGGAGGAAAACCAAGGGCCCAGCCCTCTTGTCCAGCAAGCTGGAGCGGATCTAGAGGGACACTTGGATCTAGAGGGACACTTGAGTAGGCAGTAGGGCCCCGGGGGTTGGAACTCTATTGGTCCTGTTCTCAGCTTCAGGCTGAGGGAGGCAGGCTTGAGCTCGTTCATCTCCAAGTAGCCAGTGTCTCCCAGAAGCTTGGGATTCCAGCCCTAATATGTACCAGCACTGACAGTCTGCACTTGCACTCAGTGGCTTGGCATGATGGGTGCTTTCCTGCCTGTCCCAAGCCCAGAGCAATGGAGAAATGCCAACCCACTGTGGGCACCAGGGGAGATTGGTATCTCCCAGAACCCTCCCTGTATGTCTGTTCATTTATTTATTTTTTCCTTTGAGAGCTCCAGAGAGGGCAGGAAGCAGATGCTCTGTGGGCATGGGATTAGCCCTCCCCCTTACGCAAAGCCCCTTAAGCTGCTCACCGAGAAGGCCTTTACCTCTGAAAACACTCAGATCTCTGTTTAGAGTCTTAAGAGGTTTAACTGCACCTTTGAAGCAGATAGCCTGTCTCTCAGCTGGCATACAGAGCACACAAGGAGGGGTGTTGTGGTGTATTGGCCAATACCAGTGTCCCCCACTTCCGCCACCTCATGAGCTGGGCAGGATGAATCTTGTGTAGTGTGGAAAGAACCCGAGTCATGTCCCAGTTCCAAACAGGACTTCGTTAGTGTGTAGACTTGGGCACATCTCTTGTTATTTAAAATCCTTTAAACAACCTTACTGAAATATAATTGCTATACAATCAACTGCACTGCTATAGATACATGATTTCGTTAATTTTAACATGAAACTGCCACCACACTCAAGATGATAAATCCCTTATCACTCCTTGTGTCCTCTATGGTCTCTTCTTAACCTACTTAACCTCTGAAATGGGGACAGTGGTCTTGAAGCAGAAATGTTGTAAAGATCAAGTGAATGGGAGATCCTCTTATAACCAATGAATTACTTATGCATAATAAATATATTATTAGAATTGTCATGAATATTTGTTTTTCCCAAACTTCAAAATCAGTGAGGGAAAAAGAAGAACCAATTGGTGAAGGAATGTAGCAGGTAATGGAAACAGTAGATTCTGCCTGTAACTTCCATAGGTGAGCAGATTTCTTAGCAAATGCACATGTCCATCATTTATATATGATGTATCTATGCATTGTTTCCTCCTTTCTCATCTTGAGACCCCAGAAGGGAAATGTGGATGGAGGGTCTTGCCCCTCAGTAGACACTGTGGGTTCTGTGATCACAGTCTGATAGGTCCTAGATGGAAACCCTTAGTGCCTGGGAATCTGGTCTCCTGGCCATACTAAATTTTGTCGCTGCTGCATTTTTTTCTCTTTGGTTAGTCTGGTGATGTTCTGTTGTAAGAATGGTCAGTGAGGTCCTTTGACTTTCCACAGATGTGAACGAGTGTACAACTGAGAACCCCTGCGTGCAAACCTGCGTCAACACTTATGGCTCTTTCATCTGCCGCTGTGACCCAGGATATGAACTTGAGGATGATGGCGTTCACTGCAGTGGTAATGGGCTTGGCATTGGAGAATCCTTGGCAGCTCAGGGGTGGAGGGAGAAGCTTCCTTCACAGGTGTTTCCTCTCATTTCCTGGACACACATCCAGTTCGGGACATTTCCCAGTGTTGTGGGGTCACAACCACACAGAACAGAGATGAGTTGCTTCCTGAGCTGTGGGAAAGAGTCTCATCATCTTTGTCATCTGAACTCTAATGCAGAAGTCAGTGGAGCTACCGTCTAGTACTGAGGTGGGGTTGACAAGGGAGAGAAGCCACTCCATTTTGCCTGTTGATCTGAGAGTTCTCCATCCTTACCCAGATCTGACCCAAGTCCTGAGGATGAAACATAGATTGTATTTGTAGAGGGCAGTATTCTAGTAATTATAGCATATCCTATCGAACAGAAGAGAGGGGAATTCAATGAATGAGATCATGTATGTAAATGCATGTACTGTACATTGTAAGTTTCAGAAATCTCTATAAAGTAATCCATGCCCAGCTCCAGGCCTGGCACAATAGTGAACATCCAATAAACAGTCTTTGAATCAATGAATGGAATTTGAATAGTGAATGAATGAAATCTTAATTTGTTGTGAGAATATAGATGTGATAGTTTAGTTGATCTTTTATAAATTCCTTCCAAACTCAAGGAACTATACTAGTTTCCATACTAGTTTGTTAACTCTATTATAATTTTCTTATTAACCTACATTTTTCCCCCAGAAAGTTATATTTTATGAGTTTCCTAGATAGAAAACTATTATTAGATCATAAACTCTTTGAGAATAGGGATCACATCTTACTGGTATTTATCACTGCAGCATCCCACACAAAGAGCCATGTACAACTCCTCTCTCTCTTTCTCTTTCCTCTCTCCTTCCCTCTTTTTTTCTGTAGAAAATTATATTTAAATTAAATTAAAATTGAATTAAAGTAAGCTCCATTCCATCCACTTTTACCATCACCAGCAATTGTGAATTAGCGAAGTGCAAATTAATAATGCTTCATTGTATTTTTTTAAAGTAACTGGGTCATACACTAGGGTGTGAAAATCCTTTTGTCCTGCAGAATGGAAAGTTTTCTGATCTTGGGTTTCATTGTAACAGGAACTGACCCAGGTTGTGAATGAGACTTTTTGATAGTTTTAGTAAGGACTGGAGTGTTCTAGAGACAGAGTCTCTTGAAACAAATAAGTGCCTCTCCCCAGGGCCACGAAAGTCACAGCTATAAGGCAGTCACAGAGAACCTTAAACTGATTAAATATCAGTCCCAGAAACAGAAATAAAATACCTTTAGGCATGAAAGGCCACTGTCTTCCTAGATTTCAATTCCCCCTGGCACTTCTTGGGAACTCTGGGCCAAAGAACAAATAAGAGGTTTGGAAAGCTTAGCAGTATGAGATGGGATTGTTTCTCCAGAATTCCCTGCAAATCCACAGATATTTACTGATCATCTGCAGAAACTGTACAGAGCCAGATGGAGCTGAGTTCAAATTCTGCCTCTTTTGTGCATTACTTTTCTTAGTCAAGACACTTCCTGAGCCTCAGTTTCCTCCTGTGTTAAAAAAAAAATGAACCAGCCAACTAACCCAAAGAACCAAGCACCCTCACAGAGGGATCATAAGGATCAGACAAGTTGGTGTACTTAAGTGTCATCATCTTTTAACTAGTCTACCCTAAGTAAGTGTCAGAGACTTTTAGTCTCTCAAGGAACTCAAATCCTTGCTGGCTTGGCAGGAATTTTCAGCTGATTTACTTTACCCCAAATGGCCAACTCCTCCTCCGTGGTCACAGTGGTGCCTGCTTCCTGTGACACTTTTGCAGACTTCACAGACAGAGCCCCAGTGTGATACAGGAGTTTGTTTTCTGTGCCTTCCAACTTTCCTGTGCTTTGTTCTGTGTTGTCATAGCTGGTGTGACCCCCACACAGCACCCTTCCTAGCCTTGTTCCCTTGTCCATCAGAGATTGGGTAAACCAAGCTAATCCTGGAAACTATGGTGGGTTTCACATGGAGGAGTGAAAATGACCTCATGTGTGCTCCCTGCCAGAATCCAGGCTTGTATTTCAGCAGCTTTTCAGTGGAGGGTGGAGCCACAGCCATGAGATCTGGAAATTGCAGACTCAAAGATAAACTGAATGGAGCCCATTACAGCCCTTCCTTGCCAGTGGGAGGCAGGAGTGGGTGTTACCCTCCCCTGGTGTGGCGCTGGAGCTAACCTTGCTTGGAGGGAGAGTTGCCCCAACCTTAGTTACTTTAAGTTTTGGGCATATCACTTAGGGGAACTGAGAATTCCCCTAGAATTGAGGTGCTAGCTGCACCTCAGATTCGAGCTTTCTTATTTACTGGTTATCTTTGAACTTGGGGTTACCTAATCTCTGTAAACCTCAATTTTTCTTCTGGAAAATATGGACAGTAATAGCTTCTCCTTCACAGGATTAAGGTGAGGATTAAATGAGGCATGGGAACCCTTAACCCAGCGCTTAATACATAGCTAGCCTCAGGAACTGACAGGCATAGCTACTCCTTCTACCAGGTATGAAGGGAACCGACAAACTCCACAGAAATAAACAAGGGCATTCCTGTTATGATGGGCTGGCCCAGAGACCTGGCATCTCTTCGAAGATCCCAGAGGAGCAGCAGATGTTACCAGAGCAGCTTTAACTTTTCAAATCAGCATCCTAATTCTGTTGGCTCCTAACCCGCCACCCAAAGACCACCAAGAGAGATAGGAGACAGTTTTCGTTCTCAGCTGCAAGAGGTATTAGGCATGTGGCACCTGGAATTCTCCCATGGTAAGCAGCAGCCTCATTCATGCCGACACCCTCTCTGGGTGATCCGAGCCACCAGTGGTGTGTGAGTTAGAGAGTAATCCGAGGACATGCCACTTGGGGAAACTAGTGAAAGCAAATTTTCGGGAAACAACAAATGCAAGAAAAACATGTTTTCTTTGGCACACTCGCTGAATGAGGCGCAAATGGGGCTCTGTTGCCAAACTCTGTGTGAGATGAAGAGCTGCCTTTTCTGGGCTGCCTGCTTCTGCATCAGCTGCCGTGGCCTCTGCAGATGTGTGGCCACACCACGTGGACAGTGCCTCTTCCCCACAACCTTCCTCTGCGCCCCAGGGTGATCCGATCCAGGCTGGTTCCTGACTGGCTGGAGGCTGCCACATCCCTTGTCCCAGGGAGCATCTGAGGCAGGCAGGGCACAGGAGACAATGTGTGCACCCACCCACCCATGCCAACCCAGTTTTCTCTTTCAAGAAGGTTTTTATTTGTTTGGTTTTGTGTCTATTTATTTTGAGATAGGGTCTCACTGTGTGGCCTAGGCTGACCTCAAAACTGTGCTCAAGCAATACTCCTGCCTCAGCTTCCCAAGTACTGGCTTGATACAATGAGATTTAATATAACTATATCCCATGGCCTTCTGGATATGTGTCTCTTAATTGTGCTTTTAGGAACAATATTTTTCCTCATCTAGAAAGGGAAAGGAAAGTTGGCACTACCTAAGGTTGTCCTATCTGAAGACCAGGGTCAGTGAATGATTTTTGGTTCTTACAGAAGAGCTATATACCCAGAAAACCCCAGTAGCCAAGCAAACCTCAGCTCCTTGGACAGGTCAGAAATGGAGGGTAGATGGACCTATAGGGCACAATGGGTCAGTAAGGAGCAAATGATGTAGGGTGATCCAGAGGCAGAGGATGTTGGAAGCTTGATGGGGGTGGATTTCAATTTCAGCTCCATGTAGAAAGGATTTTCTAACAATTAGAGCTGCCCAAATATAAATAGGCATTCTCAGTAAGTAGTGAGCTTCCCATCATCAGATGTGTTCAAGAAGTGACCTGATAACTTTGTGGCATCACGACAGTGTGGGTGTTGGAATAAATGAGCACAAGCTCCTATCCCCAAATAGTCTGTGATAATAAACAGCAGAGGTAACTTGTCACCCCCAGATATGGATGAATGCAGCTTCTCCGAGTTCCTCTGCCAGCATGAGTGTGTGAACCAGCCTGGCACATACTTCTGCTCCTGCCCACCAGGATACATCCTGCTGGATGACAACCGCAGCTGCCAGGGTAAGACTGTCCCGAAGGGCCTGGCCTGGGCAGACTCCAGTGGTCATTTGGACATCTGCAGTTGGGGAATCCTGTGTGGCTGCAGGAAGGTGGTGGGGGTGAGGTTTGGGTGCTGGTGGCTTCAGTGTGACAGCTGTGGGCAGGATGCCTGGGCTGGTGCCTCCCCACTGCCTACGACCCATCCTCTGGCCAGGACATAGGCCACTCACACTTCTGTCATGAGCTCTGCCAATGCAGATGGCACCCTCTAAGGGCTAGGCACTAGGCAGACCTCTGCGGCCCCTCTGAGAACAGGTCCAGACCCAACCTGGACTCCTTGTGACCCAGCCCTGCTCAAGGACCACAGCCCAGTTGTGTGGCCTGGAGGGCAGCTTACTCAGCTTTCCTCTACTGACTTCCTAGAGAATGGATGCAGGGGAGACCTTATAGGCCTGACAGCTAGGTCCCTTGAAGGATCTAGACTCCAGTCCACGAAAGGACTGAGTTCTTCAGATTGGCTGCTTAGCTTCATTTTCAGCCCAACACTTCCTATCAGGGAGTCCATGCCGGAGCAACTGACCCACTATCAGCCTGCTTGAACCTGCCTTATCCCAGAACCAAGCAGGAATTCTCCATGGTGGCGTTGGGCAATAGAAATACCATGTGAGCTACAAATGTGAGTCATCTGTCTCAATTTATGTTTTATATTTAATATAAAACCACATTAAAAGCATAAGAAGAAACAGGTAAACCTACTTTTAATATTGTATTTTATTTAATGCAATAGATCCCAAATCTTATTTTTGACATGTACTCAGTATAAAGGTTACTGATGAGATGTTTTGCACTTTTTTTGTACTAATTCATAGAGATCTGGTGTATATTTCCTACTTAAAGCATATCTCAGTTTGGACTAGCCACATTCCAAGTGTCCAATAAGTAGCCACTTGGGGCCAGTGGCTGCCAGGTTGGCTAGAGCAGTGCTATAGTAAGACCGAGGTAGCTCCCATCTCGACCTCACCTCTGTACATTAGGACCAGGCCATTGCCTGAAAGTGCTGCCCTGCTTTAGCTTCTCATCCACCCTGCATTTCAGACATCAACGAGTGTGAGCACCGGAACCACACATGTACCCCTCTGCAGTCTTGCTACAATTTGCAAGGGGGCTTCAAATGCATCGATCCTATCCGTTGTGAGGAGCCTTATCTGCAGATTGGAGATAAGTAAGTCATGGCTTTCCCCTTGGGAAATGGAAACATGGAGGGGGAAGCTGGCTCAGGAGGCTGGCAGTGTCTTGTAAAAGAGAGGGTACTGACTAGGGAATCAGGAAACCTGGCCTGGTGCCTACTGTATACGCTCATCTGGGTGCAGGAGTGTGTGCAATACCCACAACACTGCTCTAAGTCCCAACTCGTGCCAGAACTATCCGGAGAATCTGCAGAAAGCTAGCCAAGCAGAGAGACAGGGTTCAGAAACCTCCTTTCCCTTCTACTGAAGGTCTTTCAGGGCTAGGCTTCTCAAACATAATTCACAGAGGCCTGCCCTGGGGACATTGTCAGAGTGCAGGCTTGGGTACGGTGAGTCTGGGATGGGGTCTAGACTATGCCTTTCTTTTTTATTTTTATCAGTACATTTTTGCAGCCCATGATGATTAGATTCATCATGGAGAGTTGGTATACGTGCATAACACATCTTAATTCTTTTTTTCATTCTCTTCCTCCTCCTTTCCTTTCCCTCTCCCTCCATTTCTTCGTCACCTTCCCTTTTACAAAAGATCTCTTTCCCTGTCTCTTATTATCTATCTTTTATTTTGCTCTTTATATTGTGGGTTTCTCATCTAAAAGAAACCATATACCATTTAAATTTGTATGTCTGATTTATTCACTTAACGTGATGTTCTCCAAGTGCATCCATTTTCCCACAGATGACCCAAGTTTATCCTTCTTTAGAAGAAGAACTCGCCGAGCTTGATCCCCGGTACCAAAAAAAAAGAAGTAGAACTCCATTGTGTATAAATGCCACATTTTTATTCCTCAGACAAAGGATTAATATCTACAATGTATAAAGAACTCAAAAAATTAGAGCCCCCCCCCAAAAAAAAATAAAAGAATGGGCAACTGAGATGGCCTCTGCCCTTTCCACACACTCCCAAGACAAATGAAGACTTCCTGTCTCCTGGGACTGCTCTGTGAGTAGAGAGCTGATGGAAAATTAAGTTCTCAGTAGCTGAGAGTATTTAACCTGACCTAATCAAGTTTCTGACTTTCCTAAATCACAGATGGCAGATATTAGGGCTGAGGAGAGAATTACAGAAAGACAGTTTCAATAATGCAAATGCACCAGGACCATGCTCTCCAGCCCTGGTATCCTACAAGTGTGTTTTCTCTTTTAGGCCTTATAGGACCATCTCAGTTTTTCCTCAGCCTCACACACACACACACACACACGTGCATGCACATGTGTTTGTACATATTCTGCCTCAACCCTCATCAGCCACACAGTTCTTTTTTTTTTTTTTTTTTTTTTTGGTACCAGGGATCGAACTCTGGTCCTTGCACTTGCACAGCAGGCGATGAAACCACTGAGCTAAATCCCCGGCCCATCAGCCACACAGTTCTTAACCCCTGAAAAACTCCAAGCCCTCAAACTGCAGATGCAGGGAAGGATCAGGCACACCCATCCTGCCCTCTAGGAACACAGCATCTGCCAGAAGAATTCATGGCTTACCAGTGTGGTTCCTGCTATGATAAAAAAAAAATGGGCAAAGAAAGGACAGAGTAGGGACAGGCGAGTCTTTCAGAGACCTCTTCATCTGTTGCTCAGAGCTATGTTTCTTAGTAACCATTAGAATAGGGGTCTGCCATTTCTGCTCCTCTGTGACAGAGCAGGGCTCTGGGCTGTTCCTGCTAGCTTCTGTTCCTGGTTCTCTCTGGGTTTGTGTGTGGCCAGGAACTGGTCCCATTTAACTGGTGGCCCCAAACTGGTGTTACCAGGGAAGTCATGACACTCGGTGACTCTCTCCCTCCAGGCCCCAGGCCAGTCTTATGGCTGCCCTTGCCAGCTCCATTCTTGCTTAGATATCCTGTGCCCCTGCCATCTGGAACAGCACCTGCTCTCACCTTTATCCACACCCCTGCAGGCCACCTCGATGCTTTTGCACACACACTTCCTGCAAGATGGAAGGCATTGTTTCCATCTCCTCCCCACCTTCCAGAGCTCGGCTCAGAAGCCCTGCTCCCAGCTGCTTGTGATCTTCTTCAGCTGGGAGCTATCACTCCCTCCTCCAAATTTCTTTTAGGAAGCAATTATTTTCTATGTGACATTTGACATTTTAATGTGGCCCTTTTGGCACCAGAAATATTTTGACTTGGCCTTTTTGTTGCAGCCTTTAAAAAAAAAAAAAAAGAATACTTTAGAAATTCCTTGTATTCATTTGCTTATTAACTCTTGGTAGGGCTCCTATCCTGTGTGAAGTGCTATGGATTTTGCTGGTAGGTAGTTAAAGTCTCTTGAAGGAGACTTAAATTGTCCTATAAATAGATTGAGGCAGATGCTATCAACAGAAAGATTGGAAATTTTTAAAAAAGAAAGAAAAAGAGTAGATTGGACCTTGTCAAGACCCAGGAGTCCAGAGGTTGCCCTGAGGAAGTGACTTTCCCAGCCTACCCCACATTAACTAAAGGTACAGTTAAAGAGAAAAGGCAATGGTATGTGCAAAAGATATAAGGCAAAGGTGACCTTTAGGCCTACAGGGAATGGAAGATGCCTGAGTCACTGCAGGCTAGTGCATGCAGTAGGCAGTGGCCTGAGAGGAGGCTAGAAACAAGGACAGAGCCTGACTCCATGGGGCATAAAGGCTAATGTGGGTGTTTAGTTTTTATTTAAATTGCACTGAAGAGTCTTAGGCAGGGGAGAGACCTAATCTGATTTGTGTTATACAAAGTGTACTCTGATGTGTTAGGAGGCCTTCGCTGAGGTCCAGGTGAGAGAGGATGATGGCCTCCATGATCATGACAGTGATAATGGAGGTGGTGAGAAGAAATTGAATTTGGAATCTATTTTGGAAGTAGAGTTGCCAGGTTTTGTGGCCATATCAGAAATTATGGGAGGGGCTGGGGATTTAGCTCAGGGGTTTCGCCACCTGCCTTGCAAGCACAGGAACCCGAGTTCGATCCCCAGTACCAAAAAAAAAAGAAAAAGAAAAAGAAATTATGGGAGAATAACAGAAAAATGACGATGCTGACTCCATTGTTGGCCACCAAGATACACATCAGCAAATATCTTTCTTGTGAACTCTGATTCCTAGAGGGAGCCTCACAAGAAAGATGAGAGATGGAGGAGAGGGGACCAAGGGATGAGTCACAGGTGCCTGGTAATAAAAGTCAAAGATTTTATATTAGGACATACTATTGCTAGTGTTTCAAGTGAGCTGTTTTATATTAAAAATATTTGTGTTTGCTGCTGGGGATCTTCCCCAAAGAATTAAAAGAATCATACCACTGTGATATATGTGCACCCATGGTCATAGCAGCACAGTTTGTAAATAGCTAAAACTTGGAAACAGCCCAAATGCCCATCAACTGGAGACTGGATAAAGAAAATGTGGTTTTTTAATAAAATGGAGTACTACTCAGCCATAAAGAATGAGAAATTAGAGACATTTATAGCTAAGTGGATGCACATTGAGGCCATACTCTTAAGTGAAATAAATAGGACGCACATGAATAAATACCGAATAGTTTCTCTGGTGTGAGAAACTGAAAGTGTAAATAAGGACTAAATGTATAATAGGCAATGTGAAATAGGAAGAAAAGGGGCAAAGGGGAAGGAAGTGGGAGGGCTAGGGGAAAGGATAGAAGGGAATGGGATTAATATGAGAAAATGGAAAAATAGGAACAAAATCTTTGTAGATAGGGAGGACTGGAGGGGTTGAAGGGAGGGCTGGGCAAGGGTGAAAAATAAGAACCAAGAGAGACTATGTAAAGGTGCACATTTCCAATGATGAATGTCATTATATTGTATACCTAAAATGTACCAATGATTAGAATGAATAATCGATGATGCAAAATAGGAAGGAAAGGTCCAAAGGGGTAGGGGTAGTGGGAGGGGCAGGGGAAAGGAAAGAAGGGAAAGGAAAAATGATGAGAAATGGAAAAAATGGAAATAAAGTCTTTGTAAATAGGGAAGGGTGGAGGGGGTGAAGGGAGGGCTAGGAATGGGGAAAAAATAAGAACCAAGGTGCATTATGTAAAGGTACAATTCCCAGTGAGAAATGTAATTGTGTTGTATACCTACAATGTACCAATAAAAGAGTTTAATATATATATATTTGTGTTTGGACTGGGGATTTAGCTCACGGGTTCCGGCGCCTGCCTCGCAAATGCAAGGTCCCGAGTTCAATCCCCAGTACCAAAAAAAAAAAAAAAAAAAATTTTGTGTTTTTAATTTATTTCTCCTACTAGAAAGTAAACTAAAGTCATAATTTTATTTATCATTGAATTTCCAAATCACCTAGTGTCATGTCTTGTACATAGTGAGTTCTGGGCTCTTGTTTATTGAACAAAGAAATTCAATTATATTCCATACAAATTGGGCTAAGTGCAATAGAGTGTATGAAGGGATTCTTGAAACCCATCAATCTAATGTAATTTTCACTTTTAAAATTTCTTAATGAGTATCTTTGGCCGAGAAGCAAAGAGCTACGTGACCATTGGCACATTTTGCTGCCTAAATATATGACAAGTGTAAAGTGCACTGGAAAATGTTCCAGTGTTCCAAGAAACAGAGATCCAATTTGTATCCTCTCGTAGGCACAATATCCAATGACTAGAAAGTCTGTTCTCTAGTGAACAGAGCTTATCTACATGCTGGAGAGTTTTTAGTCCATACCCTAGTATGGAGATGTTTTCCATTTATGCCATTTGGGGATAAAAATGGGGTGGCCTCATTTTTAATGTCTGGAGAGAGCAAGTAAGCCCAACCAGCACCTGGAAGGGGTTGACTGAGTTGTTACATGATTTATCTTCCCTCCAGTCGCTGTATGTGTCCTGCTGAAAATCCTGGTTGCAGAGAACAGCCCTTCACCATCTTGTTCCGGGACATGGATGTGGTGTCAGGCCGCTCTGTTCCCTCTGACATCTTCCAGATGCAAGCAACCACACGCTACCCTGGGGCCTATTACATTTTCCAGATCAAATCTGGGAATGAGGGTCGAGAATTCTATATGCGGGTAAGAAAGAGTGGTGTTGCCATTTTTAACAACGACCTTGTGTTATCTACCCTAGGAGTACTCATTGCCAGAAGAGGTAAGAATGCAGCTAGGAGGGACAGGTGTGAAGAGAGAAGAGTCGGTGGGAGTAAGGAGCCCAAGGTCCTGGTTTCCATCACATTCTGAGTGGCCTTGTGAAGATGTTTTCCTTCACAAGCCCCAGAATCCTCATCTCTGAAACGAGAAGTTAGGCCAAGATGAAATTTTAGACTTTTTTTCCTCCTAAATCTCTGCAGGAGAGGCAGTCACATCTCCATTTATCCATTCACCCATTTAACAAATAGTAATTATTAAGTACCTACTATGCATTTCTAGAAACTAAGGATCTAGCAATGAAGAAAATGTCCCTAAATCCTTGCCCTCATGGTACTTTTATGCCAGCAAGTGGCAAGTGTGGCTTACAGAAGCAGACTACTGCATTGTCCACTACAGTAGCCATATGACTCTTTAAATGAAATTTAAATAAAATTAAACATTTACCTCTTCCATGGAGCTGGCCACATTTATAAATGCTCCATAGTCAAGTGTGGCTACCATATCAGACAGCTCAGCTACCATTTTAGATAGCTTTCTCTGTCTTACACCCAGAGAAAGTTTGATTGGGCAGCACTGACTTATCCATACCAATGGGAGGAAAAAAAAGTTTCAGAGCACATAGCCTAAAATGTGTCTTTTTAAAATAAATTGCATGCATGTAATGCCATGCCATGTATATTGTGATTTTCCTTGCCCATAATCCCTGGAGCCATCAGGCCTCTTTAGAGACCAGTGGCTGAGAGCAATGTTTGTTACCTTCCAGTGAATTTGGACATTTTCCAAAAATCAGGTTCCAGAGCTCCCTCTCCAAGGGACCTGTTTCAGAAGATGTTGAGAGAGGCCCAGTATATTTGTTTCCTGCGGCTGCTGTAATAAATCACCACAAACTTAGTGGCTTAAAACAACAATTTCCTCTCTGTAGTTTTGGAGCCAAATGTCTAATGTTAGTTTCACTGGGCTGAAATCAAGGTGTTGGCAGGGCTGTTCTCCCTCCGGAGGCTGCAGGGAAGAATTCTTTTCTTACCCGCTCTGGCTTCTGATGGCTACCAGCATTTCCTGACTGGCTTCATGACTCCAATCGGTGCCTCTGTGGTCACATTGTCTCCTCCTCTTCTGTGTGTCAAATCTTCATATACCACCTTCTTCTAAGGACACTTGTGATTAGACTTAGGGCCATCCAGACTCTCCCTGTATCCAGATCCTTGATCATATATATAAGGTCATTTTTTCCTTTTAAGATAGCATTTACATGTTCTAAGAATTAGGGCCTGGATATCTTTGAAGGGGGCATGAGCCTTTACTTGTAGCAGATACTGCATATGATCCTCCAGGGTCACTATTGAAAGCTACACTCGGAAGGGTAGGCCCATGGAAATTACCCACTTGCACCAGGGACTGAGCCAATGGCCTATGAAAGAACACATCTGAACTCTAGTCCCCCTCTCTCCATCCCATAGCAGAATCTTTCAATTTCTTCCTCTGGGGCTGGAAGTCTCAGAAGTAGCAAAGAGAACATTTTTAGAAAAGCCCCCATGAACAGTGTATCCTCACTAATGTATTTTTGGTAAGAAGCTAAAACAACCAGGTCATCAAGTGTGATCACATGATGGAGTTGGTGTAGACCTGGCTCTGTAGATTAGAATACTAGGTTCAGGTTCATTGACTTTGGGGGAAGTTGGAATGAGTGAGGGGTAGAGGAGCTTCTAGAAGATGAAAAAGGCCAAGCCATGTGTCCATTCATCCATTCCCCCACCTCATTAGCACTGACTATCCTGCAGAAACCCACACCTGCAAAGCCTCTGTGCGCTGGGTGCCCGCTTAAGGTCAGCCCAAGAGGCTTTCTTGCATCTGGCCTCTTCCATCTGAACAGACCCAGTGGGTGCCAGTCATAGGATAAAAAGACAATTCCGTTAGGGTTTTAAAACATCACCATGGCTATCTCCTGCCTGAGGGTTCCTCAACTCTGAGCAGGGCAGGAGGTCTGCAGAGGGGAGTTGTCTAGGCAACATGTCACTCACCTGGACACCACCCATTAAAATCCCCCTGGACCCTAATGGTTCCTGTGGTGGCTGACTTGAGAGAGGTGCCTAGTGATGGTGGGAAAATGAGATTGTCCTGTAGCTGGAGTTGACAGGAGGGCAATTCCCTTCCTAAAAACTTCCTCCTGTGCTCTGCTCTTGAAGGACTTTAATGCTTTAGTATTTATTCAAAAAACATGTAAGGACATAAGGTCATAGGCCTGCCATGAAAATGGTTAAACTTAAGGGTGAGAAGGTGGCTCTTGGCCTAAAAGTTCCCAGGCTACATCTGAAAAGAGAAAAAAAGACTTGGGGTGGGGCTCTGGAAAGCCACTGGGCATGGGAGCAGGAAGACAGAGAAACTGACCAGATAAGCCTGGTCTTCCTCATGTCCAGGATGTCCAAAGCTGCAGGGCCCTCCCAGCAGGCCACTCACAGGTGTTTAATGTGAGCCGTGGGGCCAGGCTGACTTGTGTCTCTCTGTGTTCTTCAGTTTACCCCAACCATGGTTACCTAGCCTCCCTGGGCCTCAATTTCCTGTCTGTTCAGAAGAGACCATACCCGTATTTACCTTGGGATTAGATGAGACCAGCTACTCAGCGCAGTGCCTGAAACACAGAATGACTTTTTGTCAAACAGCTGGGGTTTGGCAGTGGTGAAATGGTCAAGGACTTCCCCTTTCTCTCACTGCTGGCACACACTGAAGTGACATCTCAGGTTGCTTCTCTAGCATGAAGGCATATTCATTTACTGTGGAGTTATCTCATTCTTTCTCATCAAAAGTCCCTGCTGGTTTAAGTGGAACTTCAACCTCTCAGTTTCCCATTCAGTGTGACATTTCTCCCTGCCCTTGTATCAGAGTAGGCATGCGTGTGGTTGGCCTCTGTACAGGCTTCCTCTTCCCCTTGCAGCAAGGACAGAGCTGATTCTAGCTTCTCCAGGATGGTGGGAGTGCAGATGATGGAAAGGGAAAGGTTGGGAGGACAAGGGTCTTACTAGATCGTTGCCCTGGTAGCCAGGTGTTGATGTCCTCTCTGAGGAAGACACCCAAATGCTCTTCCGTCCACAAAACAGCCTTGAAAGGTTTTTGGAAATTTTCCTGAGGACGTCACACTGTCAGTCCCTGATGTGAGTAATAGGGTCACTGGTTGGCCACCTGACACCTTAAGCCTTTTGCCCCTCTTTCTGTGTCCATACAGACTTTTGATAGTGCAGGTATGTCATTGCACCCATACACAAGGCCTTTACATTGCTCTTTAGAATGTGGGATGTTTTACCTATTTTTCTAGCTTTGGAGTCTGAGCAGAAGTTTAGATGCCAAGAAGTCTACTTTAACACTCAGTAACAATTCAATATTAATATTGTATAGATACTGTTTTTGCCACTGCTGCTGCTGCTGCTATGTCTATGCTACCCAGGAGACTGGAGCATCATGTGACAGACTGGGCTGGATGGCTGTTCAGACTCTCCCACCATGAGATTCACTGATTTAGTTACAAGCATTTGGAAGGAGAATTTCACTCAGCAGGCAAGCCACACACATCCACTTGCATATGCACACACACTCACACACACACACACAAGCACTGCAAACATGCATTCATCGGCACATACATGTACATACACCACATACATACATACATACATGTCCACATGCATATCCTTTCACAGCCCTGTTGGCAGTCTGTCTTACGCTGAGCTCTGGACAGAGGACTAGGGATTAACTTTCACCAGGTGAAAGACTCGGGAGCACAGTTGGGGCCAGAAGGAGGAGGGTGATCACAGGGTTCAGACTGTGCCAAAGAGTGTTTCCTCTGTGACATGCATGGATCAGGTGGCAGGGCCAAGGGAAGCTGACTTGCTGCATCCAGCCTGCTTGGACAATGCCATCACACAAGTTGACTCAGAGCAAACCTGAATGCATGCGGTAGCAGAGCCAAAGATCTGGTGGGCTCTTTGCAGCTTTCTCCTGTTTCAGCCAACTCCATCAGCATTGATTCATTCATTCATGTGCATCCTTCTATCACCATCATTTATATGATACCACTGTCCATGGATATATGAGTCAGGTGCTGAGAATTGGGAAACAGGTTGTGGCTTCTGCCCTTGAGGAACCCACACACACGCTATAGTGGGTGGGGTGGGGATAGGCTAGCAAACACAACATGGAGTGGTGATTCTAGAGTCAGGTAAGGGCTGTGGGATGATAGGGAATTTAAGGAATTGGAGTGGTATCGAGACCTTACCGTAGAACACAGTGATTAGAAGCCTGACTTTTGGAGTCAGATACTCTAGTGCCATTCACTAGTGTTGTGACCTTGTGTAGTATCCTTAACATACTTACAGCATAGGGTTATGAGGATTAAATAAGAAATGTATGAAAGGTAGCTGAATGCCTGGCAGCATATCATTGTCATCATTTTGAACTACTGACCACTGAGGACCAGGGGCTCTTGGAGGGTATTTCACTTATGTCCAGGCTCTGCCCTAAAAGCTGAAAGTGGAGTGAGAAGTGGCTGTCCTCAGCTATTCTGGGAGGCTCTTGAGCCCTCCCAGGTACTTGTGAGCAGGTCTTTCTCAGGATGCTGCAGCTGTGAGCCAAGCAGAGATTGGACTCAGTGACCTCTAAATGGAAGTCTAGTCTGGACACATTTATCAGGAAATCCCAGAAGAACAATTTGGAAGTTTCTACTTGTTCTACCACCTTCTTCCTGATGGTTGGCTCTGTAAATGACCCTCCAGAGGGCTGCCCATGGCTCAAGGTCCTGAACCCTAAGCCTGTGTTTATACAAACAGTAAGAGCTGGTGAGATGTTTATATGTCAAAGCCATTGGCATCTCCCTCTGTGGCTGTACCCTCTGCAGTCCTGGCCCAGGGCTCTGAGGTTTTGAAAGGATTGACAAGGAAGTCCAAAAGATCCTCTTTGTGAGTAAGTGCCAATTACGTGGATGCTGACGGGAACACACAAAGCCAATGCCAAGAGGAAATTGTGGCTGTAAGGCTGCTGATAGCCCAACAGACAGTGGAGATCCCAGCACCTGGCCTGCACCTGTTGGCCATCCCTGCCCTTGTCTTACCTGTAGTAACCCTTGAGAGATGTTCAGAACTTTATAGAGAGGCCTCCCTTTAAGGAGACAGAATAAATGCCTGGTGTGGCTTTACACAAGCCAAGTTCCCTGATTTCATGGAGATTATTGCTTTCATTTTCTGGGCACAGGGCTGTGTTCTTCAGCTTCTGGGAAGTGATTGTCCAGCCCATCCCTGTTTCCCCCACATTATTTCCCCCACAGATGCTCTATATCTCTCATTGCACCAACCCAGAGTATCTCTCATTTAGGACCGTACTATGGATAAAGAAGAACAATGCACGGTCTCTTCTGATATTTGTTGTGTAGTAAAAGTGGGCTAGGGCTTGGAGTCAGACAGAAAACTCTGCGTGAAAGCTTCTCAGCTCTGCCCCTGACTAGCTGGGTGACCCTAAGAAATTAGTTAACATTGCTGGACCTCAGTTTTATTATTTCTAAAATGGAGAAATAATGAGATATACTTTTGGGGCAGCCCTTAGACAAGAGCATCTGGAGTCTCCTGGTGTGGTCCTGTGCTTTTAGATCAGCACTTTTTAATTGCTATCGTGCACACAGATCACCTGCTAAGCTATAGATTCTGGCTCAGTAGAGGAGGCCCAAGATTCTGCATTTCTAACAAGCTACTCAGTAATAATGATGCTGGTCCAGGGACCACATTTTGAGTAGTGAGGTCTTTTAGGGTTTTTATAAGGATGAAATAAGTAGATATAAATAAAAGTGGCTGGAGGAGTGTCTCACACATACTGGGTGCTCAACTGATGTCATTCCTCTCTCCCTACCTCCTTGAAAGTGCTAGAAAAAAATTCTATGGAGGAGAAAAGCTCACATGAAATTATTAGGATCTCAGTGATAAGGTCATGGAAAGGTGACCCGGGTGCTGACTACAGTGTTTTGAGACATGGGCTTCTAATAAATTTCACTTTTCCCAAGAATTATCTAAAAGTGTAATGAATTGCACAGATCTTGGAATGGGCCCCTGAAATTGTTAGTTTTTAAAAAAATACACCAGGTGCTTTTGATGGTATTTGTTTGGAAGACCGATCTGGTCCAAAACCTCATTTTAGAGATGAGGCCCAGAGAGGTGACATGACCTCATCTCAGGCAGTAAGTTTAATCAAAAATTTGTTTATTCATTCAAGATTTACAGTTGCCTCTTGGTATCTGCAAGGGATTGGTTCCAGGATCCCCAGGGATACCAAAATATGCTGCTATTCCATTCCCTTATTAAAATCCCATAGTATTTGCATAAAACCTATGTGCATCCTCCTGTATACTTTAAGTCATCTCTGGATCACTTATAATATATAATACTACATAAATTCCATGTAAGTAATTGCTATACTCTATTGTTTAGGTAACGATGTCACAAGAAAAGTCTCACATTGTCAGTACAGATGTAGTTTTTCCCCCCATGAAGATTTCTGATTCATGATTGGTTGAACCCAAAGATACAGAACCCATAAGTATGGAGGGCTGACTGTATTTTCTGAACACCTACTGTGTTCAAGACACTGTACTGTAAAAGGATTCTCCTTATCCAGAAGGAACTCAGACCTCAGACACAGACCAAAGAGTTATCATACATAGTTATTTACAGTAATAAATGCTTTCTGTCCTATAAAAAGGCCCAACAAAAACTAAGAAATCAGGGAAGGTCCCCTTAGGAAAGAATTAGGAAAGAGCCAATTGGGGAGTGGGCAAAGCCAGGGGAAGAGGACAACACCATGGAGGCACTAAGAGGATGCCACGGTGACTGAAGTGAGTGAGGGAGAATATTCTGGTTCAGGTGCAGAGCCACCAGCCAGGCCTTTTTCTTACATCACACCTTCCCTAACTAGTGTTCCCTGGTTCTGTCCACAGCAAACAGGCCCCATCAGTGCCACCCTGGTGATGACTCGTCCCATCAAAGGGCCACGGGACATCCAGCTAGACTTGGAGATGATCACTGTCAACACAGTCATCAACTTTAGAGGCAGCTCTGTGATCCGACTGCGGATATATGTGTCACAGTACCCATTCTGAGCCTCAAGCTGGCCTTGGACACTGCCTCTCACAAGCGCGAAGGGACAGGACAAGAGAGGAAACAAGAGAAAGAATGACAGCGAGGCAGAGGTCGTGCCTTTCCTGCTGAACGTTTTCCTAAGGAGTCAGCACCAGGTGTCCTGACTCATGCTGTACTATGCAGACCTGTCGCTCTGAAGGACACCTGCCCTCAGTTCCTAGGATGCAGTTATCAAAAATGCAGTTATCATCATTGGCCTCCTTGTGAGGTCATTGGTGATTCTTCAAGGCCTTCAGTTTATTTCCATCTTTTTCAAAGAAAATAGATTCACTTTGCTGGGGTATGAGTCTATGTTCAAAGACTGTGAGCAGCTTGCTCTCACCTCTAGCACTCCTGCCCCTGTCTCTCTCTGTGTTGCTGCTTTGCAAAGGTCTCAAGAGCTTGTTGGGGACGCTGGGTATAGCTAGTTTGTTTCTTGCGTGTACTGAGAAGGCTATGGAAACAAACCACAGCAGGATCTAAGGGTTTTTAAAGAATCTATTTCAAAGCCACATCTGGTATTTTCAGCCATAAAAGTTTTACTTGTCCTTAAATTCGTATAACTGTTTAATCATTTCTTGCTCATTTTGAGTATTTTTTTAAGTAAGTGGTAGAATTCCTTCAACAGGCCTTCAGACACATGTTATGGTCTGTCTTCTCAAACCCAGCCTCCTCTCTATTTTAGCCCAATGTTGTGTTTTGTTTTGTTTTTGAGGACCCCTTAATCATGCTTTCTTGAGAATTTTTACCCAACTGATTGGAAGGCAGAAGTCTCCAAACTGATTAAATATTTGAAGAGATCTTTTGTTTGGTTCATTTTGACACCATAGATGATTCAGCACTTTAGGTTGGGGTTAGTTCTGTTTAAACCATTTATTGTGCATTGGCCTGGAAAATTCTCCAGAGAGCTGGTTCATTCTCCATGACTGGAACAAATGGATAGAAGGTGGGGGTCGGTAAAATGGGGGTGGTGGAGACAGTAGGGGGAAGCATCAACCTCAAGTCCTATTTTATGCAATTAGAACAGCACTAACCATTTCTCTGTTATGTGGACTTTTTTTGAGTACTTTCCCAGGACAAGAATGTATTAAAGTCACTGTAGACCAGTGGCCCTCAAACCTGACTGCAAAGAAGGATAACTGGTAAAACTTTGAAGAAAATGCTGATTCTCTAGGATTCACCCCTTGGAGACTCCAATGACAATGGTCTTTGTTAGGGCCTGGAGATCAGAATTTCTGAAAACTAATCAAAAGCTCGAGTTGAGAATGCATTGTTAGGACTCCTTGAGAAGTAGATAAAGGTGACCCAAGCCCTGGCCACTGTGCCCTTGATGACTTTGCAGTTCATCATTCCTTTTCCTGATCAGAGTCTGGATTTCCTTCGACTCTTAGGACCCCTGGCAGGGACAACATGCATCGACAGCACAGGCGCAGGCTGGAGAACGGGTCTGGGCAGCTGCCTTCATGACTCTTCCCAGGAATGGAGGTTTCTGAAGGAGAAAATGTGCTCCTCTAGAGCTGAGGCTGACTCTACTGGCTCCATCTGTGGATGCTCCTGTCCCAGCTGTTGGTGATGTTATTTATTAAAGACCTCCATGGTGCCGTGGCTGTGCTCTAGACCCCAGGGAGATAGATGGATCCTAAATCATTCAAGCTCTTCAGGCCGGCCTTCCTTAGCCAGAGAGCATTTCTCACCCCTACACCACACATCAAACTCTGGTTGATTGTCTTCTTTAACTAAAACTCAACACTTGCAAACCAGACCCAATGTTGTGCCCTCAGCCAGGCATAAGTGATGCCAATAATATCACTGACACAAATGGTGCAGAAGGCTCCAGTTCTGAAGCATGGAGAAAAACTGCAAGTTCCTTCAGACTTGCAGCACACAGCCTTAGCTGGGCTCTCTGCCGAGCAAAGGCCAGGAGGTGCCCTCTACCCAGGGTAGCCACTGCGTGGTGGGGCTTAGGTGTCAGGAACAGGGGTGGAGTTAGAAATGCTGAGGCTTCTGTGAGCACTGCATGGATCAGCCGCCAAACCACTGACTCAAGCTCCACACAGTGCAGAGGGCTGCTTTCCTTTCACTTCTGACAAAGAAGGCCCAGAAGCTCTGTCTTGGTGGCTTGAGGACCCACTGGTTTCTGAGGTGCCACATTTGGAACCAGACCCAAGTCCCTAGGGCTTACATTTTATTTGTTAATATCCAAATGTGGCTTCCTGTGTATCAAAGAAAAAATGCAGAGAGATTTCATAAAAGCAGGGCTCAGAGAGCTTCTTGGACCTCAGACTGTTCTTCCAAAACATGCACTGATGAGTTCAGTCTAAGTGGATCAGAAGCATGTGGGATCAATTTACCTTAAAATACACTTGGGCCCAAAAATTAAGGGAAGAGTGGCCTAGGGCACAGTGTGTACTGCAAGGCCAAACCCCAAAAATTCAGGAAATAGTTCCAGAGGCGCCCAGAACCCAAAAAGCTGTTTGCTTCACCCACCCGTTCAGAATGGTTGGATGTTTTGTTTTGTTCTGTTTTGTTTCACAGGACTGGGGACAAGTTGGCTTGCGGAATCTCAGCTTGTGCTCTGATGTGGAGTCTAGTGGGTTAGCTTCACAGGTGGGCTTCCCATGCCTGTCCCTGTGAGCTTTGCCCCATCTAGGACCCAGGCACAGAGCTTCTCAAGTGTGCCATGCTCTGACCTGTCCGTCAGGTCCTGAAGGATGAAGGGGGCCATGGTGGAAGGGACTCTGGATGAAGAGCTGCAACACCTGCAAAAGTTCTTGCATTACCACCTAATCTTCTGAGTTCCATACTGATGAAAACTTCCATTCACTTGCTTCTAATTCTAAAGTTTTGTGATTCCTTGAAATGTACTTTGGGGATGACAGCCAACATTTCCATTAAACTGCAACTTTAGAGTTTCACAATGGTGTGCCAATCGTAACACTTTCTAACTGGCACGAAATCCACCTACCTGTTGCCTCCTGGGTAACTCACTTAGAAATTTTCTTCAGTAACAGCCTTGGCCCTTGGAGCATTATTTGCCCAGATGGTCAAAACATTTAAGTAGGTCTGACTACTTCATTTTCAGTGGTTTAAGTGTATTTCTGTGGCCTGGGTGTTAACTCTAATGTACACAAATTGTTCATTTTGAGCCAAGAAGGTCACCCAGAAAGAGGAGACATGAAAAAAGACAAATATTCCTTACTCCCCTCTTTGCCAGATGAAAACGTTTTGTAAAAGATTTTTGTCTTAAGGTGGTAACATACTTTGGTTGAGAATCCACTTCGGTTGGGCCAGTTGCTGGGTTCAGAAAGACAAACAAGGTATAGGTCACTGATAATACATTTATCCACGAGTTTGTCCAAGGATTTATCTGAGGCAAAACTGGAATACAACTTGGTTATTTAAGATTTTAATACTAAAACATGTCTATTTTATGCAACCAAAATTCTTAGAAACATTCAAAAGCATGTGTTTAAAATTTAGAGAAGGATACCTCTGCTTAGAACTATTAAATACATTTAAAGGAAACACAAAACAAATGTTAGATGAACAATGTCTCTCTTTTTTGATACAATTTGTGTGTGCTTTGAAATGCACTGCATTTTTTTCCCAGGGGTAAAAAAATAAACCAAGCATTTACTGAAGCTCTCATTATTTTGGAATTGGCTGATGTTCATCAACTACAAACAAATATATAGATTGTTCCTCGTGTTAATAATGTTGTGCTCAAAGTTCTTAGTCCCTCTACTTATCAGATGCCTGATATATTCATTAGAATCCTGAGGGTAACTAAACGATGCTTTAAAAACAATAACCAAGAGGCTTTAGGAGAAAGGAATGCATTAAGGCAAGATTTATTATGTTGGTAGCTATTCTTGAGATGGTAGTTTCCTGTTAGAATCTTGTTAATGGCTCCTTAATAATGAATCTTAGCCAGCAGCCATTGACGACTAAGATGACAAACTGAGATGATAGGTGTCAACACATGAATGATCTATTACATTGCTATTGTCGATATCTTTTCATAGAGGGGAACTGCATGTTGACAAAGTGACTAGCAGTACCCCCCCCCACCCACAGGAATTAGGAATATTCTTGTTCGGTAATGTAAAAATGAAGGTAGGGTAATTAGTACACAGATGCAAATACCAAGGTCATTATGCTACCTACCCATTATGACTCATGTATGAAGATTTGATAAATTAGTCATATAGATTCAGGGCCAGGCAGCTATTGGATAGCTTGATTCCACTTAAAAATAATTTTTGTTTAGGGAGGATTCTTTTGATTTCAGTCTTCTACTCAAAATGAATTTAATGTTGCAAAACTGGCTTGTGTCACAGATAGCTACTACACTTTAAAATAAGGGGTTTGAGTTCTTCTGAGCTTTAATTGTACAAACAATTCATAGTTTATCCCTAAAAGGGAGTGTGAATTGTTGTTTTATATGTTAATTTTCTCCATCTTCTGCTCTTAAAATCTTTACCAAAAATCCACCTTTGAATTCAAGCTATGATATTTGCAAATACCTTAGCTCCTTATGGTAACCCTGTAGTCTCATGTTTTTTGTTTTATCCTGATGTGTTCCAGGTCCACATTTAGAAAGACCCCTATGGATATTTCTGCCCCAAGGATGGACACAGTCTTTTTAAAAAGTAATCCTATGGACCGATAACATGGCTGCATTTTTATTGTTCAAAGGCACTACTGAAATCACAAGCTACTTCTTTTGGTAAAACTATAGTCAAGGGGATCATTTTAGCTCAAAATTTGAGCATATTTTGGGAGAGCTGGACCCCTGGCTTCCTGTTTTTTATCTTCCTGTTGAAACTTTGGGATGCATTATCTTTATAGGGCCTTCAAAACTTTTTAAAAATTTTCTATGGCATCTTTGTTATAGTCAAAGCCAGCATTTTTCTCAAGTAGAAGGGTGACCTAGGTATATTGCAAGAATTTGGGGCCAGTTAAAGCTCGCCAAAAGGAGTAAACTGCTTCATTTGGAGCGTTTGCAGGGATAGGGAAAGCATCAGGGAGAAGTTGCTTCTCCCAGCAAAACTGAGTCAAATCAAGCCCATTCTTCACACTCATTCTCTTCAGCTCTACCGCTTCCATCTCTCCCAACTCAGGAAACCGCCTCGAGGCTGCTTTTGTACTTAATTTTCACCAGATTTCCCTCAACCCCATTCTCCTCCTTTGTTGGTTCTTGCAGCAACCTGTGGAAGGCTGAAGAGAGAAAGAAGAGGAGGAGGAGGGAGAAGAGGCTGGCTCTCTTTCTCCTGAGATTAAACACAGAAGCCCAACTTCATTTCTGAGGAAAAGCATGGAAGGGAGTCATCTGTTCCCCTCCTGTTCTCCCTGTCTTCCTTCCTCTCCTCTTTCCTTCTCTGCCCTGCCCCACCCATCCTACTACCTGACTGATCTCCATGCTGAAGTCGGAAGGAAGTAGTCAGGGACAGGTCCCATCCAATGAGACCAAAGGTGGGTGCAAGGAACAAAGTATAAAGCGATTTATACATTTTCACCTCTTCTCCTTCCTGCTTCTCTTTTCTTCTCTCCCAAGCTTGCAGGACCAGTCTCCAGAACATACCTCCCTGAGCAAGTTCATGGCTTCCTTTTTCTTGTCCTCCTAGTTGCCTTTACTCAAAAATGAAGCATCTTGATCCAATTTTGTGGGCATGGGTCTTTCTACATGCACATGTGGCTGCTCTCCATAAGGAGGATTCAATCTGAGTTCCTTTGATCTCTGCTTTCCCATTCTAGGATTGACTGTTTTCATCCAGCATCCCTTGTCCAGGATCCAGGCTCCCCACTCATTCCCAGAAATGCACCGCCTTATCATTCCAGCACTCACTTTGTCCCCAGTCCATCATGATGCACAATGGCTTGACATGGAGCCTGTGTCTTTATGTAAGAGAGACTGGTAAAATTGGAGTCCCTTTAAATACTGGACAGTCCACAGCCTCCCAGTCCTGCTAATAACAAATAGTCCTTAACTTTCTTGTAAAGCACAGGCTGGCACTTTCCACAGATTCATAGATTCCAGAATGACTCATCTGAACTATTTCCAAATGTTAGAACAGAGGGTTTCATGGATAGCATTATCAATCCATACTTCTGCAACTGTGAGTCCATTTTTCTGCTGCTATGACACAATACTTGAGACTGGTAATTTATAAACAAAGAAGCTGATTTTGGTTCATGGTTCTGGAGGCTGAGAAGTCGAAGGCCATGGCATGGGCATCTGCTAAGTACCTTGTATTAGCCGATGCTTACTAGAGTCAGAAGTAGAAGAGTGAAAAATGCCTGTCCAAGCTCTGGAGACCCAAAGAATCCAGCCAAGGGCCTTGATTCCACAGCAATGTCCTGCATGAGTCCAGCTGAAGGCCTAAAGCCCATTGCAATGTCTCATGCAAGTCTGTATCGAGGATCTGCACCAGGAAGGCCCACTGGCTGGTGGGGGAAGCCAGAAATTCTGCACTGGTCAGGTGAAGGATCTGTGCCACAAGGCTGAGGGATCTGCACTGGATCCAGGAAGCAATGCTCAAGGCAAAGACCAAAGCTACTCTGAGACGAACAGCAGCCATTCCTGGCCACAGCAAGTGGCCCAAGCTCTTCCTCCAATGAGAACAGCTGAGTTCTAATTCACATCAGGAAAACCACCCACAGTAAGCTTCTCCAGGAAAATCAACAGTATGCAATCTTTCCCTGCCATTCTCCTTTTATGTCATTTTGGCAACAATCCTCAGAACCACACTGACTCAGTTCAGCTGGGCATTCCAAGTTGATCATTAGTTAACCCACCACAAACCTTATGCTGTATTATAACATGGCAGAAAAGCTGAAGGGCAAGAAAGTATATGCAGAAGACACAAAACAAAAGGGGCAGCCCTGCTCTATAAAAACCCACCTTGGAATAACTGATCTACTTTTGCAAGAACCCATCCCTGCAAGAACAGCATTAACCCCTTCATGAGAGCAAAGCCCCCATGACCCAAATACCTTTTAAACATCCTCACCACCTCTCAACACTGTTACAGGGGGACCAAATTCCAGCATGATTTTTGATGGAGGAAAACTACATCCAAACTAGTGACCACCTTCACCCATGCTGCATGTTTTCATAGTGGGATTGGTATTTGGCTACAACTCAAAGGATGGCCATGAATTCCTCAAGCATAGAAGGAGGGAAGGGCACTGAAAAGATGAAGGCAATTGGAAGAAGGATGCAGGGATGTCTATGGGGCAGGAAGTAATGGAAGTTAAGGCCAGATTGTATACAGCCATATTCACTGAGGTTTGACTTTACTGTGGAGGCCAACCTTTTACAGGAGACTAATCCTTGAAAATAACAATCAGTGCTCCAAGATCAGAGTTTAATAAATTAGGGAATTTTAAGGCAAAATTCTCTTTTCAAACCTAGACAACTGATTTTAGAAAATTACAAGCTGAGAGTCCTGCAATGAAAAAAAACCTGTTTAACTAATTGATAAAGGTTAATCAAAAGTTAAGCTTTTTTCCAAGGGAACTATCCCAAGTACACCCACATTTCAATAAATATTAACATTTACAGGAATAATTTTCCTTGGAGTTTGGGAATTGGTACTGCTCTGCTATAAAAGCAATAGTCGGGATTTTCTTTGTTTTGTTTTGCTTTTAATTAGGGAAGGGAGAGGATCTTCATTTTAGAAAGATCACTTTGTGAGCACCAAGGAACAGAGCCACCCCCAGTGCCCAGGAGGAGCCTTCCGGGCCACCATAACTCTGCCCCCACTGCCAAGGAGGTGAGCCGTGCAGGTTCCAGCAGCACACACCACCACCCCCACCACCCTTGAAATGAGAAGACATGTAAACAAGTCCATAAACCAGACTTCCAGATCACCTAAAGCAACCCCAGAGGCAAACGAGATGGAATAATCTGATGCTCAACCACCTGGACTCCCTGAACTGGCAACAAAAGAGGATCTGGAAAAAAATGAAAGCAGAAATAATTTCTCAGATAGCAGCAGAGATTGTGCCCATAGTGCAAGACATGATTAATAAATCTAGAGAGGACACAGATAAAAAAAAATAGAGGAGCTGAG
>NW_004624734.1:10852448-10870546 GCF_000247695.1 Heterocephalus glaber
AATGAGAAATTAGAGACATTTATAGCTAAATGGATGCACATTGAGGTGATACTCTTAAGTGAAATAAATAGGACACACGTGTAAATACCAAATAGTTTCTCTAGTGTGAGAAACTGAAAGTGTAAATAAGGACTAAAAGGTATAATAGATAATCTAAAATAGGAAGAAAAGGGACAAAGGGGAAGGGGAAGTAGGAGCAGTAGGGGAAAGGAAAGAAGGGAATGTAATATGAGAAAATGAAAAAATGGAAACCAAGTCTTTGAAAATGGGGAGGAATGGAGGGGTTGAAGCAAGGGTGAGGGAATTGGGGAAAAAATAAGAACCAGGAAAGATTATGTAAAGGTGCAAATTTCCAATGATAAGTGTCATTATATTGCATACCTAAAATGTACCAATAAAATTAATTTTTTAAAAAAGAAAGATCACTTTGGAAATGGTATATAGAGGTAAGGGATATAAGAGTTAGGAAAAATAGTTCAGTTGTTCACATATGAGAATATTATCTCTAATTTTTTTAAAGAGTAAGGCTGACAAGTTCCTTTCTTAAAGCTCTACTTAATCCCCTCTGCCCATAGGTCAGATTTCAGACTTTTGAAAGTTATTGACAAAGCTTTCCTCCTAGTCTGGCTCTTCCCTTGATCTCAGCTCCAGCTCATCTATAACAAAATCCCAAACAAATAAAATCCTCTAAGCCAGCAGGTTTATACACTCCCTCAGGCTGTTCTTGACTGAGCTCTTCTCCTTAGCTGGAGTACAGCTCTTCTCCAGAGATCCTGTCCATTTTCCAACAGTCCCCTCAGAGGTCAGGTCTTCTGAGAACTTTCCAGACCCACCCAGGTCTGTGTGGTGTACCCTGCCCCCACCCCTATGTAGAGCAACCACTGTCTGTAGCAGGAGTGTTTCTGTGGGTACTTAGCACGTAGGGCTCTAAAATGCAAATTTCTTATGGAAGCTATGCCTATGGTCTTTGTCACTAAAGACCTACCAGCTAACACAGTGCCCATGGTAGTTGGCTGAAGTCGTTGGAGTGAATGCTGTGAGGTGGGAATTAACAACAGAAAGGAGAGAAGGGAAGAGTCTCAAGAGAAATGTCATAGCTAGAACAAATAGGTTTCAGTGATTTATTGGGCCTGGAGACTTGGGGAGCTACAAGACCACCCCCCCGCCAAGCAAGCTGAAGACCTCAGGAGCAGGAGTGTTGGTAGAGGAGGAAGATGAATTTTGTTTTAAACTTGCTTCTCTTTAAAATTTTTATTGAAATGTATAGATCTTAATTACACAGTTGAACAAATAAAAACACCATGCTGAATTTGTGGTGACTGTAAGACCTCTGGGTGGAGATGTTTTGAAGATGGCTAACATATGTGTGGAAGGATAGAGTTTGCTGAGGAGATTGTACCTGGGGAATCCTTGGGAATTAGACCAAGTGCAGATGTAGGGGCCACCGGGCAGGAGAAGTAACATGAGGGCTGGTCCCACCTCTGGCCTCTGGAGCCCTCTCACGGATCCCCTAATGTCTTCTAACTTTGGCTGTTTTCTGCTTTGGGGATGGGCTCCATTTTGTTGTTTGTTTAGGAAGTGAAAGAGTTAGAAAGTGTACAAGAGAGTGGGAGGGACATAGAATAAAATGGTCAATGTTAATTTGGACATTTTTTTGATCTACATGTTTTTCACTCAGGAAAGCAGTGTTTCTTCATGCACTCACAACTAGTCAGTCAAAGCCTTCCTGCGTGAGTGATAGGGTTCTTATCCTCTGTGACTGTGGTTATCACATGCCACACATGAGGAAAGAATTCTGCATTTCTGAGACAGGGTCTCATTATGTAGCTCAGGCTGGCCTCAAACTTGTGTCAGACCTCCTGCCTCAACCTCCCAAGTGCTGGGATTATAGGTGTGTGTCATCAAGCCCAGCCTGAGGAAAGAATTCTGAGATAAATAAAAATGACTCATAGCCTAATATGAAAACTGAAAATTGCACTAAACATGCTGTTACTTAGCTTCCTGAAGCAACAGTCACTTACTAATTCGCCCCTTAGGCAAATAAAATCTCCCTCTTAGAGGTTAGCATTCATTTCTCTACAAAGCAAACTTCATTTAATTAAATATATTGGAAAAATTCTCTTGGCCAGAGGCACTGTGGTGATGTGCTGAGAAGGAAGATTCCCTAGTCTGGAAGTCTAGAGATCTTTGGCTCTTTTTCCAGTTCTCTCTGCTGTGTGATCAAGGGCAAATCACTTGGCCATTCTAAGCCTCAGATTCAACATTTGTAACCTGCAGAAAACGTTAACCCTGAATCCTACACCAGCAAATACTTTCCAAGCTTCTACACTATTCCTGGTACTGACCTGGTTAAAAATCCCTGTTTAGAATTTTTTGGGTTTTGTTGTTGTTGTTTTGTTTTGATTTGTTTTGTTTTTGCTCTTGTCCTGGGCCAGATAGTCATCATGCTTAATTCCAAAGCACATCTGCATTTTTTCTGCCACAAGGTAGAAAAGTAAGCACCACTCAGGTTCTTTATAGGGGTTGTGTTTTTTGCCCTGGTAACTGGGTGTAACCATGCCAAGCTGGTGAGGTGGAAGGGATGCTAGCATTGGAGTTGAATAAACCTAGATTTGGTATACTGTCAGCATTTCCCTCATTTTATTTCACTTCATTATTTCATTTCATCTCAACTTGACATTAGGCCCATTTTGTCTCTACAGCCTGAAAACTGGGAATGTGGTTTCTAGCAAAATTTCAGCTCTTGCACACACTATGAGTGTACCAGGAAGGAAGTTTTTATTAAGTTTTATTGATAGTGCCTCCAAAAGAGTATAGCCTTATAGACCATGGCAGCTGAAAGGATCTAAAAATTCTTTCTTGTGTGCAAGGGAGACTCTGAGGATGGATTGGGCTATCGACCAGCTGCAGGAGACATGGCAAGTTAGTGGTAGATTGATAGATAGGTCTCTTGGTCACGCTCATAGTCTAGCTCTCTTCCCCGTATACCACAGAATCTTTGCAATCTGAAGCCATTTTAACTACTTGTATCTCAAAGGATCTGAAAACAATTTGCTTAATCCATATGGTTCTGCTTGCTTCTCGGTGTTGAAAGACATTCACTAATTTAGACCTCTTCAGTGACTTCATGAGATTCAGTGAGGTAAACTCTGGCAACATGAAGGATAACAGAAACCACAAAGAGGCCAGAAATATGTAGCAACTCAAATTAAAGCTTAGACTGAATATGCATCATTGGCAAAGGATGAAAAAGATGTCGGGAGTCTTGGGTGGAAAGTGGACTGCTGCCACTTCAGTCTAAAGAACTGTGATGCTGAGAGGATCCCATGTGGCACTCTGGGCTTTGAAGTTAATTAGGATCATGAGCAAGTAATTGTGGAATGGACAGCTCTGGGGGCAGTGGAGGCAATTGTTGGTGACACCGCAGGCACATCTTTTCCTTTCCCCTTCTCCCTTCCTTCCTTTTTTCCCCAAACTTCTCTTGAACATTTTTCATATGCTGTACTCTGTAGATCTTTAATCCTGACCCCAAAGAGCTGGCATTTTTTCCCCTCTTTGATCTCCCTTGTAAAGCTTCTCTCTCTCCTTCTTGTTCATCTCTCCATCTTTTGTCTTTTTGTTCTTTCTTCTCCATTACCTCTCTGTTTTTCTCTCTCATGTGTTTTTCACTTATACCCAGAAATCATCTGTGGTCCCTTGGCTTGTGAGATGTGGATAATGGTGCTTTGAACTCCTGGTCTCATGTCTGGTGAAATTCCAAAGATCTTCCATGTTTCTAAAAACCCTCACTGGAGGCTTTTATTTCCTATGACTCCAAATTCTGATCTTTCTTGAAATTCATTTGGTTCATAGGTTATTTCACCACTATTTCAATCCCCACCCCCAAAAGTCCCTTATCAGTAGACCCTGACATAAAACTCTGCCCCTTGCTTGATTTCCACAAAAATGAACAATATTTCAGTAGTTTGAATGGTATCCTCCCAAAATTCATGGCCACTGTGACCACTGGAATATGATTTTATATGGAAACAGAGTCCTTGCACATGCCAAGTTAAGATGAGGTCATACTGGAGTACCATGATCCACTGACTGATGTCTTTATAGGAAGAGGCTAGGACACACAGAGATGAACACAAAAGAAGGCCATGTGAAGATGGAGGCAGAGTTGGAGCGATGTAGCTCCAAACCAAGGAACACTCAGGATTTCTAGGAAGAAGCAAGGAAGGATTCCTGCCTAGAGCCTTCAGAGAAAGCATGGCCCTGATGATATGTTGATTTTGGACTTACAGTCTCCTGAATTTTGAGATAATAAGTCTCTCTTGTTTTAAGCTACCCAGTTTGTGGTACATTGTTTTGACAGCCCTAGGGAATGAATATACATCATTCTCCTCTGAGTGCATTGTCAACTTTACTGAGAATTTGAGGTGGTGAGTAAGACAGAGAGGAATCCACATTTCAATTCTCCATCCTGTAGTTCTACTGGCTCCCTCTTCCACCACCTACCCTTGCTATTCCCTGATTGCTTGCCTCTTCATCCCTTCTTCTCACATGTCCCCAAAGTCCAAATTCATCTTAGTCAACTGTGTACAATTACTCCTCCCAAACTCAGCTCCCAGTCTGCATTCATGTCAAACCTCCTCCAGAAGCTCAAAGGTCCTTTATAAGGAACAGCAACCCCTTCTCAGACAGGGATGAGGACTTAAAAAGCTATCTCCCTCTCCCTTTGGGAAGAACAGATTCTTTCTCTACTTCCTGTCCTTCAACCCCCCAGAGGCAATAGGGTAGGCATGCCATATCCCTTAGGATACTCAGGGTATGAATGGTAAAAGTTGAGGGGGACCTCTCTGTCCATCAGTCTAGAATGATTGAAATGTTCTCTGTGTCTGGATGCTGCCCCAGGGACACTGGGGTGATATTAAAGGAATACAAAAGGGTGTCCCACCCTTGAGGAATACTCTAGAAGACCACCCTTAACTTTTCTTCTTTAAAAGCTTTGTTCAGTTGGTTTGGTCTTTTCCATCTCTGAAGGAGCACCTCTCATATTCTACTTCCTCCTCTGTCTGCTGTCTGTTTTCTTTCCCCCTCTGTTTCTACACATTTAGAACTTTTTAAAGTTCTGTCATATTTATTCTTCCCATTTTCAAGGCATATGTGTTTCTAAGACTACTAGGACAGTATTTTTCTCTCTAATTTTTGTAAGAAATACAGAAAATCAAACCCAGAGATAAATAAATCCCAGGACAACTTCCTTCCTGCAAGCTCCATGGCTTTCTTAAAGTGGAGCTATAGCTTGCAGCCTGGAAAAATCCATTTAATATAAGCTGGCCATCTCTTTGTTTGAGGAAGGGCTCTGGATACTTACGCTTGACTCCATTCTGAAAGCATGCTGTGCTTTAAGAATAGATTTCTAGCTTTCTTTTAATTAAGGCTATTCGACAGTTTGAAGAACTCTGTATTTTGACTCTGGCTTCAGAGAAATAGTCTTACTAGGTTACATGAATATTTTGAAACTCAGTCCTTACTTTTTTTAATTCAATAAAAGTTTGCACAAACAATGCATCCCACAGGAGAAACTTATGCCAGATCCCAGATGTTTAACACGTTTGCTTGAGATATTAGAGTTCATGGCCTCTTATGCTTATTAAATCAAAAAATATAAGCCTATAGAAATGATTTTTAATAAGTAGGAGTGCCACAAGGTCAAACTGAATTCTGGGCAACTACTGTACTTCAATAACCTTTATGATCACAGATTGTATGTGTGTGTATGTGTGTGTGTGTGTGTCTATAATTTTTTTTAAACAATCAAAGCTGAGATTCCCTGAGAGACAGCATGAACTCTCCATTTCAGTTCAATTTATCTACACAGAAATGATTGAAAAGTTCACTTTCTAGACCTGACCATTGTCTCTCTAGTTTGTAATCACTAACTTGGGTCAACCATTCAATGAGCCAACTATGTACTAACAAGTCTTGGGACTCAGAATGCCATAATAATAGTGACCATCTATGAGGATAATAATGACCATCTATGAGGCCAACGTTGCCAATCATATGCTGATTTCTTTGTATACATTTTATCATTTAATCCTCATACTTATTACCTTGATTACTACCGCCTTCATCCCAGACCACTTCCTCTCTCATAGTGATTCTACTCAGAGCCAGCTAGCTGATGACTCTCTCTGCTTCCACCTCACCCTCTGCCCTTGTAGTCTAGTCTCAACCCAAATATCTGTTTATGTCATTCTTCTACTCCAACTTTCTGATGGCTTCTCAGCCTACTCAGAGTTTTTACTTTCATTTTGTTGCCAGTGGCCTCACATATGTTAGGCAAGTGCTCTACCACTGAGCCATGCTTCCAGCCTGAAACTGTCTTTATAATGACCCAGGCCATCTCCTATACCCCAAACTCTATGCCATGCTCTTCTGCCCTGTGTTTCTATCCTTTTCTCTCTCTCTTCTCTTATTTCTGTTGCCCTGGCATGCTCTCTCTCTCTCTCTCTCTCTCTCTCTCTCTCTCTCTCTCTCTCTCTCACTGTTCTTAAAACATGCCAGGCAAGTTTCTTTTCTGTGGTTCACTGGCCAAGCAAAGGTTATAGCACACATATTACGTCTATGATAGTAGGAAAGAAGGAGGAAATTTGCTTCAAATGATTAACAAATTAGTGATCTTTTGGTGGGAAAGGGGAGAACCCAAAGTCAATGAAAGTAATTTTCCCCCAACAATCTTTGCTGCAGGAAATTCGTCTAAAGACAAATTTCCCTCGTAAACTAAAAGGATTAATTAGTGAGGCAAAATGTTTTTATCCCAGTAGAATATGCCTATTGTTAGGAGATTGTTCATTTTCACCTACTGATGTGGGCTTTACATCATGGGCATCTAGTACCTGTAATTGATTTACTGAATCATTACATGAGCAATGATATCTGACAACTCACGCTATCTTGAATAATCAGAAAAATATGTTTCAGATAATTCAGAAATACTTTTTGAAGCACCAAACTTTTAAAATAATTTAAGCCATTTTGATAGATATTAAAAATAAAAAGCATTGGCAACATTTTGCCTTAACTAGAGTATACCATGCATAGAATTTTCTTGATGATGATTCAGGATTATCATCATGAATATCAGTAAGTACACTCTGCTATGTTACAATACATGTGTAGGGCTATTTGCCCCTACACTGAATGGCTACCGTGACTCTCAAATTCTATCTACTTTGTATAATTTTACATATTCATTTGGAAAGGGAAGGAGGAACCAAAAATGGATAATTGTGTTCTTAGAGTTTTGTAGGAGCTTTAGTATGGTGATACTTCAAAGAGAAAGGTAAGATTATGTGCTGATTACCAGTGAAAGTGGTCTTAGTTGATTTTTAAAACCTTCTTTTCCATTCTGATGCTGCTACAATAGCATCCATCATTTCTAGAGCATTGGCAATGTATAGTACTTGGAACCAGAGAAACTTTGACACATTGTTTAGACCAAACAGGAAAAGAACAACCAAAGAGAAGGTGGAAAGATACTGGAGGAAATTTTCTATTTACTTTATAGCTTGTTTATAAGAAGTTCTACTCAGGACACTGAAACTCATTCAGACCAAGACAAACTTGACCTGCCAATGTAAATCTTTCTACTATTATAAAGTGGTTCTCATCATACAATTTATGTTTGAATAGTGATTTAAAGCATACAAGATGCTTCTCTGTGGTTTTTTTCTTATATTCATAAAATATTTGTTCAGTATCTACACCCCTTTCTTAGGCTTTATAGAAGACATTAGGAATGCAAAGATGAATATAGCCCTGCCCCCAACCCCCATTTTCTTAATTCAATCATCAAAATGCCCTTGAACTAAAGCAAAGATTATTTCCTCAATTTTAGAGGAAATACATTAAGGTTTGGAAGGCTCTTAACCCCCCCAAAAATATTAAAGATAGAAGTCAATCTCAGTTTTCCTGCCTCTAAATCACATGTCCCCATCTCCCTGTGTTCCATGCCATAAACAAACACAAGAAACAAGAATTTCAAGCAAATAAAAAAGAATGTAAATCACAATGAAATGAAAATATCAAAATCTCCAATCCAAAGAATCATATAAACCACACATGTAGATCAATAGAAGAAAACAGAGGATACAGAAACAACCCTAGGCACATTCAGCTACCTGATATTTGACAAAATGGCCAAAAACACACACTGAAGGAGAGATATCCTCTTTAACAAATGGTACTGGGAAAACTGGCTATCAACATGCAGAAGATTGAATCTAGACTCATATCTCTTACCATGTACTGAACTAAAAATATAATGATTCAAAGATATTAAAGTTAAAACAGAAACACAGTCTGCTGGAAGAAAATATACATAAAATTCTTGAAGACATAGGCATAAGAAAGGACTTTCTGAACAGAGTCCCAAATACACAAGAAATAACATGGAAAATCAACAAATGGGATCATATCAAATTAAAAAGGTTTGCACAGCAGAGGAAACAACCAACTGAGTGAACAGACAACCTACAGAATGAGAAAACAAATTTTCCAACTATACCTCAGGTATGGCTAATATCTAGAATATATAAAGAACTCAAAAAAATTAGACCCTCCAAAATAAAAGACCCAATCAAAAAATGGGCAACTGAAATGAATAGACATTTCTCAGAAAAAGAAGTACAAATGGCCAATAAATACATGAAAAAATGTTCAACATCTCTGGCCATTAGAGAAATGCAAATTAAAACACTGAAATTACATCTTACTCCAGAAAGAATGGCTATCATCAAGAAATCAAATAATAACAAATACTAGCAAGGATGTGAGGGGAAGGGAACCCTTCTACTTTGTTGACAGGAATGTAAACTAGTATAGCCATTATGAAAATCAGTATATTTTCTGACATTCCTCAAAAAACTAAAAGTAGGAGTTCCATTTGACCCAGATATTCTCCTTCTACCTAATTTTCCCCAACGAGTTGAAGACATCATATTACAATAATACATTCATACTCATGATTATAACAGCACAATCATAATAGCTGAACCTTGAAAGCAAACTTTATGTCCATCAACAGATGAATGGATAAAGAAAATGTGGTGTTTATACATAATGGAATACTACTCTGTTATGAAAAATAGGTTTGAGTCATTTGTAGGAAAATGGGTGCACCTTGAGAATATATTGTTAAGTGAAATAAATCAGGGCCATTAGCTTAAATATCACATGGTTTCTCTTATATGAAAAATTCAAATATAAACAAAGAGCAAAATAAAAGTAGATAATAGGAAGATAGATCTTTTGCAAATTGCAAAGGCACAAGAAATGGAGAGAAGTTGGTAGGAGGGGAGGGGAAGAGGATGAAAAAAGAATTAAGATGTGTTACCTACGTGAATCAACTTCCCACCAGGAATATAATCATTATGTACTGCAAACATATACTAATTTTTTAAATTTTTAAGTAAAGATTAACAACAATAACAGCAACACCAAAGAATCTTGTAGGGACACAATATTTTCAGTATTCATGCTGGGCCTTTTGTGGCTAAGCATAAAACACTAAGTATAGATTAACTTGAGCAAAAGATGTCATTTATGGACATAACTAGTATGGTTTATGTATTAATACTATGGGAAATAGGAAATACAGGGCTTCCAGTTATCACAAGACTGAATGCAACCAAGAAATCTAATGGCTTTGAAGTCTTTAGTACTTTATTTTGTTTTATTTTGTTTTGCTGTGGCTGTGGAATCAAACCTGGGACCTCATATGTACATGCCAGGCAAGTATTCTACCACTGAGCTACACCTCTAGCCTCTTGCACTATACCTTATCTTTGCTTCTGTCAGCATAACAACTTCCTTCTTTTTAGTTGTGGATTTACTTCTACCTAGAAGATATGACCACCAAAATGTCTTCTATCACTGGATGATATTTCCTAGATACATTTGAAAAACATTCTAGGGAGAGATTTTGATTGACCCATCTTGGGCCAGATGCCTTTGCATGAACCAATCAACTCTCACACGTGAGTGAATAATGGGAAAATACAGTAGCCACATTTATTTGGTGAGAGGAAATTTGGTAAATACTCATAATCAAACTGAAAATAGATGTCTACTCTGAGCATCTTAAACTTAATTCATGAAATTATTTTGTCCTAAGAAAATTACTTTCCAAGAAAATATTTTTTTCCAAATGACTTCAATTTTGGAAATGAAATATTTGCTGAACTCCATCACAATGTTATTCTGTGTTTAAAAGAATCAACCCAATGCCAAAAGTTATAAATAGGAAAAATCCATGTAGAAGAGTTAAAGAATCTTTATTACCTTTAGTTGTCACCAGTCCAGGAAGTGAGGCAGGAAGGCAGAATTTAGATGTGGCTGGGTCTAGGGAGAGCAAACTGGTGAAGGATGGGGATCTGGTGATTATGTAGAAGAGCTAAGCACACAATACAACTGCAACAAACTGCACAGATTTTCAGTGTTGGCTGTGGGCATCTTGGAGAAGTTAAAGGAAGAATACAGAAATTGCTGGAGCAGAAAGGTTGTTAATCTTCTACTCTACTCTTTTCACTTTTATTTATTTTATTTTATTAGTACATGTTTGTAGTACACAATATTTACATTCCTTGTGGGGAATTTGTACATGTACATAATACATCATAATTCCTTGTTTTCATCCTCCTTCCCATCCCTCCTTTCATTTTTCATATGAGTGGACAGATCCAGGGAGGAATATCTTCCTGTCACTATCATGAAGCCTTAATTATTTCCTTAGCAAAAGTGTGAAAAATAATGACACCAACCTTTGTATACATCAGGAAGGCTTTTTTGTTTGTTTGTTTGGTTGGTTGATTGGTTTTATTTTTGAGACAGGATCTCACTATGTAGTTCAGGCCCAGGCTGGCCTCAAACTTGTGGTGATCCGCCTGCCTCAGCCTCCTGAGTGCAGGGTTTACAGGTGTGCACCACCTTGCCTGGCAGGAAGTTTCTTTAAAAGAAGAAAATCAGAATGAAGTTACCACAAGTTAAATAATGCATTTCCCCCAACTAGGCTGACCATTGCCAGATGGCAGGTATAAATATGCAGATGACTGATGAAGGTGAGACAGGTGATAAAAATAGACATGACAGAAAAGGGGATTTAAAAAAGGTCAATGGATTTTGAAAGCAGACTTTTGAACCCTTTGAAAGCAGACAATCTGCACAAAGCTAGACCAGTTCTACTAGTTTAGTCAGGACAATTCCAATCCTGTGGATTTTCTCCTGATTATTATATACCTGGGATGGTGACAACCTGGAGGTTTTCTCATCTACTCAACCCTTTTATCAAAGGTTCAATGAAGTGACTTTCCCAGCATCCACTTTATGCCATAAGTAGCAGCAATGTCTTTTGGGGAATTTGATCTCAACATAAGTGGTAACCCTCAGTGATCAATGTTTTATCTCATCCTCTTTACCAGACTGGCACAAAAATGAGCACATAACCCAATTGTCTGACCTAGAGCTTGACTCCAAATTGAGAGCTGTTGCCCTGTAGGCCTCTTTTGGAAAAAGAATTGGAAGGAATTTCAGAGTTCCTTTACTCAGGATCAAATTCTTTTCCTTCTCTACATGTGCTCTAGTTAAGCTAATGAGGCTGAAATTCTATCATCAGACATTTGATATCCTCTTTCTAGTTCCAATGATCTTTCTAGTTATGTACATAAGGGAAGGAATAAAGAAATTCTTCTTGATCTTCTGTACTGCTCTGCCCCATGATAAACTCTATCAAATAGAACAAATAAGGAACTATTATGCTCTTAGGATTCTGCTAGGCATTGCAGATGTAACAATAAAATATATGGTTTTCTAAGAACCTAAAATATAAACAAGAGGCAATGGAAAAGCAACAGAAAGCTACTTAAAATTAAATTCTAGACCAAGTGTTACAGCTTAATAAAGGAAAAGAGAGTAAAGAAGAGCTGAGCATCTCCTGAATTTCAAAGCACTTTCCTATCTAGAAGTTAAAGTTACAGAGCCCTGTGTGACTATGCCAAAGCAAGCATCTGACCTAGAAATGCCCAGCCATCGATCAGCCAACAACCTATGCCTTGTGTGTGGTCTGGCTGGGAAATAGGTGCAGAGCCAATCAGATTCCTCCTCCAGGAATCTGGACCAGGAGTAGCAGTCAGTTCTTAGGTCGTAGGTCTTGACCTCAAGGTCTACTAGATTTGCCAGCATGGAACTCATTGAAGAAATGGTTGTGAACAGCAGCTTTGAGGTGTAGAGATTCAAGGAAGCTGGTTGACATGAGCAGGTGTCCAAAAAGAAGCAGTCTCCACAGGATGAGAAGCCGAGGCATATCTGGGATGCTTCGAGTTTTGCCCTTTCTGAGGTCTACTGGTCAGATTCCTGAATGTGCTCCTATTGTTTCCCTATCCATGTTAGAGATAGGACTACAATACCATTCTCTGCCTTTTACTTGAGCTAATTTGAATGGGTCTCTGTTCTTTATAACCCTCAGAACCATGTCTAGAACAAGTCCAGAATCCATAGAGAGATGGTGACCCAATAGGCTTTGAGTAATGAATTGGGTTTATGTAAAGACAACTCCTATGGGCTTAACAATTTACTAACCAAGTCTGTGGGTTAGTAACAGGAGCTTGAGTGTTAAGAGTCATGTACAGTTATGAGTTAAAATTTTGGCTCCTTGACCTCTTCTTGGTGATCTTAGAAAAGTTACTTATCCATAAACCCTCAATAATAATACTAATTCTTTCAAGGTAGTTACAAAAATTAAAATAAAATATGAATGATTAACACTCTTTGGCATGAAGTAGGTCAATGGAGAATGGCAACTATGAGCATTACAAAGTATGTTCATATACAAATTTGAGTGGGAGAAGGGAAGTAATTTTCAACCCTGTTTCCAGTTATGTAAGGTGGCTTTGATTGATGCATTTTGTATTTCCCAATATTTTAAGACTTGTGTGTGGGTGTGTGTACATGCGTATTTGTTTGGCAAGGGTGTTGTTTGGCTCCCTTTACCCCTTTGCTATCAGTGTTGTATTCACTATGTTCTCAGAAGAGTTATTGTTATTAATCAGGCATGCAGTATGAGAGAAACAGGGGTGATGAGTTGGTCAATCTGCCAAGCAAGTTCATGTTTTGCAGGAAACGCCAAATTATTTCCTGATGGGATGTTTTTCAGGAATGGAAGGGTATGCTTCCCTGGCTCCTCAAAGACCCCATCCTGTCCCATGAGTGCTGTCACCTCGCAGGGCAATATGCTTGCTCTGTAAAAGCCACTTTATGGAGTTGCTGCCCAGCTTTTTTAAAAATGTATTTGTATTGTTTATTTCCTCTTGTATTTGTAACTTGCGTCAAGTAGAAAATGGATTACAGACCTCCCACATATCCTCAAAAAGTGTCCCAACAACATCAGTCCCTTCATAAGCTGGAAGGGTGGAGAAAGCTAGTGAAAGGCTGGGAGTGGTAGAGAAAGAAGGAATGTCTAACAAATAGGATTATACAGCATTTTGAGGGCCTCCCTCCCTCAAAGCTTCTAATTCATTTAGAGACCAATGTATACTTTAATCTAACAAACTAAAGATACAAGTATCTTTTAAAAATGTGTCTTTGGATGTCTGGTTCATCTGTCAACCACATCTATTCATGAATTCTTAGGGACTTGGAAAAGATTCAAAGTATAAGGAAGAAAGCCTTGGCATCCTCAGTTGCCTGGAGATTTTGCTGGGAGTATGAGTTTTCCTAAAATTCTGCTGAAAGCAAAAATTACAAATTTTATTTCAAATAGTGATTTTTAGAGCACTTACAATCATGAATATTCAAAAGTAGCCTTCTGAAGAGTTTTTAAATCCTGCCTCTACCATGACAAACATTTAGATTTTTATATGTAAGCTAAAGGACAGAGAATATCAGTTTTACTGAAGGTAAGAAGCTGAATCCTCTAACTTACCATTGACCCAATTGATGCTCCTTGGTGACTTGGAAGGCCTGGACACACTGGTCTGAAACTCCAAGGGCATAATGGAATAGGAGTACCTCTTCTATCATATCCCAGAAAATCATGGTTAGAGGATATGTCAGGGAGCTATTGTTGTATACAAACAATCCCCAAATGCCATGTGTTATGGCTTGTATCTAGATGACCCCCAAAGCCTCACGTGGTCATAGGTGAGGAGTTTCAAAGATGGCTGGATTAGGATGTGTGAATGTGGATTAAGAGTGTGATACTGGGATCAAGGGTATGGATAATGGAAGCCCCACCCTGGGTGTGAGTGGAACCAATCAATAAGCTTCGAGCCTACATGGAATATAAAGGGACAGAAAGAAGGCAGGCTTGCTGCTGCTGCTGCTGCTGCTGCTGCTGCTGCTGCTGCATTCTGCCTGCTATGCTATGAACTGTTTCTCCTGTGTGATGCCCCTGTCCCATGCCACCCTGCTTTGGAGTCAGCCAATTATGAACTGAAACCTCTACAAACTCAGCTGGAATAAACATTTCCTCCTTCAGCTTTGGGTGTTGGATATTTTGTCTCGACAACAAGAAAAGTAACTAAGACACCATGGCATGAAACAACAATCATTCATTATTTCTCAAATATCTTTTGATCAGCTGGACATTACCTGATCTTGGCTGGGTTTATGTGGCATGACTCTGTTCCACTGTCTCTCACCCTCCTTGGACCCAGGCAAATCTAGCATTGATAGAACAAAAGAAGGCAAGCTGAAAAACATGAAGTCTCTTATGGCCCAAGCTCAGATCTTGAACATTGTTACTTCCACCTCATTATATTGACCAAAGAAAGTTACATAGCTGAACCCAAATCAAGGGATGGCGAAATATCCTCCACTCTTTCAGTATAACAAACTGCAGTCATAGTTAAGGGCATGGATATAGTGCAGGACAAAATCAACACTGTATTCTACTACAGAGAAGAAGGTTTATGACTAGGATTATTCCTCCAGGACCACACAGCTCGTTCACACCTCTGACAGGTTAGTGCCTTCTTTGGTATTGATGACAGCTATTATAAATTTGATGCTCAATGTTCCTCTTAGTTCTCCTCATTTGGATTCTATATCTTTCCCTAAGCAATCTTTTGATTATCGTTTAGCTTCCTGTTCCTGGAGGCACAGTGTTTTGGCTGTAAGATGCAAATGTCTAGGCACCACCACAATTCTATTTCTCATTCTGTGTCAATACACAGGCATCTTATTGTCTACCTCTAGTGAGCCTGACAGAGCCTTCTTCACAAGAGATATTTACTTAGTATGTTGAAGTCAGAAAGAAGCAAGTTTCTCAGCTTGGAAAACTGAAAATCAGTTCTCTTACTATGATAAGGTCTATCTTGGTAAGGGAGTGGACAGCCAGTCACCTACCGCTCTTGGGAAAATCTCAATCATGGTGTAATTTTTTTTACCCAAATTTCTGTAGTTCCTGCACATAGCCCCCCCATTTCATCTTTAATAATGGAAGGGAAGGTAGGACAAGCCACATAATCTTCCAGTTGGTAGCTAAGCCCATGGATAGTGTTTCATTCAGGGAAGCAGGATAGTAATAATACAGGATAGCAGAATAGTAATAATATAGGAATGACATCTTACAGAATTGTGGGAGAAACTAGTGATGTAGAGATCTGAAGGTGGGATTCAAGAACCAAAGTCACTAGACAGCCCTCCTGATGCTTTGGTACAGGTGGATTTGTGAGGTCAGAGCTTGCAGTGAATCTAGGGAGCCAAGCACATCTAACTGCTGGGGCAGTACCCAAAGGGAAGCTGTGGACATATCTGTGGATAGCTGTCACCTCTAAGAAGGGCTTCTACCAGACTCCAGAGATCTTTGGCCAAGCTCTGGAGTAAGCCTGGGTCCTCTGGTTGTCAGCAGGGCTGGCCTTTGGGAAAAAGAGCAAGACAGGGCATCAAGGACTTTGAATACTACTGGATTTCCTAAGACTCATTCAGGGAAATCCTTTGCTGTTCATGAGATCCTGGGAGGGGCTAATAAAAATGATATGATGGTGACTCTATGCTTGATTTTAGGTGAAGATGTCAGGGCTCACATCAGATGGCCATCTGAGAGGGAACAAAGACCTGTGTATCTATAAAGACTTTTTTTTAATCCATTTGGGACAAACAAAATTTCTATGACCTTAATACCTTTTTTGATAAATTTTTATATTCCATGTTTTCCATACAATGCCTAGAGCAGGAGACAAAAATTTCTGTATGTTTTAATTTAATCTATATGTCATCCTTTATGACAATGCTAATCGAAGTAAAGCTAGCTTGCAACTAGAAAAAAAATTTCCCACATACTAGTGGTTTAACATAGTAAGGTTTGTTTTCCTCATTTTACAACCCAGTCAAAGTTGGTGGGCAGCGGGAAGAGCTTTATTCCATGAAGTCAGTCCAGAACAAAGACTTCTCCTATCACAATAGGTTTAGCAATGGCCAGCATGGTTCAGGAATGTTCCAAGGATGTCAAGGAATGCGAAGAGGGAGAGAGTGAGTGAAGTCCTCGTTTTATAGATCCACAAGTGAAAATCTATCTCTGCTCAAATTCTGCTGGTCATGGGGCCTTACCTGGATACTAACTGAATGGGGAAAGCAGTTCAGCTTAGCGCTCATAAAGAGAACTTAATGTTTGGTGTGCAACTGTGACACTGTTGAAATGCTATTTTCTCTTCAAAGCAAGTATCTGAAACGGCGCCTGTTATACTATTAGCTCTCAAAATTGTTTGTTGAACAAGTGAATGAATAAATGAATGGCTACATATAGGATTCCACTGTTATGATTTTCTAAGGCACAAAATGGGAAGGCAATAACTTGGGGGGAAGCAGACATCTGTCTGCTACTCCCATTGTACTTATATGCCCATTTATATTTTGAAATTATTCCACAAGCACTCTAGGAATTCATGTTCTATTGAAGACTGTTTTTATTTATTCAACAAATATTTGAGTGCACACGCATACAACACAACACATAGCATAGTACCTGACACAAAGAGGGCTTTGAGAAGCCTTGCAGTTCAAAGTCCAGATTCACATCTTGGTTCTGCACTGGGGCAACAACTAACTGGTGTTTGATCCTTTTCTTTTTAACTGTAAAATGAGGATGATACCAGGCACATCAAAATTGCCAGGTTTAAATGAGATGACTCATGAAAAATTTGTGTAAATAAACAGTACAGAACTTTGCAAACATTGGTGGCAAAGTACTGAAGGTGAATGGACTAGGACTTCCAAGCAGTATTGGTCTAAATATGTTGAAATATTAATGTTCAAAATGGTAACAGTCATTTCTCAAAAGGAGAGTTCTGTGGTCAAATTTGGGAAATGGAGAATTAGGCAAAGTAAAACATGGCTCTTGGGCCTGAAAAATGCTAATGTCCATTGTAAACCTTAAGGAAAGCAAGTAAGTATACTGTGTCCTTTTCCCTGAATTAATGTGATTTTGAGAACTACTCCCACCCTTAGCCTTGAGATGATCTGGACTCACTTAATTAATCCTCTCAAAAACGGAGTCATTCGTCATCAGATAATCTAGGAATTCATTAGACAATTGTCCAATACAGAGTTGAGATGTCTGCCATGGGAGGTGTACAAGAACAGGGCCGGCCAATTTGTTCCAGAGTCAAAGAAGATTCCATCGTAGACAGGAGGTGCAAGGTGTTGTGGACACACTCAATATTCCTGCCCACTGGTGACAAGGTAGTAGCAAACATAAAGCAACAGAAGTAAAGACAAACAGGCTAACTCTCGAGGACTGTTAGACCTTTAGTAAAAACTGAAAGTGACAACACAAGACAACTTCTCCGCTTCCAAGAAAATGCTTCCGGGACCATCTCCTACAAGAAAGGCTTCTTGATCCCCAGTTCAGACAAATTCATCAAGCCAGTCACTTTTCCCCTATACCCTTTCTAGCCTAGGCCCCAGCTCAAAAGTAGCAAGGAGCAGAGGAGTCAGGGGGCGGAGCGGACTTGGAAACGTCGGGGAAACCCGAGGCCTGGGAGTGCAGGGTACCCGAAAGGAGCGAGGCGGTCCCGGAAAGTGAGGGGCGGGGAGAGGCGGGCCTTCAGGGG
>NW_004624734.1:10877940-10899780 GCF_000247695.1 Heterocephalus glaber
GGGGCGGGGCAACCTGAGGGCCGAGCGGGGAGGGTACCTGAGGGGAGCCGGGTGTTCCTGAGGGGCGGGCCTCGGGGCGCGGCCGCGCTAGGTGCGGGCTGGGGCCTGGCGTCCCCTCCCGCGGAGAAGGCTGAGCGCCCGATTCCAGGCCAGGTAAGCGGCCGCCGAGCCACCTCAGCGCGGCTCCGGAGGCGGCGGGCGCTCGGCGGGGAGAGGAGCTGGCGCGGCTCAGGTGCACTTCTCCCGGAGAGCGCTCGGGCCTCGACCGCGGCCGCCCTCGTCCTCCGTGCCGGGCTCGCGGGTGTGGACGCGTGTGCTGGCCGGTCCTGTGAGAGCGGCGTGCGGAGCCACGGTTTCGGATGGCTTTTTTTGGTCTCATTGGACTTTTTCTTCTCTTACTTGTCGCGGTGGCCGGGTTCCGGGGCCCGTTTCGGGGTCTCCTCACGACGCCGACCTCGCCGAGGCCTGAGGGAGGTTGGGGGGCCGAGCCTCGCCCGCTGAGCGGGAGTGGGCGGTCCAGATTGGCGGGTCGGCTCGGTGGGACTCCGGCCCCGACCGGGGGAACCCTGCTCCGAGAAGGGGGACCCCCGCCGGCGGGGACGCCGTGCGTCCTGCTCGCTGCCCCGGCCCGCGTCGCCGCCTTCGGGGGCAGGTGGACGCTGGGTCTGGGGAGAGCAGCTTAGCCAAGGGGTTCCTGTGCGATGTTTCAGAAACTTTAGCAAAAAGGGGAGGTTAAAATGTCACTCCCTTCGGTATTTGCAAACTGCAGTCTACCCAATTGTCTTTAAAAAAAATAAATCACCTTTACTTTTACTTACTTTGTATTAGTACAGTACATATTTGCAGCACATAATGATTATATTCATCATAGAGACTGAGTTTTAGATTTGACGTCTACCTCTTCCATTTTCTTCTTTTCTCTGCTACGGTTTCTTAAAGTATAGAAAGAGAATGGTTGAATTGCGTATATTACACTCTGTAACATCTGGATTGGTAGACATAAGATGCAAGCTGTTGATTCCTTTAGAATATTTATAATAAGCCGTGGATTGCTTTTGTAGTTAAAATATTCTGATTCTCAGTGCAGGTAGGCAGATAGTAGAGTTATATTTTCTCAGTAATGTAAAAAAGAAAAGCCTGGAAAATATTGATAAATAACAAAATGCTATTTACCGTTTTAATATTTTGATGTGTAAGCTCTTGATTCTTTTTCTAGAAGGAAATGTTAACAGTGCTTGCCTTTGAGAGCTGAGACTTAAGAGGATTTGCTTTTGATCATCTCTTGTATTTTAGTAATTTTTGCTGTGTGTTACCTTCATAACGAGGGAGAAAGCTGTAATAAAATAGCTGTAATAAAATTTTCTTTTTTAATCTCCCAAGAAAAATGTTTTTACAATGTCTTAAATTTTACCTGTTTCACTTGAATTATAATTGTGCGTTTATAAACAAAACTAATAAATTGAGAGATTGATTCAGGTTGAGAGAGAATCAGTTTGAGATTTTTATGGGACATCGGTTAGAGCTATCTAATTCACAGATTTATTCTGATTAGGTTTTTTTCTGAAGTCAGGCTCAGACACAGCAGTGGATTTGTGGTAGTTAATGCTGTGGTAGTTAAGTCATTAAAATAAATGTAGAATAAGAAAAGAGGAAGACCAAAGATGGAAAACTCTAATGTTTAAGTGATGGGTACAGTCCATCAAGGAGACAAGGGGAGTATTCTAAAAAGAGGAGGGAGGCTAGGAGAGAGAGGCCTAGAAGTCAGGAGAGGACAGAAGTCTGTCCGGGGAGTCACATAGTCAGAAGGGTTAGGAAGTTGGGAACTGATCAAATGTCTGTTGGCTTTGGTAATTAGGAGGGGTCGTTGACCTCAGCAAACATAATTTAAGTGGAATGGTAAGGGAAGAAGCCAATGATTTTGAGGTGTTAATAGAGGATAAAGAAATGAAGATAGTGAGTGGAGAATCTGAATTGTGAGAAGCAAAGGTTAGAAGGAGAGATGACAGCATAGTTATTAGAGGGGAATTTATAGTCAGATTGGAAAGAAAATAGACTGTAAAATAGCCATACGTTAAAGTGTATCATTTCACATAATTATTCCTCTCTTATAGTTAAGTATCAGGAGCAGAGAAGCAAGTAGCTGAGCATATTTGAATAGCACTATATTCATAATAAAGTGTTTTATCTCCCCCTATCCAAATTATGAGCACTATTTTAGTAGTATGTTGGTATATTGGGTTCAGGTGTTCTTATCAGTGTTTAAATCACAAATATAACCTGTGTGGAACTGTATTTTACCCTACTTCCAGTTCTCTGATATTCCCAACTTGCTTTTAAGTCATTTGATGCATGTAATTCAATGATTCCTTTAAAACTCTTATGTAGAAATCAGATATTCTGGGCCAGGGATTTAGCTCAATGGTGCTGCCGCCTGCCTTGCAAGTACAAGGTCCTGAGTTCCATCCCCCGTACCAAAAAAAAAAAAGAAATCAGATATTTTGACCAAAGCAGAATTGAGGCTTATATCAGTTTAGGCCTTTGTATCAATTATTATCCATTCAAAGGAAAATGCTCTTACTTTAAAATTCCTGTATGAGTTTTGTTTTAGTCTTCATTAAAGGTTTGTTTTTGTTGTTGTTCTGGAGTTCAGACAAGTAGTTAATTAATACATTGCTTAGACCCCGGTACCAAAAAAATACATTGCTTAGAAATGTAAAAAGAATGGTTAAAATGGAAAAGTCTGACTACCAAGTGTTGATGGGGCTGTGGAGCTACTAGAACTCTCATACTCTGCCTTTGGAAATGTAAATTGGGCAGTCATTTTGAAAACTTTTTGGCAGTGTCTAAAATGAACCATGTACATAAACAATGTCCAAACATATACTCAACTAAAATCTAGAAAATGAAAATTAATCTAATATAATAGAAAGCACATCAGTAATAAGAGCAAGGGAAGCTAAGAAGAGATTGATTAAAAGAGAACATGAAGCAACTTTAGGGGATGATGGATATATTCATTTTATTGTGATGTTGCTTTCACTAATATATAAGTAGGACTCATTTAATTTTACAGACATGTAAATTCTTGGAGGTCATTTATACCACAATAAGGGTGAAAGATTTAAATAAAAATAGAGTGGAAGAAATAACAAAAAGTATACTTACTGCCTTTAAATGCTGTAATTATTCCATGATGATGAGATTAAGAATAATCTTTATTTTCTTCATATTTTATACCACAACTGTGTTTACTTTTCAATTGGGAAATTATTTCATATATGGAAAATAGTACTTTTGACATAGCTATAGATTAAAGAATACAAATATAAGCCCTGTACTCACATAATGCTTAAGAAATAATGTATTATATATATTAATAATAAGTATATCAATATTTTTGAAGTTGCCCTGTGCATCTCCCTGACTATATCTTTCTTTTTCACTTTCCTTGATTTTCTATAATTTTTCCACATACATATACATTCCTAAACAATGCACTGTTTGGTCTATTTTGGAGTGCTTTATAAAAAAAAGTATACCATATGATTTCTATGACTTTTTTTACACATTATATTTGTTATATTATTCCACATTTATGTGGAACTTTTTATTCCTATGTATCATTCTGTCGTGTGGCTTTTACCACTGTTTATCTATCATCCTGTTAATGGATATTTAAGGTGTTTTCAAGCTTCTATGTTCTTTTTAAAAAGTTTTTATTTTTTTCCGTTAAAAACTATCTTGTTATCACCACTCCAATCCATGATTCTTTGTATCTATGTGCAAGAATTTCCTAGGCTTTTTAAATCTAAAAGCAGAGTTGTGAATTTTCAGTTTTGTTAGATAACACTGAATTGTTTTATAAAGTGGTTGTACCATTTATACCTTTACAAGCAGTAAGTATTCACTCTGTCCTTTTCTTGTCGGCATGTAAGACATTTGTACATTTGTAGTTACCGAGGTTTAATTTGCATTTTTTAATTACTGATGATGTAAAACCTTTCATAGTTCCTCTTCTGAGGGATGCCTGTTTATATCTTTTTTCTTATATTTTATTAATTTTGGTCTTTGAACATTAATTTCTGGAAGTTCTTTATATGCTTTAGAAACAAATCTTTTATTAGTTATACACATGGCAAATATCTTCTCAGTAGTCAGCTTGTCTTTTTTACTTTCTTTATAATGTCTTGATGAACACATTTTGTCCTTTAATGTAGCTGACTATGTCAGCTTTTTCCTTTATGACTTGTACTTTTGTTTTTTCTTTTTTAATATTTATTTTTATTAGTACCCGTTTGCAGTACATAATGATTACCTGTATGGTGCATGACTTGTACTTTTGGCATCTTGTTTAACAAATCTTTCCTTTCCCTGAGATCATAAAAATATAGGCTAATGATTTCTGCCAAAAGCTTTAAAATGTTGTTTCCCCTGGGGATATATAGGAAATCCCTATAGCTTTTCAGTTTTGCTGTTAGCCTAAAACTGCTCTAAAAAGTCTATTAAAATAATACTTCATATTTATGTCCTTAATCCATACAGAATTGTTTTTTATGTGTTGTGAAATAGGAATTTAGTTTCTTTTCTATTCTCCATGTGGATAATCAGTTTTTCCCAGGATCATTTATTGAATATTCTTTTTCATTCCTATATTTAAATATATGTATCATATGTCAAGTTTCCATGGATATGTTTCAGAGCTGTTCTGTGTCTAACCCAATTATCCTATCCCACAGACTTATTTGCATTAGTTGTATAATGAACTTGATACCCACTCATGCATCTTTTAAAACTAGATTTCTCAAATTGTCTAATTTTTAAATTTTCATTCTTTCTTTGTTTTATTTTTAAATTTTTGTTGGTACATGTTTGCAGTGCATAATGTTTACATTCATTGTGGGGAATTGGTACATGTACATAACACATCTCAATTCTTTTTTTTCCCTTCCTATCCACTCTCCCACCTTTTTAAAGTTTTTTCCTAGCATCAGATTCATTTATTTCTTTTATGAGTCATTGTAAAGTGAATTATCATTCATACAGATTAACAGCCAGACTAACAGACCAAAAAACATACAAAACACATAAGATTATACCTTGATTATAGTAAATAAAGGTATACTTTTAGATACATTGGTCCTTACTCGGTTATAATAACTTTTCTCTCTTTTTTTCATATTACCTGTCTCTTATTTTGTACTTTATTTATATATTGTGTTTCTCATATAAAAGAAACCATGCAATATTTAAGCTTGTGTGTCTGATTTACTTCACTTAACATTATGGTCTCAAGGGGCATCCATTTTCCTACAAATGAGTCAAGTTTATCCTTCCTTATGCCAGAGTAGTACTCCATTGTGTATAAATACAACATTTTCTTTATCAATTCATATGTTGGTGGACATATAAGTTGCTTCCAACATTTAGCTATTATGAATTGTGCTGCTATAAACATGGATATGCATACATCACTGTGGTATGATGCCTTTAACTCTATGGGGAATTAGCTGAGTCAAATAGAATCTCTGTTTTTAGTTTTTTAAGGAATCTCCATATTGATTTCCATTGTGGTTGGTCGTCAGGTAGTTCTTTTAAAAATGGCTTGCCAATTAAAAGTATTTCAGGTCCTTTTTGCCTCAAACAAAGAATTTGGACAAGCTAAAAAACAATGCCAAAAGTTTATTTGAAAAAATAAGGGGTAACGGAGTAAGAGAAGAACTTGTTCTGTAGAACAAGCGGCCCAAACAAAAAAAGAAATTATAAAATGCAAAAATAAAAGTGCGCTCTGCATCTAGAGTGGGCTACTGTGAGGAGTCATGATAGCAGGCTCCTCCTGGCACCTGGTTTCCTTTATTCTGTCCACATCTTGTGAGAGCCCACAAGAAGTTCTACATACGGGGTCTTGAGAATCATCTGGCCCACCCTGGGGTCTTCCATTTGACAGGTTTTCCCCATTTCTCCAGCCAGCTTTGCCACACTCTACCTCCTATATCAGTTGTACCAGTTTAGAACCATCATCATCAAGAAACAACCAATAACAAGGGCGGGGTGTGGGGGGGGGTGAGCCACCCTTCTGGTGGGAGTATAAACTGATAATTTTTCATTCTTAAAAGTAAACTTTTGCTGAGCTTGGTGATGCACACCTGTAATCTGAGCATGAGAAGGCTGAGGCAGGGGGATTTTGGCAAATTTGAGGTCAGCCTGGGCTAAATAGTGAGTTCGAGTTCAACTTGGACTACATAGCAAGACACGGTCTCAAAAAAAAAAAAATGAATGAATGAATGAATGTAAACTTTTACTTGGATTATAATATAATCACCTGAGGTTACAAATAATGCTAAAGCTACACTGATATAAACTTTATCAACCTATCTTTAGTTTTTACAAATCTAGTCCTAGGGCATGAGAGATAATTTTAACTTGAAAAGTAAATATCAAATTTTCATTTTTGGAATAAAGTAAATAGAAGTATTTGGAGCTACCTTTTTACTGAAAACAGCTAAGAATGCTGTATTTAAAGAAAAAATTTCAATTATGAATATTTTAAAAACAACTCCATGCCAAAATTTAAGAAAAAACTGAGACTATGACACAGTAAAGGAGCTCTTAAATCCTGTTTGCTCTGAGAGTATTTGCTAAACTGAGGGAACTTAGTGGAATTGAATAGGAGTTGTGCTTGTTTGCAGTGCTCTGGGGATAGTTGGAAGTCAGCCAGGGCTTATTCAAGGGACGCTAACAAGAGACTTTCTGCCCCTAATTCTGGAATCTCAAAGGCCTATTTAGTCATGAAAAGGATGAAAACTCACTCTACTTTTAAACAATTTCAAGGAAAGTAACATGGGGAGAGGCTGTCCCTGGGAGATAGTGACCACTAAGTAGATTATAGGAGAAAGTTCACATCACCTTGGTGGTCTAAACATAATTTCAAAATGTGATTTTTTGAAAAGTTTTTTAAGACTTAAAGTTTATCTTTTAAAAAGATGGTTACTTTGTCTGAGGTACAGATACATCATGTACAGGTACAAGCACCCGATGATAAATGTAAACATATTGTATACCTAAAATGTACCAATAAAAGAATTTAAGAAAAAAAAAAGAATAAAAATTATGAGTTAGAGAAAGAAATACCACGTGCTAATTAGACTAAAATATCCACTGCTTCATTCAATAGTATGGATAAATGTCAGATATGGTACCTAATTTTGAGTGAAAGTTATCAAATACAAAAATTCATATATTGTGATTGAATCATTTTATATCAAGTTAAAAATAAAAGAAATGTGAACTCAAAAAAAAAAAGAAATGTGAACTCAAAAAAGAAAAGATGGTTACTTTTGTAATGTCACAGTTGCAGGACTATATGAAGAAGCAATGTATCTCCTTTAAATCATGCCTTTTGTAAAGATATAATTCAACATGAAATTCACCACTTTAAATTATAGAAGTCAGTGGTTTTTCATATACTGGTGGCACTGTACAATCATCATGACTAATTCAAGAACAATCTTGCCCTCTCCCAAAGAAACCTTGTATCTGTTTGCAAAAATTGCATTTTTCTCCTTCCCTTTTCAGCACTAATATTTCATTTGGATTTCCCTTTTCTGAGGATTTCTTTAAATTAAATCATATAACATGGTCTTTTGTGTCTAGCTTCTTTCATTTAGCATAATGTTTTCAAAGTTTATCCGTGTTGTAGCAAGAATTAGCACTTCATTCCTTTTTGCCATTGAATAATATCCCATTGTATGGACATAGTATATACACTACATTTTGTTTTTTACCATGCGTCAGTTGATGGGCAGTTGTTTCCTTTTTTTTTTTTCACTTTTTAAAAAATAGCTTATAGGAACTTGTCTCAGAGCTAAGTTTTTTCACTCTCATAAGGAAGGATGCTATGAACATTCCTGTTCAAGTTTTTGCGTGAAAATGTGTTTTCCATTCTCATATGTGTATATAAACCAAGAATAGAATTCCTGGGTTATATGGTAACTTTGGGTGAAGTTTTTGAGGAATTGCCAAAGTGTTTGCAAAGCAGTTACACCATTTTACATTTCTACCAGGGCTTTATTTACTCTACATCGTAACGAACATTAATTTTTGTATGTCTTTTTGATTAGTGTATGAAGCGGTATTTCATTGTAGCTTTGATTTGCATTTCCCTAATAGTGATTGATGTTGAAGTCCTTCTCGTATATTTATTGGCTATTTGTCTGTCTTTGGAGAAATGTCTGTTCAAATGCTTTGCCCATTTTAATTGAGTTATTTGTCAAAGTACAAATTTAAAATGATCTGGTAAAAAAAATATTATCTGAAGGAGTATACTTTCATTTTTGGCTTAAAAAAGTCTTACCATGGTCAGTGAATAATTTAAGATAACCAAGTGCACAAAGGAATAAGACGTGAGGAATAATCTATAGAAACAATAAATAGTTAGAAATAACCTACAAAAGCTTAAACTAGCCATCATAGGTTATTAAAATAGCAATGCTATACCACATTTAAGTAAAGTTTGTGTTACCTTAAGACACTAAATGTGTGGTAGTTTGTTACAGCAGCAATAGGAAACTAATACAGTAGTCAATTTATTATAAGGACAAAAATGGAAATTATAAGCAGTCCAGAGGAAGGCATGACAGGAAAGAAACAGGACAAGTAGAACAAATAGAAAGCTCAAGACAAAGTGGTAGTTTTAAACTCAACTACATCAATTACCTTTTATAAATATTTAAGGCATTAGAATTGAAAACCCTAAATAAAGAAAAAAATTGTTAATCTGGATTAAAACATTTCAACTTAATGTTATTTATATGAGACCTCTGAAATATGTAAAGTTTGGTAAAATGAAAACAGTTAACAAAAAAAGATATCCTATATAAATACTGTATAAAGAAAGCTGTGTAGTTATATGACTGTCAAATAAAATGAATTTTAGTTTAACAGCATTTTTTAGAGATAAATCACCATACTTATAAGAAGTTAAGTCACCAGTAAGTTATAACAGCTTTAAATTTATATGAGTAGTCTAAATACAGGAATACATAAATACAAAGTACATATGTAATACTAAGATAACCAATTGAGAAAGGTGACTTTGGATTCATTTCTCACATTGGACACCAGGGTAACTATATAGAAAATAATAGCATACTAAACACTAGAAGAAAACACAAGTAAATTATTTATGACTAATATATATGGGAAAAATTTTACTATGACAGTCCAGAAACAAAAAGGAAAAGCATAAATGAGTATGACTACATATGTATATGTATATGTTCATATGTTTACATATTCATAATACTCCAAAATTTTGTGCCAACATGATGCCCCAAATGGAAAATCCCATACCATAAAAATTTTCCATGAACAAAATTTCCTCTAGATATGTAAGGTGCATATGTAACACAAGTTAATTTCATGTTTACACTTGGTTTCTATCCCTAAGATAGCTCATTACATATATGCAAATATTCCAAAATTTGAAAAAATAAAAAAATTCTGAATACTTATGGTACCAAGCATTTTAGATAATGGATAGCCTGTCTGCATATATATGTACTATATGTATATTGTATGTTTGTATACCTATAAGAATACACACTTTTGCATAGCAGAAAATACAATAAAGTAAAAAGACAAAGCACAAAGTAAAATAATATTTGCCACCTATATGATGAACATGAGTTAATCTTCAAAGTGTATAAAGAGCTTCTAAAACTGGAAAAGAAAAAGACCAACAGGTTATAAAAAAATGAGCAGGAGATAATAAGTAAAGAATTCATAGGAATAAATATAGAATAAACATAGACTATTTTCATAACCTTATATAAAAAGGTCCCCAACCTCACTTGTAATAAGAGAGATAAAAATTAAAACAACAGAGGATAATCATTACTTTCCTATCACATTGTCAAAAGTCCAGCATTTAGACATTTTCTTGGTGACAGAACAAAGTGTTCTCATGGGAAGGGGTTCAACAGATGGAGAAAGTAGGGAGGGAAAGAAGGGAAAGGAGAAATTCAGAAAATTAAGATGTGTTATATACATGTACCAACTCCCCATGATGAACGTAATCATTATGTACTGCAAACATGTACTAATAAAAGTACACTTTAAAAAAAAAGTAAGGGCTCTCATATATTGCTATTTGGAATGCAAAGTGATATCACCTCAGAGAGAAGTTTAGCAATACAAACATTCACATACCTATCTTTTGACCCAGTAGCTCTATATCTTACAGATATGTACTGGGAAATATCTGAAAAATATTTGAGAGAATATTCTGATAGAAAAAGATGAAACAATTCAAATTTTCATCTTGATTTCAACAAAACAAAATAACTATTAAAAAATTGAAGCCATAGGGAAAATGTGAACATTCAGTAGTTTCTGATGTTCAATTTTTTTTTGATGTTCAATTTTTTATATGATAATGCTATTGTGGCTATGCTTTTGGGGAAAAAAAAGTACCTTTCAGAGATACTTGGTATGTTATAATCCATTACAAATACTGTTTGTTTTAATGCTTGAAGTGATCCATCTTTAACCAGTGAGAGTCTCTTGAAGTTAACTCCTGAGTCCTTCCTCTGCATCTTTTAAAGATTATTACTTAAGTGTTTATGGTTGAAATTACAAATTGGAATTTATTTTTTTAAAAACCAAAAGACAGTGAGAAGATCAAGATGAAATAAGATTTGCCTTAATTTGATAATTGTTTAATCTGGGTAATGTGGGTTCTGTTGCTCTGTATTCTTTTGCATATGTTTAAAATTCTCCACAAAAAAAATATATGGAGCTTAAATAGGCATAAATGAAGAGAGTGCATTTGGAACAAAAACATTAGACCAAGATCAAAAATTGGACATGAAGTTCTTATAACGCTTTTATAGTGATTGTAAATATAAAACACACTCCCTTTATTTGCATGGTATCTTATTTATGTGTGTGTGTGTGTGCTTCAGATAGAGTTCAAGATATACTTTTTTGTTAATGTAATTCTAAGGATCAAAAGAACTCATAAAGCATACATAAAAGAACTCATAAAGCATATTTATTGGCCCCAAGTATAGAGACTTTGGATTACTAAAATAATTGATCTGGAAGAAGTAAAAATTTTCTCACAATTTATGAGTGCTATATATTCTTTCAAATTTTGCTTGGGCATAGATTTTGGTATTTCAAGTATGAGAAAATTGAGAATGGAATGGGATTTTCCTTTCTTTGCATTTAACATTGAAATCATTCATTTACTGATTTTTGAGCAAACCATTTATATAACATAAAGATCCTAAGTTATACAACATTATATAAGAGAAGAAAAATTTATCTTTCTCTTAAATATTTTTGCTTCAGAACCCTCATTAAGTCTTAGATAATATGAGTAAAAGTGATATCTAATGGTATTAAGTATGATAACTAACTTGCTTTCTATTCTACCAACAGGTTAATAATAAAAATTGGAAGTTTGTGTCTTTTGTTGAATATTGGAAATTGAATGTAATGGCAGCAGAATTTATAAAGAGTTGCTGTAGGGGATGTTTCTATGGTGAAAAAGAAAAGCGCAAGCGTGAGTTTCGTTTTAATTTCAATCAACATTTACTTAGTGCTTTCTTGTGGCATTTCGTAATATAGAGATAAATTAAGGATGTTTTCTAATTTTGTGGAGGAGGCAGAAACAGAAGGCACACTGAGTAAGTATTCCAGAACTCCAATTACTCTGAAGTACAGTGGAAAGAGGAATGAATTCAACTCAGGAGACATCCTAGACATCCTGGACATCCAAGAAGATGGCATTTGCCATGGAATCACAGATAGAATTTAGCAAGCTGAGTGGGAACAAGTAGTAAGAAAATGTACAATTGCTCATGACAGTAGGTGGAATGCTATAGGAAGAAGCAGGGAGAGAAGTGTGTTTTGGGGGACAACATACCCTAACAAAAGTTTTGATATAAATAAAAATAATATCCAATTTATGAGCAGTACATTAAAATATGCCTTTTATGAATAAATGACCAATAGGGAAGAGACCCATAACTTTTTTTAAACCCTTGAGGGACCCTTGAAGATTTTCCTTTCTATTGTGTGGTTTCATATCTCTTCAGAGTTGTGACTGAAGCTTTATTTTTCTCTGGCTCATTCTTGTATTTCTTAGTCTAGGAGAGAGCTTTCTAGTATATTTGAATATGAAGATATTTTAATCCATTTTTCTGGTACCAATAACACAATATCACTAGGTATTACAGATTGGGAAGGTTTTAACAAAAAGAGATTTATTTTGGCTCATGCTTCTGGAAGTCCAAGGTCAAGGGGCCGTATCTAATGATGGCCTTTTTGTTGGCATATTCCCCAGCCATTACAGAGGACATCACAAGACAAGAGGAAGTCAATGTGTGTATCCTGGTCTCTCTCCCTCTTATAAAGCCACCAGCATTCAATTAGGGGGGTTCCAACCTGATGACCTTATCTAATCCTAATCACCTCCCAAAGGCACCACTTCTAAACACTCAGTTTATTAAGTTTCCACCCCCTTAAGGCCTCACAATGGGGATTAAGAATTAACGTATGAACTCTTGGGAGGCAGACTCAAACCAAATCCAATCCTTAGTAAAAGGCTCTTTTTTACATTAAAACATTCCATAAATTCTAGAGAATGGGTAAAATGGGTTATAGAAGCTAAGACAGGGAGAGTTGCTATTACATGTCTAAAGTAAGCATGTTCTTTATTTTGTTTTTTGGTAGAGATTTTTGTAGTCTTGGAGACTTTTGGCATCTTCTCAGAATGGGTTTATGTATTTAAGACTCATGTTAATGAGTAGTACTAACGAATTTTTTTGTTGATAGTATTTTTAAATGACTAGATTTTTACTTGAAAGCATTGTGAAATTAGCTACAAAATAAACTTGTTTCCATCAATGAACTCTGCTTTTACCATTATGATATGATAATGTACCTTGGCAATAATGTATTAATTGCTCAAACATTGGCTGGCCAACATTAATGTAGGTCCTGGAAGTGCTTGTTAGGACCCAGAAGTAGTTTAGGTATCAAGAATTTCTTCTAAAATGATTAAATAAGTACCAAAGTATCCTGGGTTCAGATTATATGTAGTTAATATGCATATTTGTGACTTTCTTCCACTTTTTTTCTTCTATATGCAGTATCTATGGAAAAAGACCTTAAAGCCTCAGTATCAGATACACAAAATACTACTGTCTTTATACCTCCACTGACTTCTGTTTCTGTAAAGTCTCAAGTTGGCTGCAGTGAGGATTATCTGCTTTCTAAATTACCATCTGATGGGAAAGAAGTACCATTTATGGTGCCCAAGTTTAGGTTATCTTATATTCAGCCCAGGACACAAGGAACTCCTTCACATCTGGAAGAACTTGAAGGTAAACAATAAAATGGCAGGATTTAGAAACCAACATGAAACATTTAAATGATGCTTTTGCTATTATTTTGTTCTTTTATATTTTTAATACAAAATTTATGTAAAAGCTTTAAATTTTGCTTTTTGCATGTTTTGCTCTTTCTATAGAAGAACTTAGTGTATAGTATTTTTGTTTTTTGGTTTTTGGAGTTGTTTTTTTTTTTGGTACTGGGCATCGAACTCCAGACCTTGTGCTTGTGATGCAGGCACAGTGCCACTGAGCTAAATCCTCTGCCCTAGTGTGTAGTATTTTTGAAAGATCACATTATGAAATCTGATCACAGTGTAACATATTTGTGGAGTTCAACGATCTGTTTACAGTTTTCTTTTACAGATATAAATCTTATACACAGTAAGCTGCCCAAGTGGATATTTGTTGAATTTCAAGAATGTATTTATTGAATATTGACAAATATATACAACAATATATTCCAAACTCTTAATAAAACCTAGAATATTTGTCCCAACTGCTTTTTGTGCTCTATTCTGTCCATCTTAAGTATCTTTCAGACTGTTCTTTTTTTGTTTTGCTTTTCTCTAATCTTTTCTTTTCTTCAGATTGGATAGTACTGATCTACTTTCACATCTGTCATTTCTATTGTAGTGTTATGCCTACCCAGTGAATGTTTTATTTTAGACATTGCATTTTCAATTCTAAAATTTATATTTGGTTCTTTTTATAGTTTTTACATCTTCTGTAATTTCCTAACTTTATATGATTGTAAGTAAGCCTTTATGTCTTTGAGCTTTAAAGTCTTTGCTAATTTCAACATTTGGGTCATCTAGATTTGGATTCTATGGATTAACTTTTTCTTGAGATAGGCTACATTTTTCGGTTGCTTTGCATATGTGAGGTAATTTTGGATTGTATTCTGAACATTGAATGTTACATGTTATGGAGTCTGTAGATTTGGGTATATTAATCTGAGAAGTTTGTTCTCTTTTTCTCTTTCTCACTCCCCCCATACCTCCTTCTTGTCTTCTCTTCCACCAGACATGTAACTTAGTCAATTTAGACTTTAAATTCTGACTTGAATATAAGCTCTTGGCTGGTGGTTCAGTGGTCAGCCAGATGTATTAGCAGACTTCATAGAAGTTGGGACTGTCTCCAGGATTCCCACCTTTCTTTCCAGCAGCATTGGTTACCTGGAGTCCTACCCTCTGGTTTTCTGTAAATTTCCTATTGGAGGTCATTTTCCCTCCTTACCCATGGAATTGGAGATTGAACCCAGGGCCTTTGTACTAAGCTATATCCCCAGGCCTGCCCTCTTTTCTTTCCTTTCCTTTCCTTTTCATTTATTCATTCATTTTTTCCCTTCCTCCCTCTCTGCCTCCTTCCTTTCTTCCTTCCCTCCTTCCTTTCCTTCATTATGAGACATGTTCTCACCAGGTTGCCCAGGCTGGGCTTCAATTTGCAATCCTTCTGACTCAGACTCCCAGAACGCTGGGATTACAGGTGTGTGCCACCATGCCTGACTATAGGTATTTTATACATCCTGCGTGGTGCCGTCTTTGGCTTACACTCAGGCTAAAAGTCATCAAAAACACATAACTTACTTTGTGCCAGTACTTTTTTTTGAAGCATCAACTATCCAGAATTTCCACTACTTTTCTTTATTCTTCAGGCTTTTGTTTTATTTTGTTTGCTCTAGAGTTTATTATTTGTGAGTTGGGTCTGATAGGAGTGATTTTTTTTTTTTAGAAAGAAGGAAAGGTGAATTCTATTCTTGCCTATTTTATTTTGTGCATATCAAGTGTCTCTCAAGTGGTTTCTCTTAAAAGGGTACCCTGATCAATTGATTTTTTTTTCCTTTCATACTTATTAGCAACTGTGTTAGTTACTTTTCTCTCATTGCTGCGACAAAGTACCTGACACCCAAAGTTAAAGGAGAAAGGGTTTATTTAGCTCACAGTTTATAGAGGTTTCAGTCCATAATTGCCTGGCTCCAAGGCAGGGTGGCACATGGCAGAGGGACGTCACAAAGGAGAAACAGTTCATGGGGCCCACACAGTAGCAAAAGCAACAAGGAAACCTTAACAGCATCTTTCTGCCCCTTTAATTTTATCCAGACTACCAGGATTAAGGCAGTGCCAAACCAATCAATGTATTGGTTTAGTAATCACACACTCTTAATCCCAGCATCACACATTTTAGATTCAGCCACCTTCTGAAAAAGCCACCTATGACCGCCTGAGGCTTTGGAGAGACATCTAGACCCAAACCATAACAGCAACATTAGGATTAAACTGTACAAACAGTCTTGTAATCTCTTTTAGTCACATCATATAATAGGAACATATTCATGGCTTCTTAATGACTCCATAATATTTCATCATATGGATGTTGTACCATTATTTAAAAATTTTTCTATTATAAGGCATATGGAGTATTTTATGTATTATTTGCATAATCAGATAATTGAGTTGAGAGATAGATTAACAAATGAAAATATACTTTTAAAATCATGATATAGTGTATTTACCATTGTTATTCTCTATTTTTTATGAAAAATTATTTCTTCATAGAATGGTTTTTATATTTTCTTTATTGATATCTACTTGTATTACATTAAAATAAAAATTTAAAATTAAAAAAATTTTTTTAAGAAAAATGGGATATATCTATCGAGGAATATGTGATAGCTTTAATTTGCAGTCGCTAGAAAACAAATTGCATTTTGAGTTGAATGAGTGAAAAATTGCTTACAGGCTTGAGAGTAGAACAAAACTATTTAATTTATATTTATTGGAAAGAAAATTATTTAATTAAGTTCAAGAAAGTACTCTTAAAACCTAATCATAGAAATCACTTATATATATGCTTGTGTGCAGGTATGAGTAATGGGCTGAGAAAAAGAAGAAAATTTTGAAAGACCACTATCAGTAGTGACTAAGATTGTGTTTCAAATACAGTATTTGAAATTTGTTTTGGTGCATTGTTTCACTTACTGATAGGTCTGATTGCAGCAGTAACTTATTGCTTTGATAACAGATCTTACCATTTATATTTCCTCTTCTTGTTTTGTATCCTGTATCTACCTATCTATTCATTAGCAATGTGCATTTTGAGTTTTACAAATTTTAAATATGGCTTTTGAGAATTACAAGAAATCGTGTAAATTTTATATTCAGTATTGCAGAACTATAGTTTAGTAATTGAGGGTTAAACTTGAACCTTTAAAATGACATCAGTATGTGCTGTTTGAGGGAAAGATTAGAATTCTCTAGTGACTTACTTGATAAAGGAAAAATGCAATGAGAATACTTTATTTTTTAAATATAGCTTATAAAAATAGTGAATCATCTTTGTTGCTATTACTGTTTTTTTTTTATTGATACATTTGCATGCAGGAAGATTATATTCCTCATAGGAAATTGGGTAGGTACTATTCTTGAGAGATTTCTTACTAGTGATTAATGCTACTCTTGTTACTATAAACAAAGACTTTTATAAGTGTTTGTGTGCTAAATGATTTCTGTTAGTGTTTAAGATGTATAAATGTGTTACTCAGCTTTTCATCACTGTGACTAAATACCTGAGAAAAACAATGGAGGAAGGATTTATTTTGGCTCATGGTTTCAGAGGTTTCAGTCACTAGTCAACGGGCTCTATTGCTTTTAGGCCTGTGATGAGGTAGAAACATGGGTGGAAGGGTGTGGTACAGGAAATCTGCTTACCTTATAGAGCTAGGAAGAGAGCATGAGAGAGCCAGAGAGAAAGGGGCTAGGGACTAGATATAGTCCCCAAGGTCAAGCTCCCGTATCTTCAGCTGGACTCTACCTGTGATTTCCATCACTTCCTGAAAATGCCACCAAGTTATGATTACATCAGTGGATTAATCACTTGATGAAGGATAGAGCCCTCATGATCCAGTTACTACTTCCCAAAATCCCACCTTTGAACCCATGAGCCTTTTGGGGGACATCTCAAATCCAAACCATACAGTAGGTAATGGCTTTCTAATATCATAACTCCTCAGGACCCCTCTGCCTATGTGCTGTACATGGATTGAACCAGGGTGAGGATAAAATCTCACCTCATACTCCATGTTTTATTTTTTTTTTCCTAAATCAATGCAAAATAATTTGTTCTATTTTTTAGCTTAATTCAGAAAATACCCATTTTAGGTGGAACACACAGCTCCACAGAGTTACATTCTTTCAAAAAGAATTAAAAGATGGCAATAATTTTTAAACCTTTGAAAAAACTTATTCTATGTGTATATGATATTCCCAATGTAATTATTGATCTTGAAAGGAATTATATTAATTGTTTTACCCTTTTTAAATTATGAGGAAACAGAAACATATAGCTCCGTGATTTATTACAACACAAAAGACCTATATATTCATCACCCAGCTTGATAATTAGAATATTACCAGCAACCCAAAAGCCTCCATCTTCCCTACCTTTAGTTTTCCTTGGGTTTCACTGTGACATTTTCATGCATTGCATATACTGTGTGTTGATTATGTCCATTCTCTCTTCTACCCCCTCCACAAACTCCCTTGCCCCTTCCCAATCCCTAATTTTTGTCACTGTTCTATTTTCAAGTTTTTTGTTTTTGTTTTTTTTTGCACATATGAGAGAAAATATAAAATACTTATCTTTCTGTTTATGGTTTATTTTCCTTCCTAGGTCTATCTGATTTTCTGGAAATGACAGGATTTCATTTTTCTTTATGGCTGAATAATATTCCATACCATATTTTATCTATCCATCTGTTGTCAGACATTTAGGCTGATTTCCAATTTTGGCTATTGTCAGTAGTGCCATAATAAACATGAGTATACAAGTATCTACTATATATTGTCTTCATTTCCTTTGGATGTCTACCTAGGAATAGTATACCTAGATCATAGGATATTTTTAGTTTTTTTCAGTTGTAATGGTCCTTTTTTTTGTTACTTCTCACCACCTAAGCACATAGTCCTAAATATTGTAGTTTAAATTTTTTTTGACCTTTATTTGAAAGAACTTGTATGTTCAGCATATGTTCTTTTGTTTTTGGGTTTTTTTCATTCAGCATTATATTTATGAGATTCATTTAAGTTGTTTTGTTTTCATATCTGTACATAAGTGTATATTACAATTTATTCTAAGTGGCTGGTTTACATAGTGTTTCTGTATGGCATACTGAAAAGTATTCTTATGTAGCAAGTATATACTGTTTATTTTACTGTTGATGGACATCTATGTGTCATTCAATCTTTGGCTATTATTGGTAATGATACTTGGGAATTTTCATGTGCATGACTCTTAGTGCACACATATAGCAATTTTAGTTGTGTATATGTCTGGAATGGCATTGTTGGGTTATATGGTATAAATATATTCAACTTTGGTAGAAATTGACAGAATTTTCTACAGTGATTGCATCAATTTACATCCCAACAAAAGAGTACAGTACAATAGTTTACATTGTTCTACTTTCTTGTGAACACTTGCTATTGTCAGTCTTTTTAGTTTTAACCTTGCAGCTATGTTATAATATCTCCTTGGAGTTCTAACTTCTTTCCCTCATAACTAGTAAGATTGATAGTGTCTCTTCTGAAATGTGTAACTCATAAACCAATTGATATATAAGCTTGACTCTCCTTTTTACTGATTCACACAAATTCCTCATATGTCCTGAATGTGAACTCTTTTCCAGTATGTTTATTGCAGTATCTTCTCTGTGGGTTACCTTTATACTCTTAAGTAGTCTTGACAAATGGAAATTTTAGATTTTAATATAATTAAATTATTTTCGTAGTTACTGTGTTCTTGTTCCATTTAAGGAGTACTTCCTAATGTTGTAAAATCTTTCTTACAAATTAACTTAAACACAGAACCTTAATTGTTTTTCCTTTATATTTAGTTTAGATCTACAACCCCCTGGAATGAGTTTTTTATGAATATGTTTGCTTGAATGAAGCATTTTTCCCTATATCAATATCCAGTTTTTTCCCCTCTGCTGTGTGAAGCCACCTTGATTATAAATCAGGTGTCCATAAAATGGGTATCTCTTTCAGGGCCTATTATTCTATTCTGTTGATCTATTTTTCTATTATTCTGCCAATATTCTCTTCTTAATGCTCAGTATAGCAAACCTTTTGATTTTTTTTTTGCTAAAGTTTACCTTTTTGTTTACTCTTGGTCCTTACTCTTTGTATATAAATATTTTCTGTTCATCTGTCACTTGATTTCCAACTTAATCGCATTGTAGTAAGCAAATATTCTTTGTATGAGTTCAGTCCTTTAATTTTTAAAAGTTGCTCAATGTTTCTCAGCACATGGTCTATTTTTATGTTTATAAATATTTACTTTCTTCTTGAAATTCAAACAATTCTTTTTCACTTAAAAGATGTTCTATATGTAATTAGAAAAACAAGAGGAAACTTAGATCACAAAATATAGAATTGTCTTGGGGCAAAGAAAAGTACCAACAGTTTATCAGGCTGCCTTAAGAGCAAGATTCCTGTCTGATGTCTTGCATAATACATCACACAGTTAGAACTCTATAAATGCATGCTAATTTTATTTAGATATTAAAGGCATGTAATTTAATGTGACTTGAAGCAAAATTTTCTCCTTTGCCTTGCGTGTACTACCTATTTGTTAATAACTCCAAGAAAAGAATGTAAAATATTAGAAACACTTGCTTTTCAGGATCTGCCCGGGCATCTTTTGGAGATAGAAAAGCAGAACTTTCCAGTCTATCCCATCATGGACCCAGCTATGATGTATATAACCCATTCTACATGTATCAACACTTTTCACCTGATTTGAGTCGGAAACGTTTTCCTCCTCATTCAGAAGCAACAAGACTATATGGATCAGGTATAAAAATTATTTTTTTATACTTTTTCCCTGTGTTTTTTAAAAATTTAGGAATCAAATTAAGACACTGACAGAAATGCTTATTATTAAAAACAACTTTAAAAATAAGAGAAAAATCAACCTTTATAAATGTTTTGACCATCATGTCTTTTCTGTTGTCATGATTAATATAAAAATTGAAAAATTAATGCATTGTCTGTTCATAGTTCATAATTCTATTTAACTTTTCCCTTTTTGGAAGTTTTGTTTTTGAGTTATTTTGTATCCATTTTATATGTTATCTAACCAATAAACTCTACAATAGATAATTATGAGCTTTTTTCTTTTCTAGTCAATTAAAATGAAGTTTAAATGTCATAATGTGATTAGAAATATAAGTAAATAAAATGCTTAAGTAATTATAGGATGTTTTAGTTTCATATTTGAAACTATCAATGAGAGACTACTATATACATCTCTGATTCACAAAATTTTCAGTTTTCAGGGTCAGGTACTGAAAACAAAAAAGAAATAGTTACTTAAGGGCCTGTCTTGTGCTTAAGAGGTACACTAGAAATATCAGGAGTATGTGGGATTCCGAATTGATTTTTTTTAATGTGAGAAGTGCTTATAAAATAATAGTCACATTACATTTAGCACAGAGTACTCACAATCTCTTAGTTTATTCTTAGAAAGATTGGAAAATATAAGCAAAAAAACCTTTTTGATATTTGATGTGCATGTGAAAATGTGTTTGATTTCTATTGACTTCAGTTTAAATACAAGTAAAATAATTGAAAATGTTTTAGATTTCACCAGAAAACGATTTCTTATGTAGATTTGCACATAATGTTCATGATGTATTACTGTACAGATTTAGATTATGGTAAATGAGTAGGATTACAGTGTTTTGTTTTCTTTACTATAATAAGTACTTTTTTCTTGTCCCTTTGTAGTTTGTGATTTAAGAACCAGCAAACTACCTGGTTCCCCTGGGCTGAGCAAGTCTATGTTTGATCTTACAAGTTCATCTCAGCGATTCATCCAGGTAGTTATATAAATTTAATTAGATGAGACAGCATTTTTTTTCCAAATTAAAACTTCAGGAATGTATGAATTCCCTTAGGAATACCATGGTGTGTATTTTTGTAGATGTACAGATATCTATTCTAATACCTGAACAATAAATACTCATCATTTCCTATATGCATTATTTTAGGAAGGACTCAGTTGACTAATAAAAGGCAATATTTTTCTTTTGCTTTTCATGATTTTTATATCTCAGTTGGTATGCACTTATGGAATCTTGAGGCAGCTGTAGTTTAAAATACTGCTATATAGTAGTTAGAAGCATATAAATTTAACCTTCCTTATTGAACATAACCAGCTGGCTATTAAAACATGGTATTTCTATTCAGATCTAGGACTTTGATTTACTGATATTAACATAGTATGCTGTTGTTGAGAATTTTTTTGATACTTTAAAAATCTTTCAATTTTAGTGCAAGTAAATTGTGACTAAAATTGGCCGGGGCCAGAGATTCAGCTCAGTGGTTTTGCCCCCGGCTGCACAAGCGCAAGGATCCGAGTTCAATCCCTGGCACCAAAA
>NW_004624734.1:10905591-10923276 GCF_000247695.1 Heterocephalus glaber
AAGATGCATTATATAAAGGTACAATTCCCAGTGAGAAATGTAATTGTGTTGTATACCTACAATGTACCAATAAAAGAATTAAAAAAAAGAAAAATCTTTCCTTGGGCCGGGGATTTAGCTCAGTGGTGCCACCACCTGCCTCACAAGCGTAAGGTCCTGAGTTCAATCCCTGGTACCAAAAAAAAAAAACTTTCCTAGATGTAAAATAAAATATTATTTTGAAAGATATGTCAACCTTTCTTTTCAGTCCTCTTATTTGTATATTTTATACGTTTTATTTTTAAGGCTATTGAATTTATGGAAACTTTTGTATTTGCTATTAAACTGCAACATCTACAAACTGTGAGGCTTGTATTTAAGATTCAAACCCAGACTCCCAAGAAGAAAACCATTGGAGAATGTTCTCTATCACTCAGAACTCTTAGCACACAGGAAATGGATTACTCTTTGGATATAATACCACCTTCAAAAATATCTGTAAGTGCTAATAGTATGATATGTTAAAAGTATTTTATACTTTTAGAATGGTTTAATGGATTGGCTTTTGTTGGAGAATAATTTGCACACTAGAATATAAGAGGATCAAGAACGCCCTCAAAAAAGCAATGATATCACTTAAAAATATTTTAGAAATAATTTGTTGTTTTCGTTTTTTGTTTTGTTTTGAGACAAGGTCTTGCTATGTAATTCAGGCTGACCTTAAACTCACTATTTCAGTGATAGTAAACCTATAGCACGTGTGCTGCAGTGGGCTGTTTGTTATCACTGAAAGCTCTAAAAGGTTTGGCATCACTGTGCTATGTGGTGCAGGCTGTCCTTGAACTCATGGCTATCCTCCTGCCTCAGCCTCCCTCTCAAGTGCTGGGATTATAGGCATGCACCACCATTACTAGCAGAATAATTGACAAAAGTTAACATTACCATTTTTCTTTCTCCATTGGTAAATAAACTTGGGTGTGCTAAATCTTAGTAAGATCTGTAAATGTTATGTTCTTGCCTTAGTCTCATTCTTATTCTTTTTGATGCATGGACAGTAATGTTTCTGTATTTGAACAGCTTTGTATTTCTCTTATTTTTCACTCTGGGGGTTTTGTAATCCATATAAGTAGACTAGTTTGTGTTATATTTCACAGACAAATTTACCAACTGTCTTTTGCTGATGACCAGAAATACCAAAGAGCACATTTTCATTTTACCCCTTCTCTAAGTCTCCTTCATTTTACTGTTTGCCTCAGGTTTTCTTTGACCTTTTCCTTATTATTTACTGCCTCATTGCTTTGACTAGCTTCCTCCCTTCCAGCTTTCTCTGGCCTGCTTCCATTCAGAGTAGCAATTCAACTCTTAATCCACAAATCTATTTATTTTAGGAATCTTGTCTTTTATTTTGGTAGTACCTACTCTGATTTCTAAAATTAGAAAAAATAATATCATACATACTTTTAAACCATATTTAATTTACTCTTAAAAATAATTTGACAACATATAATTCTTTTAAAAGTACAGCGTATTTGGTTAATTTCACTGGCAATTTCTTCAGTAATACTACTTAGGAATTTAATTTGTTTTTAAGTTGAATTGTCTTTTTGTTTTTTTTTAAAGTTCAGTATGTAGATATAACTTGTATTTTCAGAACCTATGCAAGTTAATACCTTCAATTTATAGAATATATGACATTTATCTTGATAACTTTCTCTTTAACTTATGGCTATGAATATCAATAGAAAACAATGCTTTCAGATTTTCTAACTATAGTGCCTTATATTTGAATTTTTGAAATATTTCTAAAGTTTATTATTCTAAATTTATTAATTATTGAATGGCATTTTTTTATATGTAGGTTTGCCATGCAGAACTTGAACTGGGGACTTGTTTTCAAGCAGTAAATAGCAGGATTCAGCTGCAAATTCTTGAGGCACAGTATCTTCCAAGCTCAACACCTCTGACTTTGAGTAAGCATATCAGTGGTTCAAAGTGCATCAAATGCAGAGAGAGGTTACAATTAGATAAGCATCAAGAGATCAGTGGATTAAAATCTTCACTGGATAAACAACCAGTAGTTATGATACTTTGATTGGCTAGACCTGGTTCACTTGGCCACCCCTAGATATGGAGGTCTAAGGTCAGCCCTACCTCAAGGGCTGAGAGGAGGATAAGAGTGCTCTTTTTTTTTCTACCAATGGAAAAGAACTATCCAGAGATGGCAAAAGCAATAGATGTCCACTATAGCTAGAAAGACTAAAAATAAATGAAACTGAGCATTTAACTCCAGAATATAGAAAAACAGCAAACATAGGACTATAGAAGTAAAATTAAAGCTAAATTTGAAGTTGACTAATACAGAGACAACACCAAAAGCTTTTACTTTGAAAGGATTATTAGATAAATCTAGCTGGTTACATGAAGCAAAAAGTAAGGAAAATATGAATGATATTCTGAACAAAGAAGAGGATTTAATTTCAAATTCAGAAGACATTTGATAATAGATGACAGTCTCATAATTAATGTATGCAGCCTCATGTATAATTATACTAATAAATTTGGATATCCATACAAAAGAAATGATTTTCTAAGAAATTAACTCAAGAAGAAATTTTAAAAGAATACCATGAAAAGGTAGTTAACAAACTGCCTCTAATAAAAAGCACTGAGCCAAGATAATTTTACTGTAAGATTCTACCAAACTCTCAAGAATATATAATTCCTATTCTGTATAAACTTTTTAAAAACATGCTAAAAACATAGAAAACATGATTCTGTGAGGTTAACATATTCTTGATATCAAAATAGAATGAAGGGCCCAGGATTTAGCTCAGTGGTTTCGCCACCTGCTGCACAAGTGCAAGGACCAGAGTTTGATCCCTGGTACAAAAAAAATAAAATAAAATAGAATGAATATCACACCAAAAAAAAATAACTATAGATTGATATCACTTGTGTCAGGTAGATGAAAAAAATCCTAAAATAAAAATATTAGCACTTTCTGCTTGAGCTGTAGGCATCATGTGTCAGACTAGGAAGGTCATATATATATATATATTCATTCTAAAATCTACCACTTGTGCAGTACTGGACACTGAACTGAGGCCTGTCTTGTTGTCCTGTGTATGCTAAGCAAGCACTCTACACTGAACTACACCCCCAGCTCAGATGTTTCATATCTTTCAGATATATCAATGTGAATTTTCCCTAGTGCAGTTTCTAATTTGTAAAAGTTGACTTCCCTTCACTCTTTTTCCTGATTTTTGATCAGTCTTTGGTGTTAGGTATATTTTTCCCAATGCTTATTATTATTTATGGGAAGAATAGTTCATGCAAACTCTTGTAACATTGTTGGAAGCTCTGCATGTCAAACTTAAGGAATAGAATTTTTTTATTTACACATGTGTGTCCTATTTATTTCACTTAAAAGTATTACCTCAATGTGCATCCATTTAGCCATAAATGTCTCTAACTTCTCATTCTTATGGTTGAGTAGTACTCCATTTTATTTTAAAAAACACATTTTCTTTATCCAGTCTCCAGTTGATGGGCAACTGGGCTGTTTCCAAGTTTTAGCTATTACAAACTGTACCACTCTGAACAAATAGTTTCTCTGGTATAAGAAACTGAAAGTGTAAATAAGGACTAAAAGGTATAATAGATAATGTGAAATAGGAAGAAAAGGGACAAAGGGAAAAGGGAAGTGGGAGGGGTAGGAGAAAGGAAAGAAGGAAATGGAATTAACATAAAAAAATGAAAAGATGGAAATAAAGTCTTTGTAAATAGAGAGGGTTGGAGGGGTTGAAGGGAGGGCAGGGGAATGGGGAAAAAATAAGAATTAAGATATATTATGTAAAGGCACAAATCTCCAATGCTGAATGTCATTATATTGTATACCTAATATGTACCAATAAAAATAATTTTTTTAAAAAGAATAGATTTTTTTTCTAATGGGCATATACTTAACTGAAGTCTCAAACAAATAATTTTTCAAATATAAAATTTTGAAATACTCTCAATGTCCAATGAGTTGGCACCTCTCTTTTGTATAATCCTTTTTAACATGTACTCCTCTGCTGCCAAATGTTATTTATGCCTACAATTCCATGTTGTTCAAACTAGAGGAAGATTAAAATTCATTTGAGGATATAGTAGTTATCTGTAAAGTGTGGTAAAAGTTATGAAGTTGACTAGAGATGTTTTCAGGTATCAAATAATAGCTCTTTAAACCTTTAAAAAGGCCTATTTATATATTTTTTTACACAAAACATAACGTGTAGATATATATCTTTATGTGGTATTTTAAATAAAATTTCTAAAGTCAGAATTTCTTGTTTCATAGGTTTTTTTGTGAAAGTGGGAATGTTTAGCTCAGGAGAATTGATTTATAAGAAGAAGACACGTTTACTGAAGGCCACCAATGGAAGAGTAAAATGGGGCGAGACTATGATTTTTCCACTTATACAGAGTGAAAAAGACATTGTTTTTCTCTTTAAGCTTTATAGTCGAAGCTCTGTCAGAAGAAAACACTTTGTGGGCCAGGTTAGTAGGGGGTTTTGTCTTGAATTTCTTCTTTGTATCTTTCTACACATTTAAGCAGTTAACAAAGGCAATACAGGATAAAGTTGAAGTTGAATAGAGTAAGATTCTTTAGGATAAATTAAGTGTATTGCCACAAAAATCAAATTTTGTTAGATTTTTTTTCTTTAATACAAGGAGATAGAATTTCTGATTGATCAGACTTATCATTAAGCCATTTTCTAAGCTTGTCAACTTTTAAAAATAATATTTTTTTAGTTTTTCAGTACTACTGACTCCTTTGTAGAAAGGGAGAACATTAAGTATTCAAGTCAAACTTTTCAAGATATTTGGCTATCAAATTAGTTTGTTTCACTTCAATTTAATGTTTAACATGAACACTTTTTATATGCTGTTAACTAAGTTATGTTAGATTTTGAATTCCTAGAAAACATTTTTACAGAGGTTGAGATATTGTAGTCAATTCTGGTATTTCAATTAATCTATTTAAAAATTTCTATTGTATAAGCCACTATAACAAGGCTTACTTGCCAATCCTGTAGGAACTTGTTCCCCTTTTTAATTTTTTTCCTTATTCTCAGTAGATTAGTAGTGGCAGCTGTCCATTATCTTTTATCTTTGTCTTAATTACAGTTGTTTGAGCCACCTTTAAATTCTGAAATCTACATTACTGGTTTAAAAGCTTCTGCTTGACAATATGATGTTACTCACAGTCTACGTGAAATCCTCAAATTATATATATATATATATATATGAATTTTCAAAGATTGATATCAACTCTTTGACTCACTTATTCATATAATTTACCTAAATTATTCATTTTAAATGTTGTAGTTATGTTCCTGCATTTATTTTTATTTAGAAAAGAGTTTGAATTCAAGAATTTCATGAAATTATCATACTTTTCATAGCTAGGAGCCTAGGAATTCAATTCAATTAAAGTTTTCCTGTATCATCAAACCTCAGCTATCATGTATGATTGGAATAGGAAATTTACTTAAAAGATGATTTTTCAGGCTAACAGTTCTGGAAAGGTTCTTGATAGTTGTCTACTCCCCATAGCTTCTCTGATAGCCTTAGGTGCTACCTTGATGGCATAACCACATGAGAACTCAAGTTCTCCCACTCCTTTGTCAACCAAAACACTCTAATGTTATCCGTTTCATGTATTGTGGTTTTTTGTAAGATATTATTTGAAGGAAAGTTTCTTCATACAAGGAATGAAAAGGAAAAAGTTTGAAAACCAATGACCTACTCTAATTTCTTTACTTAAAAGAATTAGAAACTGAGTATCCAGAGAATTTAATGTCAACATAATATCATATGTTAGTGCTAAGGTAAGAATTTGGATTTTTTGATTCCTTGTCAATCTTGTCTCCCTGACATGTGACCATCATGATATGTAACCATGCATAATACCATATAGTTTTCCCAAGTAAATTTATATGTATTACCTAAAATTATATATGAAATAAGTACTATGAAATTACTATGAATAAAGAATGACTATTTGTTAAATTTCAGTTAAGATTAAATTTCAGTTGAGAGGGTTTTATTTAATGTAAAAAGTGCTTAAATGCATCTTATTTACTAATTTAAATCATTAACTTCAGTTTAATCTCTACAGAAGTGTTTTTGAGTGGTCAGGATCAATTTTAAATTCAGCTCCTATTTTGAATAAAAAAAGACTCATGACTGTTTCAGGGGAAATGATTTTGTAATATCCCACCTTGAATTTTTTTAATTGAATGAGATTGTATAAAAGAGCCTTTGGAATACCTAAACAGGTTAAATGTTTTAACATTTAAGCATCAAATGGAGGAGTTAATCTAACTTTTGGGAAACTAGTAAGATATTTACTTAAAATTCTATATACCAAACTTCCAAATATCTTTTTATCAGTAAGAGTAATTGTTTGAACTGAGTTAATCATTATTGCATCAAGTTAAATGATTATATTGTTCCTTTACAGGTTTGGATAAGTGAAGACAGTAACAGCATTGAAGCAGTGAACCAATGGAAAGAGACAATTGCAAATCCAGAAAAGGTTGTTACCAAGTGGCACAAATTAAATCCATCTTGACTTTACACATCAGTTTGGTGAAGAAACAACTTGATAGTCTATTAGAAGACATACAATTTCAATTTGCTAAAAAGTGTAATGAATTTTCAGATATCCAAAGTGAAGGGAATCCTTTAAAATAGTGTCCAAATATAATAAAATAAAAGCATAGTACTAAAAAGTCTATGAGAATATTAACTGTAGATAGGTATTTCTAAGCAATGTTTTTGGGTTTTTTTAAAGCTTTATCTGGATATCCAAAACCTAGTATATCAAGTTCCTGTTAGCACTTTTAGACATTTAGAAGACTTTCCCACTATTCTAGTACTAGAAATTATAGATTAGATCTTGTTTCCAATGTTCATCTCTTCCTATATATTTTGTCTTGGCAAAAATGAATTGAACCATTTCAACTACAGTATTTTCTGTATTTAGGAAATGTTTTTGCTCTGTGTTTATAATTTCTTACCTATATGGCATTATATTACCACTTTGTAAATGACTTATCACCAAGAAACTTCAGAAATAGAAAACTACACTTAGGAAAGAATAAATGAAAACACCAGAAGGCTAAGGTTTAATTGGAGACCCAGAATGTATGTATTTTACTATTTTCCTCCTTCAGATATTTTACTCTTTGTTTCATTTGGAGCTGAAATAAAAAGATCATCCATATGCTTCATCCTAATTAGCAGAATTAAATAGCAAATTCAGCATTTATGATAATCACTTTATTTTAGTTTTTAAATATAAATTATTTATTTCATAATCTATAATTTTAGAGTATTTTTTATGTTTTTTAATAACCATACCTGATGATGCTGTATAGCAAATAAGTATTTGCTGCAGGTTTCTTTCAGGTTTATATAAGAATTCAGTATATGAATATAACTTCAGCTTTAGTTGGCCATAAGAGCTGTGGCCGAAAAGAATGGTTTATTTGAGAAACAAATGACACTATCCCTAATGTTGGAAAACTTGACTTTCTCTTTGCTAATAAGTATGCCACAGACTCTGTGTCCTTGGTCTTCCATTTTTTTCTTTTTTACTTGGTCCTTCAAATGCCAAGAAATGGATGATGATATTTTAGGCCAGAAGTGTATCTTGCTATAATAGAAGCTTTCCTTTTTTATTCCAAGTCCTTTGTTCTATGTATCTCATTAAAAATCTTTCCAAATAAATAATTCTCTATAACAGTCAAGATTCCAGAAATTCAGCACAAGAACAGAATATTAAAACCTGTTAGAGAAAAGAAACAAATCGCCTATAAAAGAAAGCCCATCAGAATTACACCAGACTTCTCAACACAAACCCTTAAGGAGAGCTTGGAGTGAAGTGTTTCAAGCCCTAAAAGAAAACAACCTCCAACTCAGATTGATGTACCCCACAAAACTATCTTTCATAATTGATGGAGAAATAAAATACTTCCATGACAACAAACACCTGAAGAAATTCATGACCACCAAACCAGCACCCCAACATGTTTTGAAGAACATTCTAGAAAAAGATAACGAAGACTACAACTCCATGAATTCCAACAGAGTGAATCCACCAGAGAAGGCAAGTAATTAAACAGAGGGGAAAGAAAGGGAACCAACAACAGGAAAATAACATGACAAGGATAAGTCAATGCATATCAGTTGTGATCATCAATATAAATGGTCTCAATTCACCAATTGAAAAAAACAGACTGGCAGAATGAATCAAGAAACACATTTAACTCAAAAAGAAATTAATATATTGAAAGTCAAAGGATGGAAAACAATACTCCGTGTGACAGAAACCCAGAAAAAAGCACTGGTAGCTATTCTATTTGCAGAGAAAAGCTAAGATGGATCAAGAGAGACAAAGAAGGTTACTACATGCTTGCTAAGGGAACAGTCCAAGAGGAAGAGATAACAATCATAAATATAAATGTACCAAATACCACTGCACCCAACTATATAAAGCAAATATTAATAGACATGAAAAATCAAATAAGCACTAATACAGTTGTAATGGGGAACCTCAATACCCTACTGTCACAAATAGATGGATCAACTAGACAAAAAAGTAAACAGTTATCAGGAATGAACCAATTTTTTTACAAATGAACTTAGTTGATGTCTGCAGAGTGTTCCACCTCAACATCAAAATACATACTCTTCTCAGCTGCCTATAGGGCATTCTCCAAAATAGACCACATACTAGCTCATAGAACATGCTTAAGTAAATGCGAAGGAATTAAAATTATCCCATCCATATTATCAGACCATAATGCAATGAAATTGGAAATCAGTGGCAAAAAGAAATCACAAGAACTTCATAAACACATGGAAATTAACACCCTCCTGAATAGCCAGTAGGCCACAGGTGAAATTAAGGAAGAAATTAGACAATTTCTAAATTAAACGATAATGCCAGCACAACATAACAGAACTTATGGGACACAGTGAAAGCATCCCTATGAGGGAAATATATAGCAGTGAATTTCCATATCAGAAAAACAGCTACCTCAAATAAACAATCTGACATTGAACCTCAAGCTTCTAGAAAAAGAAGAGGAAGTCAAGCCCAAAACTCGTACGAGGGAGAAAATTATAAAGATCAGAGCAGAAATTAATGCAGTGGAAACTAAGAAAACAATACAATGAATCAAAGAGTTGGTTCTTTGAAAGATAAAATATACAAGCCTTTATCCAACCTTATAAAAGGAAAGAAAAAACTCAAATCCATCCAATTAGGAATGAAAAGGGTGAAATCTCAACAGATTCTTCAGGAAATCAGAAGATCAATACCTACTTCAAGAATTTGCACTCTAATCAGATGGAAAACAGAAGAAATGGACAGATTCCTAGATACATATGAATTATCAAAGCTGAATTGAGAAGATATAAAAATTTTAAACCCCATATTGTCAATGAAATTAAAAAGTAATTACAAAACCTACCAACAAAGAAAAGCCTAGGCCCTAACAGATTCACTGCTGAATTCTACAAGAAATTTAGAAAAGACCTAATACTGCTACTTCTCAGACTTTTTAATTGAAAGGGGAGCAGTACTCCCAAATTCATTCATGGAAGTAAGCATTATCTTGATTCCAAAACCAGAGAAGGAACCAACCAAAAAAAAAAAAGAGCTACAGTCCTATCTCCCTAATGAACATAGATTAAAAAAAAAAATCTATATTTTTTCATCTGGCAAACAATGCAGGAAATCACCAAGAAGATTATACATCCTGACCAAGTAGGACTCATCCCAAGGATGCAGGGATGGTTCAACATATGCAAATCAACAAATATAATGTACTATATTAACAGTGCCAAGGATAAAAACCATGTGATCATCTCAAGAGAGGCAGAAAAAGCAATTGACAAAGTTCAAGACCCATTCATGATAAAAACCCTGCAGAAAATTGGAATGCATGGTCTTTATCTCAGTCTGATAAAAAACCATCTGTGACAAACCAACAGCCAACATCATACTAAATGGACACAAACAGGAACTTTCACTCCAAAATCAGGAAGAAGACAAGGATGTCCACTGTCACCACTTTTATTCAGTATAGTTCTGGAAACAGCCAAAACAATTAGACAAGAGAAATAAAAAGAATAAGGATAGAAAAGGAAGAAATTAAACTATCATTATTTGCAGATGACATAGTACTATACATAGAAGACCCCAAAACTCCACCAAACGACTTGTAGATTAAATAACCATATTCAGTAGCATAGCTAGACACAAAGTCAACCCACAAAAATCAATAGCATTCCTGTACACAAAAAACAAACAGAAAAATTGGGAACACTACACCTTTCACAATAGCATCCAAAAAAATGAAATACCTAGGAATCAATCTACTGAAGGAAGTAAAAAAACCTTTACATGAAAAACTATAGTACTCTGAAAAAGGAGATCAAAGAGGGTATCAGAAAATGGGAAGATAGCCCTTGTTCTTGGTAGGAAGAACCAATATAGTGAAAATTGCCATACTCCCAAAATTGTTATACAGATTTAATGTAATCCCAATCAAAATACTATTAGCATACCTCACAGAACTAGAAAAAACAATCCTAAAATTCATTTGGAATCAGAAGAGACCTAGAATAGCATAAACAATTCTGGGCAACAAAGGCAAGGCAGGAGGCATCACAATCCCGGATTTGAAATTACACTAGAGGTACTGTGATGAAAACAGCATGGTACTGGCCAAAAGAAAAACAAAAAAACAGACCCAAGGATCAATGGAACAGAGTAGAAGATAAAGAAAAATTACAAACATATTCAGCCATCTTATCTTTGACAAAGGAGCCAAACACCTTCACTGGAAGAAAGATAACCTTTTTAATAAGTGTTGCTGGAAAAATTGGCTTTCTACATGGCAAAGATTAAAACGAGACCAGTATCTTTCAACATGCACTAAGCCAGAATAAAAATGGATCAAAATCTAAATATTAAAACTGAAACACTAAGTCTGTTGGAAGATAAAATAGGTAGAACTCTTGAAAACACTGGTGTAGGCAAAGACTTTATGAACAAAACCCCCATCACAGAGGACATATCACAAAGAATTAACAACTGGAATCTCATTAAAAAGCTTCTTCCCAGCAAAATAAACCACAAACAAAGTGAAGATGCAACCCACAGTGTGGGAAAAAATTTTTGCCAGTTCCTCAGACAAAGGAGTAATATCTAGAATATATAAAGAACTCAAAAAAAATCAGGCCCCCTCAAATTTAAAGATCCAATCCAAAAATGGGCATCCAAAATGAATGGACACTTCTCAGATAAAGAAGTAGAAACAGCAAATAAGTATATGAAAAATGTTCAACATCACTGGTAATTCAAGAGATGCAAATTAAAACAATGCTGAGATTCCATCTCCAGAAAGAATGGCTATTATCAAAAAATCAACCAATAACAAATGCTGTCAGGGTTGTGGGGGAAAAGGAACCCTTCTCCACTATTGGGAGTGTAGACTGTGCAACCACTGTGGAAATCAGTGTAGAAATTCCTCAAAAAACTAAAACTAGTTTCATTTGACTCAGCTATTCCCCTTCTTGATATCTTACCAAAAGAATTAAAAACATACCACAGTGATACAGGGACACCCATGTTTATAGCAGCACAATTTGTAATAGCTAAATCTTGGAAACAGCCCAAATGCCCATCAACTGATGAATGGATAAAGAAGATGTTTTATACAATGGAGTACTACTATACCATAAAGAAGGATAAGCTTGAGACATTTCTAGCTAAATGGATGGACTCTTAAGTGAGATAAATGGGACACACATGTTTAAGTACCACATGGTTTGTCTGTTGTGAGAAACAAGGTGAAAATAAGGACCAAGATGTATAATAGATATTGGGAAATGGAAAGAAAATGTTCAAAGGAGAAGGGGAACAAGTGAGGGGGAAGGGAGAAAGGAAAAGAACAAAATGAAATGAAGAAAAAGTGGCAATAAAGCTTTTGTAAATGAGGGGAAGGGTTAAAGGGAGGTGAGGGGATTGAGAAAAAAATCAAGATATGTACAGGTACAAATTTCATGATAAATATTATCAATATGTATATTTAAAATGTACCAATAAAATTAATTTTAAATAAGTAAATAATTCTCTTTCCTAGGTACCATCTCCTCAAACTACAAAGTATACATAATTTATATCCCCTGTGCTTTTGCCTAGACTCTGTGGTACCAGTGGTACTGAGAAGTATTCTTTGTCACTGCATTTTGAGATAGTATTTTTAAATTTGTGAAAAATTATTAGTAATCACATGGACTTTTAGAACAAATCATTTAGGTGGATTTTGAATTTTTGAGAGAAACCATTTGTGTTTTTTAAAAAGACTTTTTTTTTACAGTGCTTGTAAGCTTATTACAGCAAATTGATAGAAAGTTACAGAGATTTCTTATGTACCTCTTGCCAACCCTCTAGCCTTCTATAGTATCAACATCCTACACAAGAATAGTACATTTATTGCAACTGATAAACCTACATTGACACCTAAAGTCTGTGGTTACATTAGGGTTCTTTCTTGGTGTTATACATTCTGTCGTTTTTGATAAATGTATGATGACACACATCTACCATTCTAGTTAGTGTTAGAGTAATTTTATTGCCCTGAAAATCTTTTGCAAATGGAACCATTTTGCTAACTACCAAAGAATTAAGCCTATTTATTGGCTTTTAGATGATAAATAACTGGCTTTTTATTTTTTAAATACTGGAATTTTATTTTAGCTGTTTTCTGCATTCTATTAATGCTTTCACTTCCTAAACTTAATATATGTAGATACTGTATGTATTTAATTCCATTTTAATTATTTAATTCACAGTATTTTTCAGTATGTGTATAATATATAATTTGAGGGAAAACTATGCCTTCTTGGTTTCTTAAAATCCTAGATAAATCAATAAAAAGAAAACCTTTCATGTAAAAGATCTTTCAGGTAGAAAAGTATTGACAGAACTAAGATCCCAGATATTTTCATTTGTGTTTACTTAAGCCTTTTTCAGGTGAAGAGATACTGAATATAGCTGATGTTTTTATTGTTTCTTTGAAGCTTTGTGTGGAAATGTAAATAGAAACACACTCTCCGATTATAGGCACTTGTGAAAAAGAAAAAGTAGGAGTTGATAATTTTTAAAATGAGATACTATGCAAAAATCATTTCTTTTTTAATTTACCTAGACTTTTCTTGAACTTTATCCACTTGTAACAAGGAAAGGGGGCCAAAGTGATGCCCAGTGACCAAAGGAAACCATGGTGTAGGGGTCACACTGATAGCCAGTAGTTTGCACAGTGCTAATCCATGACAGAATATTTATTTATAAACTTTCAGATTAACACAATTAAATAGCTACAGCCCATGTCAAAATGTAGCATCACTATTTGGTTTTTATTTAGTTTTGTATGGTTTTTTTAAGCAGAACTCACTGAGAAACAACTAGTGAAGTATATCAGTTCCAACTTTTATCAAAGTATTGTGAAGAAACCAGTGGAATTCTGAACATATGTAATTGTGGTCTGGAGTAACCTAAACTGGAGTTCTGTTTAAGTATAATTACATGAATTTCTCTGATACTAATATATTCTACAGCTGTTGTAAGCTATATTTTCAGCAAAAATTGCCACTGTGTGTTTAACCAAATATTTGATTATTTATGAATGATTTCAGAAATTTGCAATAAATTTCAACTTTTCTTATCATGACAGTAATGGATATTTCAAAAATACGCATCTCTTTTCAGTGTATGGATATTTGTTTAGTGTTCCCTTAGGGTATACTGAGGAAAGTACAGGTGAAAAGTCCATATCTGATGGCTATAAGGACATTTTCTAATGTTCTCTTGGTGCATAATTCTTGTTCAGGATTAAGTTCAAATGCTTGCAATTTTAGCTGAAACACTGAGTTAAAAGAGTTATAAAAAAATGGGCCCAAATGAAGTACTATATCTATTTTGAAATACAGATTTAAGAGTTTAAGAGATATTAAGAGAGTTAATGTAGCCCTCGAAAACTGGATTTTGAGTGACAAATTTTCTGAAGGTGATTGCTGCCTACATTTTTAGTAATTTCCTAGTAGAAATTTTATTTAACTTCCTCTTCTTGGTATTTTAAGTTTTTAATCTAGAGTTCTATCATGTAATGGTGAACACTAAACTGAATTTTTCATCTGCTAAAAAATCTGATCTTTAAAAATAATGATTATAATCAATAACTACATTAAACCATGGTACTCTGATAATGGCAATAGGTATCTGGGAAGAAGTTTTATGTCTTCTTAGATGGTAAAAAGTCGCTAATTCCATGCAGAGCTAAGCTACTGAATGAGATATGTCTTAAATGATGGTACTTATTTAGTATTGTTTTTCATATTCTCATGCTGTAGATTAGCTTCTGGGTCATCATCCTTTAGTTTCTGAGGGAGAAGGATGATAATATCTATCCTTCATAATAAAAATAGATTCAGTTTAGCAGAAATAAATTTGGTTGACTGTGGCTCTAAATTGGCTTTTAGTTTAATTTCCAAGCCTTTCATCTTTCTTGATTAATGTATGGAGTTTTGATCAAGAAACAGCTAAAGTTTTAAATGACCCATTTTATATAATATATTTAATAATTAAATACTATAAGCTATCATTGTTTATACTGAGATTTTATATTTTAGTTGGGGAATAAAACCATACAAAGCAGAATTGTAGTGAAAAGCAGGATTTGAAGTATGAGTAAAATACTTTGGAGACTTAGAAGAATTAAATCCAGCTAAAGGAATTAGGAAAGGTTTGTTAGATCCTTAACCTGAAATACGCAAAACCAAGTCAGTTGGTACACTATTATACCTGATCACTCACTTTGCCTAACAGTCTTCCTATCTTTTGTCAGCTCTTTCACTAAAAAATAAATCTTATTTCCCTCCACTGTCTACTAATCTTTAATCCACCTGCCCCTTTCTGTACTCTTAGTAGGAATTCTTTCCTTATCACAATGAAAATATTGCATTCCTTCAACTATCTACTATCATATCTACAAGCTTATTTTTATCCTGGCCTCCTTATGTAGAAAAGCCAGTAAGTCTGAATTTTCTTGGCCTTTTCTGGGTTCCCATTCCACTTGTTAGGCCCATTCTCTTCTGTTCTTTGAGGCTGTCCTGCTGGATTCTTTGTATCATCATTCAGATCTCCTTGGTGCATGGCTATCTCAAAATTGGTTGGTGATGTGTTCAATGGAAAGAACCCTGAAGACATAGTTTTGGGGGTTAGTTTCCAGTATTGTTGAAAGAATGCATGGAATTGAAATGGACTGAATATTTATGCCCCTTCCATTCATATGTTGAAGTCCTGACCTCCAAAATAATGGTATTGGGAGGTGGACCTTTAGGAAATGCTCAGGTTATTAGGTTGCAGCCTTAACAAATGGGATTGATCCCCTTATAAAAGAGCTAAGAGTGACCACTTCTTCCATCTGCCATGTGAAAAGATAGCTGTTTGTGAGGAAGCATAACATCACCAGAAACTGATCTGCTGATCCCTTGATATTGAATTTCTTGGCCTCCACAACTGAGGAATGTTTGTTGTATTAAGCTACCCAGTTTATGTTATTTTTTATATCAGCTCAAAAGGATTAAGACAGAGACATTAGATAAAGCAGGAGACAATGCAGCATGCTACCCAAGGAAGTGTCTTTCCAGGTTCCCAAAGTCCCTTGGGGCATATACTCTATAGATGAGTCACATGTAGTCAGTGAAAATTTCTCCTGGCACCAGAAGCTCTTTTTTTCATTCTCATAGGAGTTTATTTCTCAGCATAGCATCTGTTAAGTCACTTATATTCAGACTTCTCTAGTCTTTTCTTTTTAAATATTCCTAGATCACTTTGTTCTAGATTCTGTCTTATCTGTTCTCCCCTTCATTTCTCATGAAATCTTAACAATTGCTTTTTATATTTTTCTTTGTTACTCATCAACTTTCTGAAAAATAAATCTCTTCTGTCCTGAAAACACTTCTTCCCTCAGTTTTCCTGTCATTATGCTCTGCTTATTGTCATCTTCCTGGTCCATTCCCTTTTGGCTCATCATAATGCCCTGACCTTTAAAAATTGGGAGTTCTTTAGGATTCAGCCCTAGTCCTAATGAGTGAAACCATAAAATGAGTCTGGTGGTGCATGCCTGTAATCCCAGAAATCTGGTAGGCTGAGGCAGGAGAATCACAAGTTCAAGCCCAGACTGGGCAATTTAGTGAGACACTGTCTCAAAAAAATAAAAAGTGATCTGGGAATGTAGTTCAGTACAAAGACTTGGGTTCAACCCCCAGTGCCATAGGAGGGGGAAAAAAATCCTCTACACAGTCTCTGAGCAACCTCACCCATTTTTGTGTCTACTAGCTAACACCTGTCAAATTTATATCTCTATCCAGATCTTGCTGTAACATCTTTGTTTAAGCATATTCTCAACCAAACTTCATTCCCATTTCTACCACAAATCTGGTCTTCATTTTTCCTTATCTGACTAAAAGGTTTATAAGGTGTCATCCACCTGGTTGATCATCCCAGAAACCTGGGAGTCACCTTGTCAGTGGAAAAACTTTTTCTATTTTCACAACATTTCTGACACCAAATGTGTGGATTTTCCAAACAATTCTCCAATTCTATGTTGACACTAACTGGGTGTCTTATAATTTAGCTTAATTACCTGAGATTAGCACAGACCCCATAGGTTAAGGGTTCAAGTTTCACAATATTGCTCCCTCCGCCATTTCATATGCTGATCACAAGTGGTGGGTCCCAAGGTCACCTACATTATCTCATTTGACTACAAACTGCAGCTTCCCTCTTCAGGTTTGTTAACTTGCCAGAAACAATTTATATACCAGTTTAGTATAAAGGATATGACTGGGGAAGAGCCAAATGGAAGCAATGCATAGGGCAAGTACAGGGGAAGAGTGTGGAACTTGTATGTCCCTTCAGGGTGCGCCATCCTCCCAGCCCCTCTCTATGTTCACCAACCCAAAAGCTCTCTGAACTCCTGTAGTTAGGACTTTTATGAAGGCTTTGTTGGATAGGCATGCGACTAAATCACTGGGCATTGGTAATTGAACTCAATCTCTAGTCCCTCTCCTTTTTCCAGAGGTTAGAAGATGGGACTTCAAGTTCCAAACCTCAAAATCATGAGGTTGGTTACTCTGGCAAACAATCCTTCATCCTTAGGGGACTTCCAAAAGTTGTCTCATTAATATATACTCTGTTGTGAGGGGCTGGGGATTTAGCTCAGTGGTTCCGCCTCCTGCCTCGAAAGCCCAAGGTCCAGAGTTCGATCCCCGGTACCCAAACAAACAAACAAACAAAATATATATATATATCCACACAGTTGTGGTTGAAAGGAGCTTGTTATGAATAACCCAAGATTCTCCTTTCACCTTAATTGCTCCGAGGCTATTTTAGGAACTGGAGACAAAAACCCAATATGCAAAAGATATCACTAAAAATTTCAAGCATTTTAGGAGTTCTGTACCACTAACCAAGGGCAAGATATATATATATATACACACACACACACACACATATATATATACATGTATATTATATATATACATGTATATTATATATAATGTATATTTTATATA
>NW_004624734.1:10930023-10962425 GCF_000247695.1 Heterocephalus glaber
ATATATATACATGTATATTATATATATACATGTATATTATATATAATGTATATTTTATATATATATATACACACACACATATATATGGCTATAACTTCGCTGTTCAAAAACAGTATGTCCCACATGGATACTATACTTTCCCTATATATGGTCTTTCTGACTCCTTTTTATTCTGTTCAGTTTATTCTTTACTCAGCAGCCAGAGTGAGTTTGTTTGTTTGTCAGTACTGAGAATCAGACCCGGGGCCTTTGGTCTACCCTTAAACTACATCTCCATCCCTTCTATAAATTTTATTTTGATAAAGGAACTTGCTAAGTTGTGCAGGCTAGCCTAAACTTCCTCCTGCCTCAGCCTCCCAAGTAGTTGGGATTACAGGCCTGTGCCACTATCATGTCTGGTGATATTCTTTAAATGCAAATTTGATTGTCACACCTTAGAGACCGTTGCATTTGATCTGCAGTTCAAAATCCTTAACGTAGGCAACAAAGCCCTTGTTGAGTAGGACAACTTTCCTTTCACCTTCTTAGGTTCATTGCTAGAAGACTTAGGTTCATTCTAACAAATGGTAGATTCACAAGAGAAAAGACATACAGCTTTTATTAATATTTACATGTATGTGAGTTTACAAAAAAAATGAGGCTTTAAGAGGCAATTCCATTTTGGGGTTTAATATACCTTTTAAGTAAGAGGAAAGGAAAGTTGAGCTTAAGGGATGACAAACTGTAGAGAAGTACCAGGAGATATAGGGGAACTAATGGAAAATAAATGCTATTTTGATTAGGCCTGTTTATGCAAACTTATCTTGATATCAATCCTCAGTCTCTCTTCTCAGGTGATAAGAGCCACTTTCTTCCTGGTGTGGGGAGAGGATGAGAGCACACCTTTATAAAGGGTGATTTATACCCTGCTTTTTTAAGGCAGATGAGGGAGGAGGACAGAGAACTCTTCCTACATATATTGTCAATTACCCTTAGCTCAAAATCCTTATGCCAAAGTAGCATATTGTGAGGTGTCATATCCTGATCCCCTTCAGCCTATTGTGTTGTAAGGAGTAATTGAATTACTTTTAATTTTTGGTCAAAGATCAGAAGCAGACATGGAGTAATACCACAAAAAAAAAAAAAAGATTCTTATTTTTTCCCCCATTACCTGTGGGGGAAAAAATAAGAACCAAGATACGTCATGTACAGGTACAAGCACCCAATGATAAATGCAAATGTATTGTAAACCTAAAATGTACCAATAAATGAATTTAAGAAAAAAAAATACAAAAATGAAAGACATGTGCTCACTTCAGCAACACATATCCAAAATGAAAGACATTATATTCATAGGTCCTAAGAGAGGGAGGCATGTTATATCACACAGAGGGGCATATAAAAGGTACCCTCAGGAAAGAGGCTCAACCAAGCAGAGAGGCTGTATGGAGAAAGGAGCTCGGGGAAGGCTGGAAGGCAAGTGCCTTTGTTGGGAGGTCAGTGTTGAGTACACATGCAAAAGGAATAATGGGATTCCACTGGTGTCCTTAAATGTCACTAGGTCACAGGGTGGCAAAAAGAGAGACTTGTGGCAGGGACCAGCCTTATCACACTGGTGACGTTTGGTTGCCTGGGCAAGGTGTTAGGAAAGGAGAACATTTAAACAATTTATAATACTCTTGCAAAGTGAGTTCTGCCTTCTGTTCCAGCCTCATTTTGAACTATTCTTTTTAGTTCCACTAATTTTTTTTAATCTTATGGAAAACAATACAGACCTAGCTTCTCTGAGATTTTCATGCATGCTCTTTCATCTTTGTGGAATAGTTTCCCTCCTCACTCTTCCCTCTTTTAAATTCCATTGCTTTTAGGTACCAACTTAAGTGTCTATTCCTCCAGAAAAGCTCTTTTCTACTTTTCAAGTAATATTTGATCCTATTTTCAATACACTTTATAATTTTCCTTTGTAGTTCTGTTCACAATTGTGGTAGAATAGTTACTTATAAAACTTTTGATTAATGTCCCTCCTTCTATATTGTATTTGCATAAAACCAGGGTCTTGTTTATTGCTGCATTCTTGACCCTAACATAGTATCTGACCCATAAGAGTTACATAGTCAATATTTGTTTCCACTTGTTTAACTGATTGGCAGTATTCGGGATATTAGGGCTATAACAGTAAACAAATAGAAAAAAATGAACACAGATTTTATGCCTCAGTAAAGTGGGTAAAGGCCAATATCTTCTTTTAAAAGCCAATATACTGCTGTGTTACACATTATTACATTTACTTTTTAAATTTATTGATAAATTTCTTAATCATAAAGAAGAGAAATGTAATAGTCTCATATCTCTTTAATATGTATCAGGCTTAGAAAAAAGTCTATTATTTTAAAGTGTTTATAACGTAATTAATGGTAAAGTTAGTAGTAGATTGCTGAGTTCATCAAATTTTATATTATTATATTAGTAGATTAATATGTATCAACCAACCACAAAAAAATTGTGTTCATTTATTTAAAATCTTACCAGTCCTAGGCCAGAGGACCTGCTCTGGGGCCCAAAAACTCAGCTCCAGTTGCTTTGCCCCGAAGACCAAATGGTAAATAATTATGAAAATGAAGAAAGAAACTTTAATCAGTATAGCTATATTGGGAAAACAAGGGGACCAGTGCCTTTGGGGATGCTGACATGAGCTCCCAGATTATCTACACAAGGCAGAAACATGGGAAGGGACTTAAGCTTGAGGACAAAAAGAGCTGAAGGGGGTATAGCTCTGATGGAGATCTGATAGCCTGTGAACAGAGGAATAAGGCCAGTTTTTATGGTGCTGCTGAGGTGGTGTTATGGCTTGTTTTTAGATGTCCCCTCAAAGCCTCATGTGGTCATAGGTGGGGTTTTTCAGAGGTGGCTGAATTTAGAGTGTGTGATTGATTCATGGTGCAATGCTAGGATTAAGGGTGGTTAGTTACTAAATCAGTCCACTGATTGGTTTGATGCCATCCTAATCCCAGTAGCCTGGATACAATATAAGGAACAGAAAAAGGCTTGTCTTGTCCCTTGTTTGCTTTGCTACCTTCTGCCCACCATGACCTGTTTCTCTTTGATGCCTGTCTGCCATGCCACCCTGCCATGCAACCAGCTGATGATGGACTGAAACTTCTACAAACTGTGAACTGAATAAACCTTTCCTCCTTTAACTTTGGGTGTCTAGTATTTTGTCTTAGCATGAGTAAAACTAAGACAGGTACATTAGAGTCTGTTTGATCATTATCTCAGTTCTGATTTTCATCTTATAAGTCTTTATGGCTTGAGGGGAAAATCCAGTTTCTATGAGATGTTTGGGGATAGTCTCAGTTTTACAGAGGTTCTGCTGGAAGCTAAGGTGACTGCAGGTTCAAGACAATAATGAGACTTCTAGGTGCCCGGCGGGGGAAGTGGGGAGCTGGTAGTTGAATGTCCCTGCACATCTCAGATCTTGGTGTCCTCAATCTTGAATAAACCACATATTACTAGTTTTTATACAGACATTCCCTAAATGATTAATCTGCCTACATGCAGAGCTGATCAGGGATCTGATCCAAGGTTTTAAAGTAGTAAAGGAGACAGACATAAAATGAAGGCAGAGATGCCAAGCTTTGTCCTGTTTTTAATTACCCACTGTGCATCCATAGGCTTAAGTAACTTTTTCAGCAAAAGCAGCTTTTTAAGACCTGGACTGCTTCTAAAGAAAATACAAATCATGCTTTGAAAGACTAATAAGGATCTGGGAGTTTGTTTGTCCTCTGTCCCTCTGTGGTGATGCTCTGCTGGTTTGTTCTTGGAGATGCTATGGCAAAATCACCTTGGCTTAAATGATGCACCTGGCTTTCAAGGACAATAGGATTATTTGGGAGGATAAGCAGGTAGAGAAAAGCACATACGATGCTTTTAACAGGTAATGAGTTAATGTCCAGGAATACACCTACCTTTTGTCTCCATAGTGGTCTCTAATTATCTCCACCACCTTGTGCCACTCATTTCCAGTGCAAGGGATATAGCACTAAACACAACAGAACAAAAATTGTCCTCGTATATTGTAGTGAATACATCCAGACACATAATATTTCCAAATAAAATCATGGGTTTTATGCAATAAGTGAGCAAAGAGACCAGAAAATATATAGTTGGCCTTTCTGTGTGATGGTTTTGTATGCTAATTTTCATTGTTTAATCTTCTTTGATATAACTTCAAATGCTTCTGTTAATAACATACTAATGAGTTATTATCTAGCAGTCTTTTTTATTTTCACTAGAGGGTACATTCAAAATATTATTTTTCCTGTGTTACTCTTTGAGTTAAAATGAGAATTACATATATATCAAAAAGTTATTTGCTTAAAAAGAACCACCTCAGAATTCTTAACATAGGGGTATATTGTGATTATTTTAAGTATAGAACACTTGCAAGTCAGTTTTTATCCTGGTTACCTGTATGGTTGGGTTTTGTTGGCTTTAAAAGATGGTGGAGATGATGTTGATTTTTAAATTTTATTTTTCTAAAAAAGACAACAAACATTTTTGGGTTGTAGGATATTTTTAGAGTGATGTGAGAACACCAAAGAGAAAATATGTGCAGTTTTCTGCATTTGGTTTTGTATGTACATACACCCGGACAGACAATGCACATCCCCTTTAGCTTGTAGAATTAGGAAAATAACATCTGTTTTCTTAATAGTGACAAGAAAAATTATTAACAGGATTGGATGAGTGATGGAAACATTATGACAGATTTGACTATGGTCAAATTTGTTTCTTTTCCTGGTCCAGAAAAAACTAAGTTTGAGAAATAACACAAGGGTAAAGTTTTCCCTTTCCTAATTCAGAAGAAAAATTGCAGAAACAACAAAATGGTAATATGTTTGGAATGACATCTTTGGTTTTTGGATTAGATTACATGTGATTCAAAAAAACAGGATCTTCTTATTATAGCTAGCATTCTCTCTGTACTATGTAGATAATAATAGATTTGCTAAAGGTTTCTGTTCTTGGTTCCTTCTAGAAAGCTGAGAGAGATTTTTTAAATTAGACATATAAATAAAATAATCATTCTTGATCTTTTTCCTTTCCCACTATATCTGAGGGGTTTGAACACTTCCATCACCAATAATGAGTCATGGTGGCAATACTTTTTATCTGAGGTGTGAATCCTGAAAAAAAAATACACTAGGTTTGACTTTTGAGAATTATTGAAATAGGTAAAGTTCATAGACATACCTAAGCTATGTAGTTTCCTTTTCAGGTAACTCACACATTAAAATGCAGTTTATTCTTTTGAATTTCTCCTTCACTGTTTATTTATTAATATTATTTTCCCAACATTTTCTGTGCCCCATGAGTGAGTAAATGAACTAGGTATAGTTATTTTATTTTTTAAATCAGTATGTTGGAAGATATTAATCTCTTAGTATTTGGACCATATTTGGAAAAAAAATGGTTTAATAACAGAAGCTGTTCCTTGGCACAGTAGAAATAACAATTCTTTTCAGGGCCCTATTTGATGCTGTTGCCTACTATGGGGCAGTAGATAACTGTTGTTTGAGAGTAGATGACTGCTGTTTGAGAAGGGAAGTAGAAATAATTTGGGGAGACCATTTCTCCTTTGATGCTTCACTCAAGCGAAATCTGAGTGAAATCTGGGTCTAGTTTTTCAAGGCATGAATTTTAATTTTGTCAGGCCACTAATAAATTAAAGGAATTGGCTCAGCTAACAAAACTTTTTGAAGTCTGATGTACAAACTATAATACCAGTTTACTAATTTATAAGCAGAAGATGGTCCCTTCCAATGACAGAAATATTTATGTCTATCTTAACAAAACCTCTGTTTTGTGTCAGGGCAAGCATGAAATTGAATTTTAGAAAGCCAGGTAACTGGAGAGCATAAAATCAAATAAAGGGAAAGGGATCATAGAGGCATCATCCAGGCTGTAGTGCAACCAATGTAACATCCTGCCCCAAGCAGAAGCCTGCTGAAGAGCCTTCACATTAGATGCCCATATTTAGAGTCTTTCTCCAGAAGAATACAAAGCCCTCACGGTGTGTTCTGCCCATTTGACCTTCTCTTCTGCTATATTTCATTCTAACTATCCCTACCTGTTTATATAGTTTTGGACAGGCAAGTTATTTAATTGATGAGATTTCAGTGTGCTAAGTTATAATCAAATTTTATGATGTCTCCCAGTCATTCTACATGGGTCATTTTAAGTGCAGTTTTAAGAATTCTCTCCACTCTGGTAATAAATATATGTCTGAAGTCTCTGTGTTTGTAATTTTTTATTAATAGTACTTGAAGTATTTGATGCAATTGATTATTACTTCCTTAACACTTTTCTTCACTTCTGAGGAAGTTAGTTTGCAGAGTTGGAGGTCCTTTTTACTGTAGTAGCTGGGTTAAAAAATATGATATTGTCATTCAATGCATAAGGAAGTTAGGGTTTTAATTGTTGGTTGGTAAGTGTATTAATCAGCTTTTGTTGCTGGTACAGAATATCTGACATATACAACTTAAGGAAAAGTTTATTTTGAGTCACAGTTTCAGAGATCTCAGGCCATGGTTGGCTAGCTCCGAGGCAGAAACACCACCATAGAAGGGAATTACGGGAGAAAGCTGCTCACTTTATGGTAGCCAGGAAGCAGAGAGAGTAGGAAAGAGCCAGAAAGAGAGGAAAGAAACCAAAGACAAGGATATACCTTTCCAGGTTATGCCCCTAGGGGCCTGTTTCCTCCAACCAGGACCCACTTCCTAACAGCACATTCAGCTATGAACTCACCAGTGGACTAATCCATTGATGAGGTTAGTGCCCCCATGATCTAATCGCCTTCCAAAAGCTCTTCCTCTGAACATGTGAGCCTTTTGAGGGACATTTTTTATACAAACCATAACAGCAGGCTTCATACTACAAGAAAGGTAAGACAAAATTATCTGTATAGAATACTTTCCTGGCTTGTCAGGACTGTTTCAGGTCATTAGTGTACTCATGTGAATCTGTATCCCAAGAATATGACAGTTTGGAATTTGGATGACTGGAGCTAGAGTTTCCAAATAGTGGTCTGTTTTCCAAAGACACATAAATTATTGTTATAAAAATATCTATTTCTGTCTTTATGTGCTCTTCACACACTCTACCAAGATTTCCATTTTTATTGCAGTGTCATTTGAAAGTGTTATAAGTGTACTTTTGATATAGTCTGACATCTTAATATTCTTATCTGAAAGTGACAGTGTTTTATGATTTTTCTACATTAGGAAGAAACTGATGTGAAGCAGTTTTTTAGCTCAAAAATGATGTACAGCTGTTAGGAAAGAAATATAGTCTTATACTGGTATTACATTCTAAAGATTTTTGTAGTATTCTCTGCACTATCACAATATTTTCTGCAAGTTTCAGAGTTTCTTCATTATGAGATTCACATTACCTAAACTTTAAAGAAAGATTTCTACTCATAGTGCCATCTTTCCCCCTTTTGTGGGAATAATGGTATTAAAAATGTTACCTAAATTCAACTTATCATCTGCATTTTTAATCAAAGTGGTAGAATGATGATCATCAACTCTGCAAGCTTTACTAGCAGCATTTACTAGAGAAACTTACAAGTTCCTAGAGCTAGAGTTACTGAGGAATTCACTCGGAGACTAGCCTTTTTGCTTACTCTCTCTAGAATGTCATCACAATGACAAGACCTATTAATAAGTTTTACTTTTTTTTGTTTGTGGGGAAAGGTTTCCCTAATGTACATTAAAAAACAGGTGGAAGTTTACATTTATGGAAAAGGCTCTGTTAAGTTTCCAAATAATTTTCCCACATGAGTAGAAGTAATAATGAGGAAACAAATATAAAGTTCAGGTTTCCAGGAAGAGGGGGAAAAAAGAGTAGAACATCACTTAACATCAATAAGCTGATTAGCTGTAAGCAAAATCACATCCATTTAAAGAAGTCATTTTAATGTCCATACCCAAAGACAATAACAAGCATATTAGAAATGGTTTTCCCTATATAGGTAAATAACTTTAATCTGGGTTAAATACTGCTTTCAAGTCAAATAAGATATTGGGTGTCTATTATATAGAGAATCCAGAGAAAAGTACACTTTAAATTTATTAATTTCTGTTCATAATCTTTGATTCAGTTCACATCCATAATTAACCTTAGTACCATACCAGGCTGTGGCAGTCATTAAAAAATTTAAATTTACCATTTATTCAGCATGTATTACATACTGTCTCACATGAAATCTATGAGAAAATGGTGGGGAAAAGATCCCAACTGATTTTTATATAACTGAATGAGCATTAGTGGTTGGAAATCTTCCAAACTGAACCCAACTCAAGTAGTAATAGTTAACATCAGTTAAGAGATTAATTTCATACTAGAAGTCTCTTAAAATAATCTGTCCTGAGAAAAAGTAACTTGATAAAATTTAAATCCATGTTCTTTGAGAATGCTTGTTTTTTCTGTTCTCAAGATAAGAATAGGAGACAGACTGATAAAATCTCAATACCTGGAGTTTATATTTGAGTACCTTAGGTGCAGTCTTGCCCTTTAGGGCTATGCTCAAATTGTTTTTCTTTGCCCTAAATACTTTTGGTAGTGCTTCCTCTTTCTTCTTAGTTACTTAACCCATCTGTTTAATCTTGGAGCTATAGAACCTTAATGCTAAAATGGGCATTTTATAGCAAAACAAAACAAAAAACTGGGTCTAAAATAAATGACTTGCATATGTTTATTAGTACTTAAGGACAAAGCTAAATCAAAAATTCATGTTTCCTGATAGCTAGTTTAGTGGTCTTTGATTCAAGAGATATCAAATCTCTGTTATACCTAGAGGAAATGCACAATATTTTGGTTAATATAGAATGTACAATAACTATATAAGTCACTTCTCATATCAGTAGGAAAGGAAATATTAAAATATCAAATGTTATTGAGGTAAGAGACCTACGCTTTTGTATAATTCAAAATTAATAACCATTTTGTTACATCTTTGCTCTAGTTATTGAAAATTTCTTTTTTTTTTCAGGTTAGGAGAATTTTATTGTAAATAAAAAGAAACAAGCTTCTTAGTTTCCAGAAGGAGTCCCAAGTGGGTGGGTTTGATAAAATTCTTAAAACTGACAACTGCTGTTAGGAGCTGCGCCTTTAATGAATGTTTTAGATATCATTTGTCTAACCATTATTTAACCAATGAAAAATCTACCTACTTGAATTACATTCATTCCCTTCCCTGTCTTCTTTTTGAGTAATGAAATCAGCTTGTTTTGACATGATTAGAAAGGAAATATAACTTACTACAAGGATATGCTTTGCCTTGACTTTTGTTATGTCTAAATCAAAGACTGACATGCCAAACTTTGAGTGAAAAAAAAGAAATCTCATTTTTAGGTTTATTATTTTTAAAAAACTCTACAAGCAACAATAAAATAACCTTCATTTGAATTGTTACCTTCAGTTGTACCCCCTCAGTTCAAGAATAAATGCATTTTACTTAAAGATGTTGGAAAATTTGGAGTAGAATCTCAGTAAATATTCTGTTCTCTTTAATGAAATGGAAAGCCTAATAATACGGGTAAGAATGCATTGCTATTTAGTATTTTTAAATTTTCATTTAGTACAATAATTATAAGCACTATGAATCAGCTTAAAGTGTATGTGTTGGTGCTAAAAGGCTGACAATTCAAAGCAAATACTTAGCTTTGAATCTTGAATATGAAAATCAAAACTATGCATTTCTGCTCGATAACTATTAATTTGACAATTAATAGGAGATATTCAAAGTGCTTATGGTGGAAGATGTGGTAGATAGAATCCTCATCGATCTCCCAATGAGTGAATCTACCAAAGATACCAGAAAAGAAAATGTTCCTCTCCTTCCCTGACTCTTGATGAGCAAGACCTGAATGAAGGGCAGGATAAAGCCTTTTCTCGGTTCATCCATTTTAGGCAAGTTTCTCAGATGAAAACTTTGGGCTCTGTCTCAACTGTTATCTACCTCTCAAGTGCCAGCAGCTTGTCTTTCAAAGTTCAAAGCACCTTAGATTTTCTTATGCACATTTTAAAGCATTACCAAAGATGAAAGAGATTTCATTACATAAGACCTACTGAAAAAAATCTTAAGTTTGTTCTTAAATCACTTTCAGAGAAATCAACAATCCAGGACTGAATCTTTTCATTTTAGCCTTCCTACTGTGGTTACTGGAGCAAGGTACTTTTCTGATAATCAAATAGAAACCCTTTTATTCCTGGAGTTTCCTGTTGGCAGCTTAGTTTCTCAGCAATATTTAACATTGGCTAGTTATGCAATATGTTGGATTTTACTGCCAATTCTTTGTTTAAAAAGGGCGTGAGAGGTTTTGGCCAACAAGAATGTGAAGTCAAAGTTAAGTTTGACGTTGTCTTACCACCTGTCACATGAATAAAACTGGATTCATAAGCAAATATGTTAGACATTTAAATATTTCTATCAACTCAGATAAGCTAGCTACAAAATAATTATTTTCTCTTATCCTGCCTTACATACGATTTGGAGAAACTTTCTTCTTCCTTCAAGGAAAAACTAGCTCCCAAAATTGTATATGAAGGTTAATGGACAGATGAGAGTGGTTGCTTTAGTGATCACAGGGCAGAAGGATGGCTCTGGATGCACACTCATAGCATATTTAAATCCTAATATGTACAGAGAGTCAGATCCTTCAGAATTATGTCGACCTATTAAGATTCAGGCTCTTGCTCTCTCCCCCACTTACAGCAAGTTGGTACTTAATTCTTCTGTGTAATATTCCAAGATCTGTTTAGAATAAGCTCTTCCAAATCTTATATAGAAAAACATCAATAGACTGTGCTGGTTTTAAGGATATATTTAGAGACTCTGTTATAAATAACACATTGCCTATTTTTAATAATTCTAATCATCAGAAATTTCTTAAGTTCTTATCTAACCTAATTACCCGTGTTAGAGTTTCTCAACCTTAGCGCTATTGACATTTTGGGCTGGAATATTCTTTGTTGGCAAGGAGCAGGGGAGACTTGCCTGTGCATTGTGGGATATTTAGCAGCATCCTTGGACTATACTCACTAGATATCAGTAGGCCCCTGGCTCCAGTTATGATTGATAAAAATGTATCCAAACATTGCCAAGTGTTTCCTAGGGGGGTAAATTGTCCCAGTTCAAGAACCAGTGCTCTAAGACAACATAGACTGTTAGAGAAAAGACCTTAGCAATTACCCAATTTTTATTTTCTCATTTTTTATATGGCTTTGATTTACTTAAAATTTCATGGTTCCTTATTCAGAGACTGGAGCTCAGGTTTCCTAACTACCAGATTACTTTTTTCCTACAACAATATGCTTGATTAGAGTTTAAGATGCTCTGACCTTCTATTATGGGCTTGCCTGTGGAACTTAGTTCTGTTATAATGCCTAGACAACCATTTGGTAAATCTACTCTATACAGTGCACATAAAATTTGTAGTTTTTATAAAATACTTGCATATATATAGTTTTGGGTTGTTTTCCTCAGAGTGTATCATTCCTGAGACTAAACTGGGACATTTAGTGTCATATCTCTGAAACTTCCCTTTTATGTTCCAAAGACTCTTACCAAGTCAAAGGGACATGGTAAGTGAACAGGGACCAGAGTGTCCAGATAAGTATTATCTAAAGGACACTGGGCATAGAAAAATCCAGTGTTATCTATAGAAACCATCTTCCTGCCTGTATGCTAAGTCAGCTGTTCCTTGGAATACTGGTCTTACAATGGAACAAAACAAGCTAATGATGTCACTGCTATGTAATTTAATCTATAAAACCTCCTCTCTACAATAACTGAGTGCAAAATAGAGCACCATGGAGTGCTATAGTCTAGCTGGCTGCCACTAGACACTCTGGCAAATTCTTATCCAAGTCATCACTGCTGGACCTCCTGAGAGGTACTGTTGTTAAGTACACATCCCATTCCTTTGTAGATTTGCTAAGTGATGGTGTTGTAGAATACACATCCCTATGAATTTTGCTGAGTGGCATTGTTGCGGAGTATTATGGGATTCTGTCAAGCAGTACTGTTAAGGAGTACCATGCTTTTTACGATCCTTCCAAGTAGTGCTGTTAGACTCTGATGCATTTCTTGTGGACCCTTCCCTGTTAATATCAATTAACCCTATCCTTTCCTGTTAGTACCTGCTAGTAAAACTTAATAAGCCTTGTCTCTCACAAGCTATCTTCATATATTTTCTTGGCCTCTGAGCAACATACTCCACTGCCCCCAGCACACTTGGGCTGTGGACAAAAGAGAAACAACCCTGAGATGAGGATTCATGCAGAAGTAGTTTTAACTAGGAAGTATATTTAGGAAAAATTGTCAGGGAAGTAGAGAAGTAGATAAGGAGGAGAAGGAAACCAAACAGAGGTACAATGCCGGACAAATTTCCATGCAAGCAACTTTAGCTCAGCCCTGGAGATAACATAGTTCATATCTCAGATTCAGTTAGGGTGCAAGAGAAAAAACTGGAAAATATATACTTTGCTTCCCATCAGTCATTGTTAAAGGTACTGTTGAATGTGGACTTTCTTAACCTCCACACTGTGGATATATTGGGGGAGGTTCTTTCTTCTTTGTTATAGAAATTCAACCTGTGTATTGAAGGATGTCTAGCAGCATCCCTATCTCCTACCAGCTAAAGGCCAGTAACATCCCAGTTCCCTTTCCCTACCCACTTATGATAACCAAAATTGTCTGTCATTTTGACTAATGGATGTTTAAATTGCCCCCTCATTAAGAACCGTTGGTTTAAGTGTTGCCCTTGGAAAGGTGTAAATTCCAAGGAACTTCAGGCTGTCGACAAAGTATTCTTTGGCAGCCTGAGAACAGCCTCTGGAAGACAGACACTGGTTGTGGGGGCAAAAGCATACCAGGATCGAGTGTGCATGAAAAGATTAATGAATCCCAGTAGATATAGGTAAAGTACTGACATTATCTGCTATTTGTATATTAACTTACTACATGTCTCCTTTTCAGGACTAGGGGTGTAGCTCAGTGGTGCAATGCTGGGCTAACATATATGAGGCCCTGGGTTTGATCCCTAGACCTATATACCTGCATACTTACATTCTTTTCAGCTATGTAAGCAGAAGAGAGCTCTCTGATGAAAACACAGGGCTTTTACTGAACTGACTATGCTATATTTTATAGTCAGTACCACTGAGTGGTACCTGACTCAACCACCTGTTCTCATTAAATTTCAAAATACTTCTTCACTAGGGCTAATTTAATATCTGCAAAATTTGTTCAGAAATTTGATTTGAGAAGGGGTTCAAATGGAAAGAAGTAAAGAGAGTGAAGATAATTCTAGAAGTATAATACACTGAACAAATTAGCTGACAGGATGGAGGAATGAGAAAAAAGAGTTCATTATGGCTCCCAAGTTTTTGATGTATGCTACTGGGAACATAATGAAGCAAGGAAATACTGGTGAGAAGTGTTGTGGAAGGAAGACAAATAGACTTTCATTTTTATCATATGAAATTTGAAATGTGAGACATTCAAAAAGATTCAGAGTGCAGCTGGATATATACAGGTTAAAAGGTCCCAGTGGTCTAGGTTACTGTATGGTTTGGATAAGGTCTATGTGCTGCAAGCTTGGTCTCCAGTGTGACAATACTGACAGGAGGTAGAACCTTTAAGAGATGAGGACTAGTGGGAGATTGCTAGGTCTTTAAAAGGGATTGGGCCATGGATTTAGCTCAGTGGTGCTGCCACCTGCCCCACAAGTGCAAGGACCCGAATTTGAGCCCCAGTACCAAAAAATAAAAGGGGATTAATGCGCTCCTCATGGGAGTGTAGTCTTGCTCTCTTGGAAAGTCCTACCAGACCAGGTTATAAAAAGAGTGAGCCTGGTCATTCCCCCGTCTCTTGTTTCTTTACTTACACATGTGTCCTTCTCTGCCATGTTGTGATGCAGCCAGAGGAGCCCTCATCAGGATGTTCGCACCATGTTGTTTGGGCCTCTACAATTGTGAGCTAAATAAACCTCTGTATTTTATAAGCTATCTGGCCTCGAGTAGTATTTTGTTATAGCAACAAAAAAATAGACTAAGACAATATCCTGCCAATATAATTTTTCATTAGTATTTTTTCATGTGTGGATACATGATAATTCCAGCTTCCACCCCCAACTTTTCTCAGTTTCTGAGATTCTCTATTATTACTTCTTCCTACATTTCAGCTTCTTCCCAAAACTTTTTTCATAACTATGTCCTTCACCTCATCTTTTAAAACAAACTTGATTTTTTTATTTAATTTTTTAATATAACTATTATCAAACACACACACATACACAAATTAAAACCATTCAAAAAAGAACAATGCAAGGGAAAAAAAACTACAATAATATTCAAATACAGTAGAACTCAACCAAAACAAAACTGAAAAGCACTTAAACATTTTTCCATATAACTTAAAAAAGCATCTCAAGCACCAACACAAACTTTTTTTTTTTTGGTATCAGGGATCGAACTTGGGTCCTTGCACTTGCGCAGCAGATGGTGAAACCACTGAGCTAAATCCCCAGCCCACAAACTTGATTTTTAATAATCACATCTATCCAGCCTCCTGCTTGCCTAATTTCAACTTATTGCTTTGTTTGAAGTTCTGGTGCTCTGTGAAGCAGCCTACCTCTAGCCTATATTTCAGATCACTATCTCCATATTGACTTCCAATTTCCAGGTTTTTTTTCTGACACCATGTTTTTCTGGAAAGCCCCCAAGCACTGTACTTATATGAAGATTTCAGACAAGGGACTGAGTTAAGTCAAGCAATGAGTAGTGACGAAATGATCAGCTGTGACTTGGCTGACATGATAATATTGCTCCACAGATAGTTCACCCATGCTTCACTTGGAGGCCTAATCCTTTGGCATAAATCAAAACATTTGCCCTGGAATTTGTCTACTCTGTGGATGTCTGGAAAGGTTTTTCACTTTCAGAGGGCTTTCATCTATGATTTTTCCAATAACACATTTTGCTTGAATTATGTCTCAGACTCTACTCACTACAATCTTAAATATGTAAAAGATCTAAATAAACCATTCTGCCTTATTTATAGTTTTAGTCTATTGGGGTTTTTTTACTAAAATTTTCTGCTTTAATTTTTTTAATTTCTCCTTATACTAGACATTTTTTCCTACTATGTTGTATTGCCCAGAACCCCATGTTCCTATGTTTGATAAGTTTTGGTGTGAAACAATGCAAAATGCTACATAATTGATAGTTCAGCTTTTCTTGCTGCTTAGCCTGGGCATGCGACCTGGATTTGTCCAGTAAACTATACCCGCACAGATTCTGGGGTTGAAGCTTATTTAAAAAAAAAAAAGGACCAGGGCCAGTGGAGAATCTTAGCAACATTTAGATTCCAGAAGCAGTATCCGGTGTTTGGTTCCAATGAAGGCAGTGTGATAAACTATAAATGTTTAGTGGGTTTTGATCCCAGTAGCAACAGTACGCTCATGGACTTGTATATGATACTTGACTGTGGTCTTAGCTCCTGTGTTCCTGACCATTTTCTGAGCCTTTCTAGCAATTTTTAGGAAGTCAAACTGTATTCTTTAGCTAACTCCTATTTAGAAGTCAGCCAGCATCTAAGAATACTACCTTTTTAAAAATCTCCCTGTGTATCATCATTCTTTATACCTTTGGTAATCTTTCTGGAATCATTTTCTTAGTTGAAATGCATACTTCAAAAGTCCTTCCACTATATATCTCTTGATTGTAAACATTCTCTACTTTATCTATAATGACTTTATTTCCCTCTCATTCTATAAAGATGGTTTTGCCAGGTATACAATTATAGATTGACAGTTATTTTTATCCATGCTTTAACAGTATTTTTTCATTATTTCCTGGCCATAATTAATGCTAAAGAAAAGTCAATTATCATCCTAATTTTGTCTTTGTAGTTGATTTGTCCTTTTCTCTGGCTTCTTTTAAATTGTTCTTTTTGTTTATTTGCATTTTGAAAATAAACTAAAGGCAATAGAAATATATTGCCTAGTAATCTTCTTAAGATTTGTTTTGATCTAAATATCAAACCCAAAAGCCAGTAAATTCTACCTCATTATATTCATTACTTTCTCATTGCTTGGACAAAATACCTGACACCCATAACTTAAAAGAGAGGAGGTTTATTTGACTCATAGTTGAAGTGGGTTCCATCCATTGTTGTCTGGCTTCAAGGCAGAAATGGCATGATGGAAGACATAGCAGAAGTCAGCTGCTCATCCATGGCAGCCAGAAGGCAGAGAGAGAAGGGAGAAGCCAAAGACAAACATGGACTCTCCCAAGTCATATGCCCTAGTGACTCACCCATTCTGACCAGGTCTCAATTCTGAACATAAAACTTTAGGGAGACATTTTAGATCTCAACCACAACACTAATATGAATTCATTTGGATTTTCTATTTGAATTTTCTTTTTGCTGTGATTCCCTCTGTCACTTCTTTACCCTAATGCCCTTCTCATTTTAGTTCTCAAAGTCTACAACCATCTGTACCATGGCTGCTCAGTAATTTTACACTATTATATCCTCTATATAAATGCCAATGTTCTATCAAGCCCTTTCTTCTTCTAAGCATCCAGATTAAAAATCAGTACTCTAGATTAAAAACAAATTTGTAATGAACTTAGATTAACTGAGCCTGTTCAAATTAAATAATATTAATATACCAGCAGCTATAGAATTAAACCACCATAAGCTGAAGATTACTGGATATATTGTTAAATAGAGAAATACAAGGAACATTCCCATTAAAGTCAAGAATGAGAAAAGGATAAACTTACCATAATTTTTATTTATTTGAAGGTATTGGCCTTTGCAATTAGACAAGTAAAAATAAACAGTAAAAAATTAAAAAAGATTTGTGTGATACCTCTAGTTTTGTTCTTTTTTGCTCAAGATTGCTTTGCCTACTCAAGGTCTTTTATTCTTCTATATAAATTTTTAAGACTGTTCTATTTCCATTTTAGAAATAGAATTGGAATTTTGATAGATTGTATTGAATCTGTGAATAGATTTGGGTAATATAAACATTTTGACAATGCCAATTTTTCCAATCCATAAAGATAGGATATCTTTCCATTTATTTGTATCTTCTTCAATTTTTTCCATCAATGTTTTATAGTTTTTAGTTTATAGATCTTTTATCTCCTTGATTAAATTTATTCATAAGTATTGTATTTCTAGCTATTTTCATTGGAGTACTTTTTTCTTTCTTTTTAGTGTATATAAAAACTATTAATTTTTATATGCTGATTTTGTATCATGTAACTTTACTGAATTTGTTAATTCTAATAGTTCTTTTTTTCAGTACTGGCACAGCAAAATATAAAAAAAACACAGTAAAGAAACAACCTATAGTGTGGGAGAAAATATTTCTGATCAGAGGTTAATATCCAGATGTATAAGGAACTCAACTCAATGGTAAAAAAACAAATAATCCAACTTAAAATTGGGCCAAGGACCTGAATAGACATTTCTCAAAGGAAAATATACAAATGAACAACAGGCATGTGAAAAATGATAACATCATTAATTATCAGGAAAATGCAAATCAAGGCCACAATGAGCTATCTCTTCACACTTGAGAGAATGGCTATTATTAAAAAAAATTAAACTTCAGTAGGGGTGGAAGTAAGATGGTGGAATACAAGTATCCTTCACATGACTATTCAATTGAGAAGAGTCAGGACAAAAAAGGAGAAACTGTATTTCAAAGAGAGAAAGAGAGAACTCTGGAAATCAAGAGAAGGGTGATGGGAAAGCTAAAAAGCATGGGGAAGCAGAAAGGCAGTTCAGAGAAAACTATGAAATAGTTCACGGCTCTCCAACCTTATATTCTTAGGGAAGAGGATGAAAATGGAAAGACTCCCCATTGTACATACATGGGTTGGTAGAATTAATATTATTTAAATGCTCATGCTACCAAAAGCAATCTACAGATTCAATGCAATCCCCATCCAAATATCAATGACATTCTTCACAGATCTTGAAAAACATTTCTAAAACTCATGGGGAAGGGAATGGGAAAAAAGAAAGGGCAAGATATATCACATGTACTAGTACAAATTCCTTATAATGAACATTATAATTATATATATCTAAAATGTACCAATAAAATTTTAAAAATAAAAATAAATTTCATATGGAAGCACAAGAGGGCCCGAATAGCCAAAGCTATTGAACAAAAAGAACAATGGTGGAAGCATCACAATATCTAATTTCAAAATATACCATAGAGCCATTGTCACAAAGATGACATGGCATTGGTGCCTGATTCCCAACAAAGAAGCTTAAAACATGTATAGGAGAAGACCACAACTTCAACAAATGTTCCTGGGAAAACTGGGCATTCACCTGTAGAAGACTGGAACTAGATCCTTATCTTTCACTGCATAGTCAGCTTTCCATCACTGTGAAAAGATACCTGACAAACAACTTAAAGGAGGAAAAGTTTGTTTTGATTCACAATTTCAGAGGTTTCAACCCACTATCAGCTGGTTCCATTGTTTTAGGCCTGTGGCAAGGCAGAAATGAAGGATGTTGCAGAAGAAAATTTCTCACCTCATGGAAAGGAGGTGAGGAAAAGACACATACCCAGAGTCTATACTAGTGGGCTTCTTCCTCTTTCTGCTGCTTTTTTCCCACCAAGGCTCCCACCCTATTGAATGGTACTGCCCACATTCAGGATAGGTCCCCCCATTAGTTTGCTGTCTAACATACTAATTGCCTCTTGAAAATCCTCATAGACACACCCAGAAGTATGTTTTCCTAATTTCCTAGGCATTTCTTCAACCCAATAAAGTTGGAAATCAAGACAGCTGTCACATTTACCTTATACAAAACTCAACTCAAAATGGATCAAAGACCTTAATGTAAGATCTGAAAATTGAAACTACTAGAGAAAATTTTGGGAAAAACACTTCAAAATGTTGGAACAGGCAATGATTTCCTGAACGTGATTCTAATAGCTCAGGAAATAAAATTAAAAATTTCCATTGGAATTTCAACAAATGAAAAAGCTTCTACACAGCAAATACAACAATCAGAATGAAGAGATAACCTACAGAATGAGAGAAAATCCTTACCATTCATTTCTCTGATGCGATTAATGTCCAGACTTCATAAAAATTCAAAAAAATTTTTTTCTCTTTGAAAAGCACTTTATTCTCCAGATAATGGTATTCTATCCTGTTTTCCTCTAGTGACCTTAGCTAGATCCTCCCTCTTCAGTCTGCTTTTCTGACATCTCCTGTCTGCTTCACTTCTAAATGTTGGTAGCACCCCAGAGCTGGCTTCTGCTTGGTTTCACTCCAAAATTGTTTTTGTGTATTGATCTCTTAACTCTCCAGTCTTATTAAGATTGTAAGCTTTTAGGGGCAAGAATCATACACTGTTCTCTTTTTCTTTTCTTTACTCAGAAAATCCATTTAGCATTGGGGATGTAATTAGTGGTAGAGTGCTTGCATAGTATGTGTGTCAAGGACCTGGGTTCAATCTTCAGCAGCATTGGCGGGGGCGGGGGAGTGGGGAGAAAGATCCATTTATTCCTATAATTCATACTCCTTGTCAGCCTCTACCTTTCTTCAGAGCTCCTAACTCATGTGAATTTCCACTTGCTAAGATTAGGTATTTTACAAGTACATTAAGTTCAAAACTGATCTGTATACCCTGTACCCATAGTCCAGTTTTCATTGTATAAATTCTCTCTCAACTCAAGATGTCATCTTCCACAAAGCTATCTGAGCAAAAACATCAGAGACAATCTTTTTATTTCTTTCCTTCTTCTTCTACTTACTCATTTAATCGTGTCAGTTTTGTGTCTTTTTTTCAAATATGTCCCCTTTTCTATTTCTGCTACCATTCCCTTAGAGCTACCCCTTATTCTTTTGTGTTTTAGGTCATGAGCCTTAGCAGCTTCCTGACCCAATGATAAGCCTGGTTGACCACCATAGCGAATTAGATGCTGGACCAGAGTTATTGAAGGTGTAATTCTATAAGGCACAAATGACACTGTTGTTGCTCAAATCTCACTGGACAGCTGGGAGGCTAATGTTTCCTAGGCAGACAAGCCAAGGTCAGTTACCTTAAACTTCATTAATCTCATATCATTCTCTGGCTGGGTCCTATCCATGGTTTTTTTGTTTTTGCACTATTAAGTTAGTTATTGAAATTCAGACAAATAATATGCCCAAGGCAATTTTCTATTTTCATAGATGTTTAAGATCTGCATAAGAGGAGCACCTTTACTTTTTAAATGTGTTTATCTTTAATAACTGTATGAGCATCATGCACAAAATTATTTATGTAAATCTAAAATGTACTTTGAACTTTTGAATATTTTATGATATGGATCTATTCCCCCCACACCGCTGACACATTAGCTGGATATATCCTCAGTAGCACAGGAACTAGCACAAAGAATCAACAACTGGGATCTCATCTTATTAAAAAGCTTCTGCACTGCAAGAAAAACCACTAAAAGAGCTAAGTGACAATCTACTATGTGGGGAAAAAATTTTACCAGCTGTTCCTCAGACACAGGTCTGCTATCTAGAATCTATAAAGAACTCAAAAAAATCAGATGCCCCAAATATAAAAACCCAATTAAAAAATGGGCATCTGAAATGAACAGACATTTCTCAGACAAAGAAGTAGAAATAGCAAATGAACATATGAAAAAATGTTCAACATCACTGGTCACTCGAGAGATGCAAATGAAAGCAATGCTGAGGTTCCACCTCACCCCAGAAAGAATGGCTGCTATCACGAAATCAAGCAATAACAAATGCTGGCAGGGATGTAGGGAAAGAGGAACACTGCTCCACTGCTGGTGAGAGTGTAGACTGGTGCAACCACTGTGGAAATCAGTAAGGAGATACCTCAAAGAACTAGGACTGGAAGTCCATTTGATCCAGCTATTCTCCTGCTGGGTATGTTCACCAAAGAATTAAAAGAATCATACCACAGTGATATATGTGCACTCATGTTCATAGCAGGACAATGTATAATAGCTAAAACTTGAAGCAGCCCAATTGCCCATCAACTGGAGACTGGATAAAGAAAATATGTTTTTTCTGTAAAATGGAGTACTACTCAGCCATAAAGAACAAAAATCTAGAGACATTTATAGCTAAATGGATGCACATTGAGGCCATACTCTTAAGTGAAATAAATAGGACACACGTGTAAATACCAAATAGTTTCTCTGGTGTGAAAAACTAAAAGTGTAAATAAGGTTCAAATGGTATAATTGATAATGTGAAATAGGAAGAAAAGGTCTAAAGGAGTTGGGGAAATGGGAAGGCTAGGGGAAATGAAAGAGGGGAAAAGAAAAAATTTGAGAAAAGGAAAAAATGGAAACAAAGTCTCTATACATAAGTAAGTGTGGAGGGGGTGAAGGGAGGGCAAGGGAATGGGGAAAAAATAAGAACTAAGATACATCATTATAGGTACAAGATCCCAATGATGAATGTAACTGTATTTTATACCTCAAATGTACCAATAAACTTAATGAAAACAGTGCATTACTTACAAAATTTAAAATCCTATAAATTTAATGAGGTTACTTGAAGTATAACAGTATCAACCAATTAGAGATTAAAGCAATTAGAGGCCTGGATTTTTAAACAAATCTGATCTGATGGTCTCATAACCATAATAAATAAATTGGTTAAAAAACAGATCCAGTTATTTTTAAAAGTCATTTGTAGTTCATAGTTCGTGCAAGTTGCCCATCCAAATGTGGTTTAAATAATTAAGTTACTAAAGAAAACAGAAATCTGATCACACACATGTTTTAACTGTCCAAAGATCAGAATAGCTGTTCTCAAGGCCTACCTGTTTCCCAAGGGAGTGTGGACTGTGAAGCCCAAGCATCCAGTATTTCAGACAAAAAATGGAGCACATTTTAGGTGAAAAATTCAAAAATTTTGATACAAAAAGAACAAGTAATCCAATCAGTAAGTGGACAAATGACCTGAACAGACACTGCTCAAAGGAAGAAATATACATAATTATATTTAAGAATATTCAACATCTTTAGTGATCAGGGAAATGCAAATTAAAACTACACTGAGATTCTATCTCACCTTGGTCAGAATGACTACTATTAAGAAAACCAAAAATGGCAGATGTTGGCAAGGATGCTGAGAAAAAGTAACCTTTCCACACTGCTGGTTGGTGAAAATATAGATTTTTATAGTCCCTATGAGAAACAGGATGGTGGTCCTTTAAAAACTAAAATGGAACTGCTGCATTATCCAGATCTCATTCCTGGATATATACCTAAATGAATCAGAGTCAGTATATGATAGAGATATCTACACATCCATGTTTATCACAGCAGTATTCACAATTACCAAGTTATAGAATCAGTCTAGATACCCATCAATAGATGGAAGGATGAAGAAAATGTGTGTGTGTGTATATATATATTCGAAGAATTATTATTGAGCTGTATACAATAAAATCTTGTCATTTTTAGGGAAATGGATCAAACTGGAAATCATAGTGTTGAGTGAAATAAGGTACACTCAGACAAGTATCAGTATTTTGTTTCATTTGTGGAATCCAAAAGAAAAAAATAATATGAAAGTAGATGAGAGGGGTTAGGGAAGATGAGGGGGCCATGGGGATGGGGAAGAAATAATTTAAAAATGAGAATAAGGAGGGTAGATATGAATAAAGTATGATATACACATGTATGAAAATGTCTCAGAAACACATATTGTTCAATTAATATGTGGTAATAATTATAATAAAAATCTCAGAGAGGGAGAAAAAGACAAAAGATAATGAGTGTTGGTGAGGATGTAGGGAAAATGGAACATTTGTACACTATTTAGTATAATAGTATAGCTATTATGAAACAGTATAGAAGTTCCTCAGAAATTAAAAAAATAGCAGCATCATATGATGTATTAATCCCACTTCCACAAACATATCTAAAGTACATGAAATAAGCATGTCAGAAAGATATTTGCACTTCCTTGTTCATAACAGCGTTATTCACAAAAGCTGAGATACAGAATCAATCCAAAGGTCTATCAACAGGTGAAAGCTCTCAAGAACTTTCCAATCACTGAAAAAAGATTTCTTCTCACTCCACACACATCTCATGCTTTGCTTACCTCACACACATTACACACAGCTTTCTATAACAAAGTTTATCTTCAGCATTCTTTTTTTAGTGCATATTGGTAATACAGAATAGTTAGGTCCATTTTAGTCCAGTGGTACATGAATACAGCATGTTTTGATAATTTTCAACCCCATTAGCCTTTCTTCCTCCCTCCCCCAGATTACCTTCTCCATCTTTTAAAGTCTGCCTTCTAGTTGCTTGTTGATGTAGAGGAAAGCTATTGATTGTTGTGTGTTGATTTTGTATCCTGTCACTTTTCTGACTTTGTTTATCAGATCTAAAAGTCTTTTGGTAGAGTTTTTGGGGTCTCCTATGTAAAGGATCATATTTTCTGCAAATGGGATAATTTAACTTCCTCCTTTCCTATTTCTGTCCCTTTCACTTCCTCCTGCCTACTTTCTTGGGCTCCAGTACTATATTGAACAGAAGTGGTTAAGAATGGACTTCCTTGTCTCCATCTTATTCGTGATTTTAGAAAAAAATGCTTGCAGTTTTTCCCCTATTCAGAATGCTATTGATTGTGGGTTTGCCATAAATGGTTTCTATCAATTTGAGGAAGGTTCTTTATATACTTATTTTCCTCAAGATTTTTATCATGAAAGGATGTTAATTTGGGGGAGAGGGGGTTAAGACAGCATCTTGATATGTAATTCAGGCTGGCCTTGGACTCACTGTATAGTCAAGGCAGGCTCTGAATTTGCAGCAATCCTCCTGCCTCAGCCTCCCAAAAAGACTTTTTCTGCATCTATTGAGATGATCATGTGATTTTTTTTTGATCATGTGATTTTTAAATCCTTGATTCAATGTATGTGGTGCATTACACTTATTAATGTACATATTTTGAACCATCTTTGCATCCCTGGGGTGAAACCAACTTGGTCATGGAGTATGATTTTTTAATGTGTTGTAGAATTCTGTTTGCAAGTCTTTATTGTTGAGTCCTTATCTGGTCTTAGCATCAGGGTAATACTGGCTTTGATGAAGGAATTTGAAGTGTTCCTTCCCTGTCTGTTACATGGACAAGTTTAAGGAACATTCTCATTCTTTTCTAAAAGTCTGGTAAAATTCAGCAGAAAATCTATTCTTAGTTGTGAGAGTTTTTATTACTGCTTCAATCATTGTTATTGTTTTGTTTAGTTTTTTTTATATTTTTTTCTGTTTTGGTAAGACTTAAGTGTCTAGAAATTTATTTCTTCTAAATTCTCTGATTTCTTGGAATATAAATGTTTAAATAGCTTCTAATACTGTAATCCTCTGGATTTCAATAGTCTGTTGTAATTTTGCCTTTTTCAACTTTAATTTTATTAATTTGGGTCTTCTTTCTCTTTTGGTGAATTTGGCTAAGAGTTTATCCTTCCAAAGAGCAAACTCTTTGATTCATTGATCCTTTGTATTATTATTTTAGTTCCTGTTTCATTAAATTCTGCTCCAATTTTTATTATTTCTTTCCTTCTACTGGGCTTGGGTTTCTTGGTTCTTGTTTTTTCAGAAACTGGAGATATGTTATTAGGTTATTTACTTAGGATTTTTCTAATATAGACTCTCATATCTATGAAGTTCCAGTTAGAACTGCTTTCATTGTGTCCCAAAGATGTTATATATAAAGTTTTCAATATCATTTGATTCTAGGAATTTTTAAGTTTCTCCTCTAATTTCTTCAATGACTCATTGATTGTTCAAAAGTGTAGCATTCAATTTCCATGTGTTTGGAGATTTTGTGGCTTCTTTTGCTATTCATTTTCAGTTTGATTCCATAATAATCTAATAGGATACATGAGATTATTTGAATTCTTTTGTAACTATTGAGACTGGCTTTGTGGCATAAAATAAGTTTTATCTTGGAGAAAGTTCCATGAGATGCTGAAAAGAATATGTATTCTCCTGTTGTTGACTGAAGCACCCTGTAGCTGTTGGTTAAGTCTATTTTACCTATACTATAGTTTAACTGTATGTTTCTATGTTGATTTTTTTGTCTAGTTGACATATGTTTGTGAGGATGAGGTATTAAAGTCACCTATTATATTGGGGTCTGTTTTTCTCTGTATATCAAGTAGTGATTATTTTAGTGTTCTGACATTTGGAACATATATATTTACAATTGCTACCTCTTCTTGGTGGATTGCATATCCTGTATCAATATGTATTGGCCTTCTTTTTTTCTGCTGACTAATTTTAGTTTGAAGTCCACTTTTTTGGATATTAGTATATTTCTACTTGCTTTAGGGGTTCCATCTGCTTGAAATATCACCTTCCCATTGTTTCACTTTCAGTCTGTGTTTATCTTTGCAGGTGAAGTGTGTTTCTTGCAGGCAATATATAGATGGATTTTTTTCTTATAATTCATTCTGCTAGTATGTGTCTTTTAATTGGAGAATTAAGACCATTTTCATTAAATGTTATTATTGAAAGGCATGTACTAATTCTTGTCATTTTTTTATTTTTCTAGTGTTTGATTCATTTCTGATTCTCATTTGTTTATCTATTCTCCTACTGAGGTTTATTCTTTCCTTTGGTTTCTGGATTGTGGTTTTTTACTTCTTCTGTGTTTAGGATTTCCTTAAGTATTTTTATGTAATGCTGTCTTAATGATCATGAATTTCTTTAGTTTATACTTATCTTGGAAGGTCCTTATTTCTCCTCCTTTGATTTTGAAGAGTGGGAGGTATAGTAATATTGGCAATTCTTTCCTTTTAGGGCTTGAAATACAACTTTGCAAACTCTTCTGGCCTTTAAAGTTTCTTTTGAGAAATTTGCTGTCATTCTGATAGGTTTGCACTTATAAGTGATTTGATATTTCTTTGTAACAGCTTTCCATATTCTTGCCCTGAATTTTTAGCATTTTGAGTTTAAAATATTGCAGAGAAGTTTCTTTCTGGTTATGTCTTTTTGGGGTGCTAAATGCCTCCAATACCTGAATATCCCACTCTCCAGATTTGGAAATTTTTCTGCTATAATTTCAGTTTTTTATGCCATTAACCTCTTTTTTGTCACCATCCTTCATGCCAATGAGTCTTAAATTTGGCCTCTTAGAGTTATCCAAGATCTCTTGTATATGTTGTTTCTTATTCTTTTTCTTTATTACTGTCTAAATGTTCTAGTACATCACCTTGTCTTCACTTGATCTTAGCCAAAAAGTTGAAAAGCAATGACATCCACCTTGTCTTTCAGCCCTGATATTTTTTTCTGATTTATCCTGGTTAATGCTGAGGGCTTCAACTGAATTTTTATCTGACTGATTGAGCTATTCATTTCCAGAATTTCTACTTGGGATTTATCAGAATCTCTATGTCTTTACTGAAGTTGTCTTTCATATTCTACATTGTCTTTCTTAATTCTTCATTTTAGTAATTGATTCTTTCAGCTGTTTAATTTTCTCTTCTTTAATATCACTGATAATTTTTACTACTAGTTTTTAAAATTCTTTCTCTGGAATTTCATTCACTTTGGTATCCATGGAATCACCTTTTGGGAAGTTATGAATTTTGAAAAACATATTATTGCCTTGTTTTCTCATGATTCTTCTGTTTTTGTGTTGAGGGATGCAGATCAGTTAGAGGGTATTTCTTTACCAGTATTGTGTGGAAGCCATTTAGGAAGTGATTTCTCTTTGTGATGCCCCCTGGGCCATGGATATATCTCTATGTGAAAATACCCACTCAGTCTGTTCCAGGTGGTAGGTTCAATCCCCAGCTCTGCTTTGGGAAAAGAGAATAATGACAAATAACACCAACAATTAAAGAGCAAGCCATATATTTACATATAATTAAGGATATGTTTTTTAAAATGTCTACTATTTCACTAAACTAGGAAGACAAAGAGAGTAGTAACATACAATACACTAGAAAAAAACTAAGTATTAAGGATATTAGATTAATATTAACTATATATAAGACAAAAAAGGAAGAAGGACAGACAGAAGGTATGAGAGAAGTAAGAAAGAAGAGAAAGGAATATAAATGGAAAATGAGAGAAGAGATAGGGAGATTGAATCCAATTATTTAAGTAACAGGGAAACAAAATTAGATAATCCTATGAAGCAACCATTGATGTAGGAAAGTATGACGAAAAATGTAGAACACTATAACATTATAGAGCAAAAGTAGAAACTAAAACACATACCTACACTGTCACACACACACACACACACACACACACACACACTAAAGTTATGGTTTAGATCTAAAACGTTCCCCCAAAGTCTCATATGTTTGGAGAGTGATTGGATCATGGGGACACCATATTACTCATCAGTGGATTCATCCACTGACGAATTCAGTAATTGAATGTGCTGTTAGGAGGTGGGTCCTGGTTGTAGATGGGTCACTGGTAGTGTCTCTTGGAAGCATATATTCTTATCCCTGGTTCCTTTCTTCTCTATTCTTTTCTGCCATGGGTTTATCAGCTTTACTTCAACATGTCCTCCAACCATGCTGTTTCTGTCTTGGAGCCAGCCAACCATGGACTGAAACAATGAGCTAAAATAAACCTCTAAATTGAAAGTGTGGGGTATTTTGTCCCAGCAACTGGAAAGCAGCTAATACAAAAACCAAACCAAAAATCAATAAACAAGGAAAACAAAACAAAAAAACAAAAATAGTAGGACCAATATACCTCCTTGTGGAGGTATTTATAATGGAGGCAATTATTGGACACTGCCTGATGTAAGAATCATTGTGAAAAGCTTTTTGTGTTTCTTCTAGTGTTCACTCTCTCAGCCTTTGTCCAGTAGAACAAACTGTTTAAAGTACAGTGTTTTATAGGCTGAACAGCTCTCCATGATCATAGGTAAGTACTAAGGTAAAGCTATTAATGGTGGGACTTCAATTTTCTTTCTTTCTTTTCTTCCTTTCCTTCTCCCCCCACCCTCTGGTTCTTTCATTATTTCCTTCTGTCTCCTTTTAAAAAATTTTACCTGGGAGTCCAGGGATTTAGCTCAGTGGTGCCATGCCTGCCTTGCAAGCACAAGGTCCTGAGTTTGATCCCCAATACCAAAAAAAAAAAAAGACTATCTAAAAACTTGTACCTGGGAATGAGGACACAGGTAGTTAGAACTGTTCACCAGACCTCTCTCTTGCCTTGCTTGTGAAGTGGTCTTGATTGTGGGTCCCAGTTCCAGGAATCTCCATTTTGTGCTCTTGGAGACATGGCTGGCAAGTGTCTATGCTCCTGTGTATATTTGAATGTCTCTGAGCAGGGCAGAGCTGGGTGGGTGCACAGGTTCTGCACTGTTGATTAGGATGGATATCCAAGAGTGGTTTGTCAGTGCTGCTGCCTCTAGTCCACTATGAATGAGAGCCTCTAATATTGTCTCGATGATTGCTGGGAGCTTCTGCTACTCCCTCCAGTAATTCTCAACCTTGAACTCCAGCACTAAGCTCCCCAGTGTGCTCCTGATGCAGTTTCTGCAGCCAGTACCACCCCAACTGCCCCTCTCCACCTCCAGCACTCCCAGTTCTTGGCCATGCCAGAGTCCCCTTAGTTTTCTCCAGTTTGTGGTTCCAGTAGTGCCCAAGTCCTGGCGTGTTTTTAATATTCTTTAAGATTTATTTTCTTCTTTAAGCAATATTTTGAGCAAGATATTCTGAACAGAACTTTTTCCCAGCAATGCTACTTCACCAATGATCTGACACCAACTCCTGCCTTGGGTTCTCAAAACCAACAAACTCTCTATTTAAAGTTACACAGATTCTACCTTTTTGTCTTTCTTTTGCCTGGACCTCCTTGAACTCCCCCCATAGTTGACTATGACATATGCATTCCCATTCCAGTGCTCTGCTATTCCCAAATTTTTTGGAAAATCTCTCTCAGTTATTTAGGTTGACAGAAGGAATTTTCACAGATCTATTTTACATCATGATGATGATAATTAAAACAATACATTATATACTTGAAATTTGCTAAGATAGTAGATTTTAAGTGCTCCCATCTCACACAAAAGTATATGAGAATAATGCATATATCAATTAATTTGATGTAGCCATTCCATAATGTCTATATATATCAAAATATGTTGTACACCATAAATTATACAATTTTGATTTGGCAAATTTAAAAGAATTTTAAATATGTATAAATCTTAAAAGAAGATTGAACCAAAATGTGAAAACTGCAATAATTAATTGAAAGCCCAACTAATAAAATAATTCAGTAAAGGGCCATGGATTTAGCTCAGTGGTTCTGCTGCCTGCCTCAAAAGTGCAAGGTCCTGAGATCGATGCCCAGTACCCAAAAAATAATAATGATAATAATTCAGTAAATTTGAGGAGACAAAATAAATACAAATTTAATACTTTCAAACAACCAGTTAAAAGATGTGATGGAAGAAACAATCACATTTTATAGCTTTTTAAAAGATGAAGAAATACACAGCATGAAACATACAGAATCTTTATGAAGAAAATTTTTAAATATGAAGAGAACAAAAAGTATTTAAAAGCAATTATCACATTTAGACAGGAATATAGAAGGCCATTGCAATATAAATTCTTCTAACTTTAATCTTCTTGAGTTTGAAACTGGAAAAGCTGATTTTGTAAAATTTATTCTTCAATCCCCAGTACCAAAAAAACAAAACAAAACAAAACAAAATTTATTCTACAATAATAAAGATGAGTCACTGGAACATAAGTAGATAAACAATCCAAAGAAACATCCTATAAAATACATAAACAGATCCAAATATAGACAGTAATTAAATAAATGTTGTATTTAAAGGCAGTGGAAAAACAGGTTATTCAGTAAATGATGTTGGGACAACTGGGCAGACAGCTGAAAAAAATAGTTGGATCTCCACTTCACAGATTATATCAAAATGATTTCCAGATGAATCAAAAATGTCACACTAAAAAAAATAAAACTATAAATTACCAGAAAATGAAAGAGAAAATCCATTTATTGAACTACAAAAAAAAAAAATCATGTCACCATAAAAAGTCAAAAGACAAAAGACAGATGGAAGATATTTTTATAATTCATCTCACAAAGAAAAGGCTAATTTTCTTAACAGATAAAAACATTTACAAATCAGAAAAGATTAATAATCCAAAGGAAAAATTAAGCAAATTCTATGCACAAATAGTTCATAAGAAGACTGAGTGCATGGCCTGTGAGGGTAACCCCAGCTACTCAAGAGGCTGAATTAGGAAAACCATGAGGTCAAGGCCCACCTGGGCAACATAGGGAACAGAGTGAGATCATCTCCAAAAATAAATAAATAAATAAATAAATAAATAAATAGTTCAGAAGAAAGGAAGTATATATTATAATAAATGCAAATTTTAAAGATGATACAATAGTTTTCAAAATATAATGGCACTTGGTTTCTAAGGGTGTGGGGAAATTAGCACCTCACTTATTGATTGTAGAGTGTACATTTGTATAACAGCAGTGAAGAGAAATTTGATATTATCAAGAATTCTTTTCAGTTTTTTTTCTTTTTTATTGTTTTGAAAAATTCTTAGGTTCTTTTTATTAGAATATATTTGTGGTACCACCACCCCCAAGCCCAGAGGAGGTGAGCCACTCCCAGTGCCCAGGAGGAGGCTTCCAGGTCACTGTACTACCACTGCCCTGAGCGCAGAGGAGGTGTGCCACGTGGGCAACCACAGCACCTCCTCCCACCCCCGTAGAAATAAGAAGATACATAAATAACTCTCAAAACCAGACTTCCAGATCACCTAAAGCAACCCTAAAGGGAAATGAGATGGAACACTCTGATACTCAACCACCTGGACTCCCTGAACTGGCAACAAAAGAGGATCTGGAAAAAATGACATTAGAAATAATTTCTCAGGTAACAGAGGAGATTGTGCCCATAGTGCAAGACATGATTAATAAATCTAGAGAGGACACAGTTAAAATAAATAGAGGAGCTGAGGAACATGATGGAATCCCAACATAGGAAACAAATGGAATCCATAAAACAGATGCAAACAGATTTCCAGGAGATTAAAAACTCCTTTGAAAGTCTATGCAGCAGAATGAGCCAATGTGAGCACAGAATCTCAGATATAGAAAATAATGTTCCAATTAGTGACCAGGAAAAGAAGAATTGCTTTAAAATTGTAAGGTACCACAAGAAATCAATCCAGAGGCTTGCAACCAAGATAGGCTTGCAACCAAGACAGGGTGAGGAGGACCCCACCAGGCACGCCCACCAGCTGCCAGCTTGGCTGAGTGGGGCTGAGTGGGGCCAAGTGGGGCCGAGTGGTTGCAGGCTGCCTGGAACCTGCTTCCTCCAGCTTGCTCCACCAACTTGTGACCAAGACGACAGGCTACTTCGTTCCACACTGCAGAGGCACAGGGGGACATAAAAGCCATTGTCCTGAGCTGCAGAAATGAACAACAGAGAGAGGGCCTCTCTCAGGCCCCCTGATGACAACAAGCCCACTGGAAAAGTGAAGAGAATCTCTCCAATAAAGGCACACCAGACCACCGTGCTTGGTAAGTTAGAGGGACCATCACCTCCCATTGGAACCTGGACTTTCTTCAGGGGAAAGGCAGCTGACACCTGCAATAGAACCTTGCAGAGTGCAATCCTGCAGGAGGACAGGGAGCTCAACTTGGGACTTGCAGCCAGAAATCTGCCTGAATCTCATAGGTCTGGGACTAGCTTACTGAGACTAACTGACTTATAACTGCACACTGCTGCCCACATTGTCTATTGTGACAGCAGAGACATACCCTGAAGGAAGTCCTTCATTTTTAAAGCTGATAGATTAATAACTACCACAAATTTTCATTCTCTAACATGTATTTGCTGGTATGGTGTTGCTGATTGTATCACTTGGGCTAAGGTATTGTGATTGATCTAATCAGTTGTCCTTCCTGGTATAATGAAAATGAGATAGCTTCAGAGCCATTAGAGACTCAAAACCTAAAGATCAGCTATATCTGGAAGACACCTCTGAGAAGCAATCATTCCATAAGTGTTCTAAATACATCAACAAAGATACTTACATCAAGAAACTTCAAAATATCTACCCAGTAACTAAACCGAGGACAGTACCAAAAACAAAAATGAGAAGACATTTAAGCAAGTCACAAACTCAGATTTCCACCTCACAAAAGGAAAATTCTGGGGGAAATGAGGTGGAAAAGTCTGATAATCAACCACCTGGACACCTTGAACTGATAGCACAGGAAGTAACAAAACAGATGAATGAGGCTCTAGAAAAATTCAAAGCAGAAATAATCTCCCAGATA
>NW_004624734.1:10998875-11049729 GCF_000247695.1 Heterocephalus glaber
CCCTCCACCCTTCCCTATTTACAAAGACTTTGTTTCCATTTTTTCCTTTTCTCATAATTTTTCCTTTCCCTTCTTTCCTTTCCCCTTCCCTTCCCACCACCCCTACCCCTTTGACCTTCATTTTTAAGACAACTTTATTAAGATATAATTCACATACCATAGAGTTCACCTATTTAACATATATAATTCATTGCTTTTTGACATATTCATATACTTGATTTATACAGTCATTCCTACTATATAATTCCAGAGCATGTCATCACTCCAAAGGACAACTCAGAGACATTAGGAGACATGGTTTCCATTCTCTCTCTATTCCTTACCCCTAAGAAACTACTATTCTACTTTATTTCTCTAAGATTTGCTTATTCTAAGCATTTCATGTAAATGGAACATAATATGTAATATTTATGACTACATCTTTCAGTTTACATAGCGTATTCAAAGTCCATCCATGTTGTGGCATATATAAGTACTATATTCCTTTTTCTGGCTGAATAATATTCCATTGCATAGACACCACACTTATCTCTTCATCAGTTGATCAACATTTGTGTTATTTCTAGTTTGAGGCTATTGTAAATAATGCTGCTGTCAGCATTTGTGGATGTGTTTGTGTGGAAATGTTTTCATTTCTCTGGGCACAAAGCTATATTTAACTTTTTGAGAACTACCAGATTGCTTTCCAAAATGATTGTACTACTTTACATTTCTACCTATGTTACTAGAGTTCCACTTTCTCCACATTCTCACCAACACTTGTTATGTCTTTTTTTGTTGTAGTCATTCTATCATTCTAATAGATATGAAGAGCCCTCTCATTATGGTTTTGATTTGCAATTTTCAAATGATAAATGATGCTGAGTATCATTTCATATGCTTATTGGCCACTTGAATGTCTTCTTTGGGGAAATAGCTTTTTTTTCAGATAGGGTCTCACAGTGTAGTTCAGGCTGGCCTTGAACTCACTATGTATCTCAAGCTGGTCTCAAACTCATGGCGATCCTCCTGCCTCATCCTCCCAAGTATGGGGATTACAGGAATGCACCACTACTCTTGGCCTAGAAATAGCTATTTAGATTCTTTTTCCATTTTTAATTGAGTGGTCTTTTTATTGTTGAATTCCAAATGTTCTTAATATATATTCTGGGTAGAAGTCCCATACCAGATGTGATTTGCAAATATCTTCTTCCATTCTGTGAGTTGCCTTTTCACTTTCTTGATAGAGTGCTTGATATATGAAAGTTTCTTCCTTGTACTTTTTGAGTCATGTGTAGAAAACTATCACTTGATCCAAGGTCAGAAAGATTTAATTGTATGTTTTCTTCCAGGAGCTTAATAGTTTTAGCTTTTACCTTTGTGTCTTTGATTCATTTTGATTTTTTATACACTGTACAATAAAATGTAGGAGTCTATATTCATTATTTGCATGTAGCTATCCAGCTTTCCTTGTACTATTTGGGTGAAAAGACAATTATTATTTCACTACTGAATTGTTTTGATGTCTTTGTTGAAAATCAGCTGACTATAAATATGAAAGTTTGTTTCTGTATTCTCAATTGTATTGCATTGATCTATATGTTTATTTTTATGCTGCTACCATGCTGTCCTAATATGGTTGCTTTGGATTAAGTTTTGAGATAAGGGAGCATGAATTTTCTGACTTTGTCCTTTTTATAAAAAAATGTTTTTGCTAGTCTGGGTCCCTGAGTTTCCATATGAATTTTAGGATAAGCTTGTAAATTTCTACAAAGTAACCTGCTGGGATTATGATGAGATTTTTTTAGAATCTATAGATAAATTTAAGTAGGCTTCCATTCTAATAATATTAAGTCTTTCAAACCATGAACACAAGTTGTCTTTCCACATATTTTGATCTTCTTTAATTTCTTTCAAAATATTTTGTTTCAAAAGTATAAATTGTATCCATTTTGTCAAATTTATTCCTAATAGTAAACCTTTTTATCTATTTATCTTGTATCCTGTAACCTTGTTGGACTCACATATGAGTTGTAAGAGATTTTTAGTAGTTAACTGAATTTTTGAAAAATAGTTTTGTCAGATCTAGAATTTCTGGTTGACTTCATTTTTTTTCAGGATTTTGAATGTGTTATTCTAATATTGCCTGACACCATTGTTTTGAATAAAAAGTTAACTGTTGCTTTTATTATTGTCCCATTTTGTGTGCCATTTTTTTTCTAGTTGCTTTTAAATTTTTCTCCTTGTACCTACCCAGTTGGAGTTCTCTGAGCTTCCTGAATTGCAAATTCACCAAATTTGGAAAGCCTTCAGCCATTATTTCTCTAAGATTTTTTCCTACCCATTTTTCTATCTCTTTCCTTTCTTGGAATCCAATCATACATATTTTGGAACACATTATATTATTTCACAAGTCTATAAAACTTTATTTTTCATTAATTCCCTCTTTTTTAAATTTTATTTTTAATTGATACATTAAATGTGTAAAATTTTCATATATTAATGGGTTACCATGTAGTGTACATGTATATATTGTGTAAGGTTTAAATCAGATTAAACATACTATGTCCTCAAGAATTTATCATTTCTTTTTTTTTTTTTGGTACCAGGGATCAAACTCAGGTCCTTGTGCTTGAGAGGCAGGTGGTAGAATCACTGAGGTAAATCCCCACCGCAAGAATTTATCATTCCTTTATGGTGAGAATATTCAAAATCCTTTGTTCTCATTTTTTGAAATAAACAGTATATTACTGTTATCTGTAGTCACCCTAATATGTCCCTCTTTTTAATATTTGGTAGTTTTAATTACTATATCTCTAAATTCACTGATTATTTCTTTTTACATCTCCAGTCTGCAATTTAATGTGTTAAATAAATATTGCACTTCAGTTATTATACTTGTCAGTCTTATTATTTCTGTTTGTTTGTTTGATTTGTGTTGGGATTCTCTATCCATTTCCTTGTTAGAACATTTTCCTAAACCTGTGTACACTGTCATAATAAATTCTTTGAAGTCATTTCTGGTATCTGGACTCTGACTCAGTTTAGTGTCTACCCTTTATTCCTGAATATCATTTACACTTTTGTGTTTCTTTTTATATCTTGTCACTTTGGTTGAAAACTGGACGTTGAAGATAATATGTTGTAGCAACTCTAAATTCTGTTTTGTTCTTCTAAGAAACTGCTGTTCTTGTTATTCTAAAAGACAGATGACTTGGCAAAAACTGCAAACTGTTTTATAGTTTCAGTAGCTGATATCTCTGCCAATTCTTTTAGCTTCCACTGCTGGTTTCTCAGACCTGGTCTTCTAGGGGTGTCTTCTGCACCTGTGTAGCACAAGAATTTGGACACAATTTTTATATAAATCTTAGAGCTCATCATTCTTGAAGATCTCTTGCTCCTTGAATTTTTCTCTTAAATTTCCAAATGCTCTGCCATCCCATGTTTTGTCTCTGATTATTAAGCAGTAGTACTTCAACTTCATGTTACCAGAGCTTGGCTGTATGGTAATTCATTATGTAGCTATATTATTGTACACAGCTGATTAACTTTTTTATCATTTACAATCTTGTATTATTCCAAACCACGATGCAAATATATTCTTGACTATATATTACTGGGGATTGAACTCGGGTCCTTGCATTTGCGAGGCAGGTGGCAGAACCACTGAGCTAAATCCCCGGCCCCGTGGTATATGTATGTACTTTTAATTCTTTTTTAAGAGATAGGGTAGAGCCAGGTGTAGCAGTGTACACCTATAATCCCAGAATTCTGGGAAGCTGAGGCAGGAAGATTAAAGTTCAAGTCCAACCTGGGCAACTTAGCAACTCAACAAGACCTTGTCCCAAAAGTTTTTTTAAAAAATTGAAGACTTGGGGTGTGGTTCGGGGTGAAGTCCCTGGGTTCAATCCCCAGCACAGAAAAAAAAAGACAAGTAGAATATGCCAAAATAAGTGTTACTATTAACATTGTAAAATATTGTTTTCTGATGTCTTCTTCATTCAAGTTGAATGATCGGATTTTCTGGTTAATTGATATTCCTAGAGAAAACATCACAAGTAACACGGGTAAGGCTGACCTGAATTTATTCTTTTACTCATGGGTCTAAATTTACCAAGTAAAAATATTTATTGTAGTTTAAAGTTTATTCATTATCCCATGTAAATATCCCATGTAGTATGTAGGACATACTGAAAATTTATTTCTGATTTATTTTAAATTTAAATTTAACTGGGCATATGTATTTTACCTGGCAATCTTACAGGTTGATTGTTCTGACACACGTAACATTTATATTATCCTTTTTTTTTTAAAGCAAACTCATTTTCTAGAAGTTGAAAATTGTAGTATCGAGTATTATAAATTTTACTAAAGTTAAATCAACCTTAAAATGTTATAGACTATAATGTGCAATATATTATTTTATGAGGGAATCTACTATTAAATGTTATGTGGCAGTACATTATATACTGTGTATACCCAGAAAGAAAAAGGAGGAAAGTCAAATCTCAAATTTATGAGTATTAAACTAATAGACTAAGTTAAATTTTTAGGCATCAGAGGTAGTTCTATAGGTTAAAAATGATGGAAGATTTGTTTTAATTGGCAGATGCGAGAAAGAAAAACTTAACTTAGCTTCACTTAAGGAGAAAAAATTATTTTACTCATGGATTCTAAATATAAAAATGCAGCCACACTGTAGGAAGGAATTAAAAATAAGAAATAGAAAAAACTCGGGGAATACTGGGTTCCCTGTCTCATTTATCTATCTTTTCTGTAAATCTACATTTATTTTTATTTCTTTGCATATTGGCATTCTAAAACTATTTCACTACTGTTGAATTTTTTTTTCCTAATGGCCAGCCCAATTGCAAATTCTCAGGAGAATATATTTATCCTAAGATCTACTCATGTGCCAATTATATATGGCAGGCAATTAAAGATTGGGAGAGTGTGATAGAGGAATCATACAGGCCAATTGCTCTAGATTGGCATCTAGAATGTGTCCTAAAGAGTGAAGGTGGAGGAAAGAGAGAATAGAGCAGAGATAGAAAAGATTCTATAGATAAGGAAATATCAAAGATTAAAGTCTTGGGCCAGGGATTTAGCTCAGTGGTACCGCTGCCTGCCTCACAGGCGTGAGGACCTGAGTTCGATCCCTAGTACCCCCAAAAAACAAACAAACAAAAAAAGATTAAAGTCTGCAGCAGAAACTGCAGTACTGTTAAGATCTGATGTGGATTGTATCATTATCTTTTCCCTTTATTCATCTTATTTTTTTTAAGAGGAAAGGTTTGTTTTGCCTCATGATGTCAGAGGTTTCAGTCCATGGTGGACCGGCTCCATTGTTTCTGGGCCTGTGGTGAGGCAGTAGTACATCATGGTAGAAAAGCATGGCAAAGGAAAGCTGTACATTTATGGTTGCCACAAAGCAAAGAGAGAGGGGAAGTGTGAGGAAGGAACTGAGGACAAAATATAACATTCAAAGGCATGTCCCTTATAGGAGACATTCCAGATCCAAACTATAACATCTGAATCCTAGGCCCCAAAGTCTGTCATCCATCTCACAATTCAAAATGCATTCAGTCCAAGGGCCAAGGATTTAGCTCAGTGGTTTCGCCACCTGCTGTGCAAGCACAAGGACTTGAGTTCGATCCCTGGTACCAAAAAAAAAAAAAATGCATTCAGTTCATCTCCAAGAGTCCCCATGGTTTTAGCTGTTCTAGTATTCCTCAAAAGTCCAAATTCAAAGTCTCACCTAAGACTCAAGGCAAACTCTTAGCTATGAGCTCTTGTAAAAATCAAGAAACAAGTTACATATTTCCAATATACAATTGCACAAGGTGAACATCCCATTCCAAAGGCAAGGAATAGGAGAGTACCAAGGAAAGAGCAGACTAAAGCAAGATGGAAACCCAGCAAGACAAACATTAAATTCTTAGATCTATATCCTGTATCTAAGGCACATGATGGCAGGATGTGAACTCCAAAGAGATTGGGCAGCTCTGCCCCTAGGCCTTACTGGCTGCAACCCACATAGCCACTGTCTTGGGCTGACTGTACTCATTTCTGTGGCTTTTGTTGGTAGACATTCCAATGTTCCTCTCATCTCTAATTTACAGAGGTCTCAATTGCAGTTTCAGCTTCACTCTCACAGCTTCATACATCACTCTCACAGGGACTGCCTACAGGAATTTTAATGCTGCCTTATATTGGATGGCCTTCCAGGTCCTCTTGTGAAATTTGAGTGGAAGCCACCATGACTCTACAACTTGTATTTTCTGCATGTCTGTAAAACCAGCATCACATGGATGATGCCAATTCCCAATAAAATTCTCATTTCCATCTGAAACCTCATTAGGATAGTCTTTACTATCTGCATTTCTATCAGTATTCTGGTCTTCTGAGTGTCCACCAGAATCATCCAATCACCTTCTTTTTTTCTTTGTGGTCCTAAGGATTGAACCCAGGAGCTTCTCACTAAGCTATGTCTACAACCCCTTTCTAATTTTTTAAATTTTGAGACAGGGTCTCCATCTTAGTTACTGTTCTCATTTGCTGAGACAAAATACCCAACTCCACAAGTTAAAAGAGGAAAGGTTTATTTCAGTTCACAGTTTGTGGTGTATTCAGTCCATAATCGGCTGGCTCCAAGGCAAGGTGGCGTGGCAGAAGGACATTGCAGAGGAGAAACACTCCATGGCTAACAGGGGAAGCAGAAGGCAACAAAGCAGCAAAGTAGGAAAGCAGCAGCCTGCCTCTTCTTTTTATCCCATCCAAACTACCTGTCTTTTGGGTAGTGTCACCTACACTCAGGGTGAGGTTTGCATTATCCACACCCAGAATTAAGCTAAGCCAATCAGTGGACTAATTTAGTAATTATGCACATTAATCCCAGCATTACCCCATTAATCCCAGCACCACACACCCTAGATCCAGCTTCACTTCCAAAAAGCCCCACCTATGACCACATGAGGCTCTGGAGGGACATCTAGATACAGGCCATAATAGTCTAAATTGCTAAATTGCCCAAGATGGGATTGCACTTGAAATCCTCCTGCCTCGATCTCCCAGAGTGCTGGGATTACTGGTGTGCACTGCCACACCCAGCTCAGAATCACCAATTAAATTCCAATTACAACAACCTAGGGTAGTGATGGTGAACCTTTTAGGTACCAAGTGCCCAAACTGCAGCCCAAAGCCCATTGACTTATCACAAAGTGTCAATACTGCAATTAAACCTGAATCCTTAGAATTTAGATTAGATGAAACAACTCTTACCCAATGCTCAGCTGCTGGGGCAACTTGGCTCACATGCCAACAGAGAAGGCTCTGTGTGCCCACTGTGGCACATGTGCTGTAGGTTCGCCCCCACTGACCTAGGGCTTCTGTAGCTTGCAACTCCAAATCCTACCAAATTCCCCCCACAAACCGTTTCCAAAGGCTTCTGAACCACATGATCAGGTATAGTCACAGCAACAACCCACTACTAAGTATCACTTTTCTGTGTTAGCTTTCCATTATTGTAACAAAATACCTGAGAAAAACAACTTAAAAGAGGAAAAGCTTATTTTGGTTCACAGTGTCAGTGGTTTCAATCCATGGTGGATTGGCTCCATTGTTTCTGGGCCTGCGGTGAGGCAGTACATCATGGTGGAGGGCTGGGATAGAGTGAAGCTGTTCACCTTAGCAGTGCTTCCCAGTGGCATCTGGGAAGCAAAAAGAGAGAGGGCTACTCATCGCATTTTAAGGAAAAATCTTGTCATTGGAAGTTTGTGTGTTTTTTGCAAGGAATTCATTTTGAAAACTATTCATTTTGAAAACTCTATTTTTAAATTATACTGACTCTTATTAGTATAAAGGTGAATTATTTTTGTAGGTGCTTGGAATAACAGTGGCATTAATTTGACAGCTGGAAAGCAATGAAGATTACATGTTATTTTTACTTCTGCTGTTTATTTACAAGCTTTAATTCAAAATGCATTGATTCTGAGGTCACCTAGACAAAAATAAACCTGATCTGAGAACGAACATTAGAATTTGTAGAAAAAGATCAAATGAGCTCTCTTCTTCTGATACAAATCCCTTGAATGAGTTGTTTGTTTGTTTTAAATTTGTGCTGGTAATATAATGGAAGAGGGGATGGTATACAGTAATATGATAAAAATCAGATTTAAAATGCTTAGAGGAAAGAAAACACCTTTCCTCATTCAATGTTTTCGTCCTTGATCATATCTGATTTACTGTTATGCTGAATTTGAGTACTGTGGTAAGACAATTCTCAACTCATAAGAAGTTTACATCCAGATAAACCTTTATTAAGTTGAAAACATGTAAGTTAAAATGCATTTAGTATACCTAAGCTACTAAAACATTATAGCTTAGCAACACAGTTTTTTCCCCCTCATGATTGTACAACCAGCTCATTTTGCTGCCCTATGTCACAAGAGAGTATTTTACCACATATTGGTAGCCCAGGAAAAGATCAAAATTTAATATTTGAAGTATGTTTTCTATTGAATGCATATCATTTTTGCAGTCATAAGCAGAAAAATCGTTAAGTGTAACTATGATAAGTTGGGGCCATCTGCATATGTAAAATCTTAGTAAAAGCAAGTTAGGTAACATCAACAGCAAAGGTAGCAAAATAATTGTTGTAATAGTAGCAGACATAGCCACTAGCTTTATTGAGTTATTATATGCCAGCACTGCTCAAAAGACTTTATCTAAATTAACTCATTTATTTCTCACTATATGAAGTATACTCTTGGTAAGTACCCTTATTATCTCCATTTTCAAATGATTTAACTGAAGCCCATGGAACTGTATGGAGATTTTTTTATTCTCTTTTTTTATTAGTTGTACAAATTAATGGGTTTTATTTTGGAAGGCTCATACATGCATATAACATATTTTGATCACCATCATCCTCCCTTGTCCCACTCTTTCCCCTAGTTTCTTTTTCACATGGTGGGGTATAATATCAATGAATACATTTTGCTTGTAATCTATCCCCCTATTACCTGGCTTTCTACCGCCTCCTCTCCCTCATATTCCCTTCCTCTTGTCTAATAATAGACTCCCTTGTATTTTCTTGTCATCTTTTCTACATTCCACATATCAAGGAGGATGTATGGTATTTATCAGATCCTTTGCCCATAGTTTTTTTTTTTTTGCAGGGAGGGTCTAACTTTGTAGTTGAGGCTGGTCTTGAGCTCTCTATGTAGCCCTGGCTAGCCTTGAACACTCAGCAATCCTCCTGCCTCAGTCTCCTGAGTGCTGGGATTACAGGTGTACACCACTATGCCCGGCTCCTTTGCCCATTTTTAATTAAGTTATTTGCTTTCTCATTATTGAACCATCCTTGCATCCCTGAGATAAATCCCACTTGATCGTGATGATCTTTTTAATGTGCCTATGGAACTCAGTTTTCTATTATTTTGTTGAGAATTTTTACATATATTTTAATCAGAGATATTTTCCTTTTTGTGGTTTCTTTTTCTGGTTTTGGTGTCAGTCATTTTGGCTATATGGAATGAGTTTTGAATTTCCCACTTTTTCAATTTTTTTAGACTATTTTATTTAAGAAGAATTTATATTAGATAACCCTTAAATATGTGGTAGAATTCAACAGTGAAGCCATCAGTCATGAACTTTTCTTTTTTTTTCTTCATTAATTTTATTGGTACATTTTAGGTATACAATATAATGACATTCATTATTGGAAATTTATACCTTTACATAATATATCTCAATTCTTATTTTTTCCCCATTCCCCTGCCCTCCTTTCAACTCCTCCACCCCTCCATTTACCATGAACTTTTCTTTGATGGGTATTTTTAGGTAATATTATACCATTTCACAAGAAGGTCATAATTTGCTTTTTACAGAGTCACACAGCTCTAGGTGAAAAATTATGATCTAAAATATTAGTGTGCAGATTCATTGCTATGGTGGTCAGATCATTTCATAATTCTTTTTTATTATTTTATCAGTGAAATATTTGAAGGAAAAACATGGGAAACTTGATATATAAATGTAGCAAAAAATGGTTAGAAAAGGAAAAGTCATATGTCGTTCACATATCTTCATTTCATTAACATGACATATAAAAAATAGTTGACTATCTTTTGTTTTCAGATATTGCTGCTGTAGAAGAATGGTTAGTAAAGATCACTTTACATCAAGGATTAAATATTTATGCTATTGAAGGAACCCTATTGGATAGTGTTCGAGGTAAATACTAAAAGATGAAAGTAGAATGGAATTCATATATTATTTCAGCAAACTTTGCCATCTACTATTTGCCAGATTCTGCTAAGTCCTAGATGATCAGGACCTTGAGGGACTCAAAACACGATGGGACAAAGAATTAAATATATGTGGATAATTGTTATTAGAAGCCTACATAGAGTGCTATAGGAATATGGAAATATATATTTTATTGTGGCCATTTTGAGGATCATTCTAAACAATAACTGTATAAAGCTAGTTTTTCCATCTTTGATGTATCTTGGTTAGATATTTCTAATTGTCTTTTTTATGACAACAACCTGTAAAAACAATCTTGCTCTGTTCCAGAAGTTATTATTTTATTAATCAAGCATTAGTTGCTTTAAATTCATGAACACTGAGCGGTACAACTAATTAGACTTCTCTTTTTCAATTGCCTGATAAAAAATGATAGCCCTATTTTTTGAACCACCTATAGAATTGTAGCATAAACGTTTTTAAATCCTCAGTCCTAGATCCTGTATTTCCTCACTTTCTTTTTGTTTTTATTATCTTAGACCTATTTTGATGTGATGCTATGTAGAATAATACAGCGTAAAACTTAATAAACATTACATGCTATGGAAAGAATCATAATTGACAGCCTTTTAAAAAGTAAGGATGTCTCAACTCTACCATCCACCAATCAAAACCTGATCTTTATAAGTAGAGCCAGACATCTATAGTTTTAGAAAATCTTCCAACAATGATTCTGATGTACAGTGAGGATTGAGAACCATGTGTCCTCAGAGGACATGTACAAGTCTATTTCATAAAGTAATATTTGTATCAAATAACTGTAAACAACCTGGATATCCATAAATAAGGGGAAAGACAAATACACATGGGTATATCCTGTTAAAATGAAGGAAATAGGTCCAAACATAGAATCAAAACTGAACCCAAACACTGAGTGAAAAATCAAGTTGTAGGATAGAATAGAATATTTGTCTAAAATTCAGAAAATACACAAAACAGTGCATACATGTATATCATAATAAAAATACTTTTAGAACATGGACTCCACAGCAAGTTCATGCATTTGGTGACAAGTAACAAAACTATGTAAAACAACAAAGCCATCTTCAGTATTATCTGAATTGTTTTGTCTCTTTAACCAAAATTTAAATATCTAAGACTGGGAGTCTACCTCCATGATAGTGTTTGCCTAGCATGTCAAGGTCCTCAGTTGGATGCCCAGAACCACAATAAAATAAAATTTAATCGAATTTAATTTAATTTTAAAATATCTGTAACAAAAATGACAAAATGTTATACTTTCTTACTTTTCTCATAGTTTCCAAAATTTAAAAAATAGTGACCCAATTATTCAATAGTCATTACAATACTAGTTTTGATATTTGGCTATCCCAGGCTCCTCTGAAGTATTAAGGTACTATCTAAATTAATTTCTGTTAGTAAAGAATCAGAAACCTGAAACATTTTTATATTAAGATACTGCATTAACATTTTTAACTTATGTTTATGTATAATATATAGAGGCAGTGCCGCAGCTAAGAGCTTCCATAGGCCTTAGAAGATTATGGATGTAGGAATGAGATTGATCTGTTTAAGGCAGTGAAAGGAGACTAGTATTGAAGAAGCATAAAAAATGACAGTGACTAGTGTATGATGAGTTGGAGAGGCTGGCAGAGATAAAAACAGTGGACTTTTCCACTTATTCTGAAAAGCCACTGGAGTATGTTAAGCAGAAGAGTGTGTTAAGGTGAAGGTTATGGCTAGAAATCTTTAATCACTACTAAATTCAGCAAAGATGCTTTAAAATCCTGTTCCTGCCACTTTTTATCCCATACAAACCCTAAACCATTCCTATTTTCTGTCTCCAGCACTCAAACTGCTCTTAGTTGTAGTCACCAACAACTTTCACATAGGTTTATTTTTCTGTCTCTTTTTTAGTTTCTCAGCACAAGTCAAAACTTTTAATCACTCTCTGGTTCTTTTAATGTTTAAAGTACAGGATCTGACTTTAAGGAACTTGAGAATACAGAGGACCTTAAAGAATATAATACAAAGGCATTGTCAACTCCATGTAACCATGTCTCAGATGCAAGCTCTAATCTCCCTGTACTCCAACCTGAAAAGTCAGCTGCCTTACCCTAAATTTCTTTGAATTTTTGAATAACTTACTCGAGTTAGTTTAGTTATACACTGTGTTTCTGTCCTTTCTCAACTGTATCTGGACTACTCTATGACAACCCAAATGGAAAGTTGGCTACTTTTTTTGCTCTGCACAAAGTGAAGGAAAAAAAATCAGGTACCATCTTTGGGTCTGTAGCAAATTGAAAGTGAAAGTTTGGGGAGACAAGAGTTTTACATTGTAGAATATAAATAGCTAATGGGTTAATTACTAGATATTTTTGTTCTTTAAAGTCCTTTGACTTTATTTGAAAATCAGGCAACAATATTCTTTCAAGTTGCCTTGTTGCCAAGTTACTTTTGGTACTCTCTTTCTTCTTTTTTTTTTTTTGAGAAGGAAAAAATTTTTTTCTTCTGAAATTTCTAAGTGAGAAATTTTTTTCTTCAATATTTTTAGATTTTTTTCAGGAGAAAAAATCTTTAGCCATGAAAATTTCACTTTATGATGAAAATTTCACTTTAGCTTCAACCTGTTGAATATCCATAAATAATAATCTAAGTTTTAAAATTCATAAAGCCTTGTCTGATTACCCAAGTCTGTTGAGAAAAAATATGGTTTCATTCTTTCAGTTCCAGTGAAGTTCAGGGCTCTCTTGGAACCTCATTCATTGTAGGGATTTAGGAGAGGCTTCACAAACAGGGTGATACCCAAATGGGGACTACAAAAAAGGACCTGGGAGAAAAAAAGCTACTCAAAGACCAAGGGAAAAGTAAAGCTGAGAAATTAAAAAGACATCGGAACCCAGAAGGCCTTGTTTGCCATGTAAAAGGTCTTCGTTATTGTGCTACTTTTCAGCCTGTGCTGAGTTGAAGACGTCTCATCTCTTACTGTTTTTTGTTTAGGTTTGGTTTTTGTTTGTTTTCCTGCAAGTCTCTTCCCATCTTCTGTTTTCCAGAAACCTTTCTAAGTCTCTTGGCCAGAAATGACATCTTCCCCTGTTCTCCACTGCTACTCTGAATTTATTCTTATTTTTATCTACTGTTGTTTCAAAGAGATTGGGGAAGAGAGCAAAAAGGAAATGTAGGCTCTTGAAGCAGAAGTGGTTCTCTAAATTAAAATGTACATATCTTGTGATCCAACAATTCCATTTCTAGGAATAGACCCTGAGGCAAATGGTATTTTCCAAGTATCTCCTATCCCACATGCTCTTCTGCAGCGTGACCTTGCCAAGGTTCCACAAAGGGAGTTTGATTTGATCATTTCTAGAATAAAACTGACCTCTCTTTAACTGATGAAGTATGGTTCATACTACATCCATTTTTGGGCAATAGAATTGTTCCTTTAAGTAGCTCCTCTAAAATTTTTAAATGAATATAGTAATGTTTCATCTTCAAGAATACTGCCACAATTTAAAACCTAGCTTTGATTTCCACAGAACCTATTCTTCAGTGGAATCTTGGGGATGAAATGTCATCACAAGAGATCAGTGTATTACGTCCACATGTGATAGATCTCAAAGTGACAAAGTGCCCCTGTGCCAATGATATAGCATTACTTGGCTTCCTTTTGAATACAATATATAATGGTAAGTCTATAGATTTATTGAATGTTGGAAGTAGCATTTTATATTTGTTGAAGATGATGTTTAACTGGTTGTGCAAACTAAATGCTTTGATGGAGTGGAGTAAAATTGTTTCCTAAAAATACCTACAAATTTACCCTTTCTCCACTTGTCTGCTTTCAAGTGTGATATACTAAAAATATTTTTGGCTGTGACATTTTGACATGTTAATAGTATCTCTTCTCATTTCTTCCCCTTGTAGTATGTTACTTTTTCCTAGAAATTATTCATTGTTTCTTTTTTTTTTTTGTATCGTGGATCAAACTCAGGACCTGAGGAAGGTGAGGCAGGTGGCGGAACCACTGAGTTAAATCCCCGGCCCTATTCATTGTTTCTAATCCATCTGCTAATTCTGCCATGTATAAATAGATATTATTATTCCTAAAATATCACATTTTATTTATTATTTATGTTTTTCCACCACTACAATAATATATAATAACATGTATAGGAAAAAAACTGGTTTTCTATATATTGTCATTTATAACATTCCTGACACCAAATGTATAGATTTTCCACACCAAGAAATTCTCCTTTTCTCTGAAGACACCAAATGAATGTCTTGTGATTAAATTAAGTTCTGACACTAGCTATCTAGAGTATATTCAGACCCCTGTGGCTTGAAGGCTCAATCCCACAAGACTCTGCCCCCAACTTCAGGTGCCAGGCAAAATCCCAGGTTGTGACCTGTGCTTCTAACCAACCTGTTATCAATTGGAGGGTTCCCTTGACTCACCCCATCCAACTGTGAGTTCAGTAATTTGCTAGAACAGCTCACAGAACTCAAGGAAACATTGACTTACATTTATTGGTTTATTATAAGGAATATTACAAACAATACAGACAAACAGCCAAATGAAGAGGTGAGATACATAGGGTAAAGTACCTTGAGTGAAGGGTCTGAACCACAGAAGTTCTATCCGAAAGAGTTATATTATACCACCTTCCCAGAAACACATTCACCAGCCTAGAAGACCTCTAAAGCCTTACATCAGAGATGTTTATGGAGACTTCATATCATATGAATGATAAGTCGTTAAGTTAATCTTGCCTCTTAAATTGCCTCTTGCCCCTTCCAGGAGGAGGGTATGTAGGGCTGAAAGTTTCAAGTTTCAAATTATAATTTTGTTTTTCTGATGACCATCTCCATCCTAAAACTATTGGGAGCCCATCAGGAGTCACCTTATGAAAACACAAGACACTCCTGTCACTCAGGAAATTCCAAAGGATTTAGGAACTCCGTATGAAGAACCAGAAACAAAAGCCAAATGTATGTTTCTTGTTGTATAATAAAGTCACATTCTTATTACACATTTCAACTACTAACAGTATTCTAAATGTTTTTCCTAGTAATCAATGACCGCCTAGTCCCAAATTCCAATTAATATTGAAACAAAATATTTTAAAATTATTTTTAAAAAACAGAAATCTTATTCACAGATAATATATATCAACATAAAAATTCAAATGGATCCACAGAAAAACTATCAGAAGAAATATGAGAGTGTTACAAGTTTGTGGGATATAATAATAATCTAGAAAAATCACATCACCAAAGACTAAGCCAAGATTTTAATTTTTTTTCATTGTTGGTATAGTGGTGGTGGTGGTGCTAGGGATTGAACTCAGGGCTTCACATACATTTGATAAGTGCTCTATAACTGAGCTAAATCCCAGCATCAAGATTGTAATTTTTAAAATCTCGTTCAAAAGGTAACAGATCCCAGAAAGTAGGAATTAAAAAGGAGAGGGGCATAGTTACAAGGCCTGTTGTATAGAAATTCTAAAACCTAGTGCAGGCCATAGAAAAAGACTAAAATAAATAAGACATATCATGTTCATGAATAGGAACTCCTAGTATTGTAAAGATGTTAATCTACTGTAAAATTGGCAATCAACTCAATAATATTTCCCAGAAAAATTACAAGTGTTTTTGTGTGATTTGTGTGTGTGTTTTGTTACTATAGAAATTGACCAGCCAATCCCAAAATTCATATGAAAAACTGACAATCCATAAAATATATAATTTTAACAAAGAATAAAGAAATTTTTGTCCTACCATGATTTGTAATGACATAATAGATTAAAGCAGTGTGCATTGGTATAGGAATAGACAAATAGCCTTGCCCCAAATTTCTTAGACTTTCTAATGACTCTAACAGTCTGTTAGCTATCTGTAGCTTTGAGTATCTGCTTCTGCTGTATTGGTTTAGTTATAAATCATGTCTTCTTCTCCTTTCTTCTGTCTATATTACACCAGGGGTGGCTTAATTCTTTCCATGATTCTAGTCTACAGCTGAATTGGATGAGAGCCAAATCAAATTTCCCCATAAGACCAACATTAAACTTTACCATTGTGTTTGATTCAGTTCTTGTCCAATTCAGCTTGCGACCAGAATGGTGGAAAGAAGTTCATGAACCAAGGTACCACTGTATTCCAATCCAGATCAAAATCCAGCCCTTTTTCCTTTTTGTTCTGTGGATACCAGGCTATTACTTCATTCTCCTCTTTATGGAAACACCAATACCTACCTTCCTTCATGAGTCACATCAGAGTAGTCATTCTCAACTCCTCATGCTCAATACTGCCATACAACTGAGAATCACAGAAGGGAAGGGCAGTCCTAACTCCCTGGGACCACACTCACCAGACCATGTCAACTTTTTAAGGAAGAATTAGTTTCAGCAACCTGTTTGTTAGATGAAACTATCTTTTCCTCAGCTAGCCCTGTCCTGAAACAAAAACAAAAGACCCCATAGTATCAAGTTGCCACTATCTAAACTAACAGCTCCTTTGCAAGGCCCTTGTTAATCCTCCTGGCATTCATAGCATGTGGGGTTAATGGTGTGCTCCATTTTGGACTTGACACCCATCTTCCTCCTCTACAATCCTCTTAAAACATATCCCTGCTGACCACAATGGTGCATCTTTAAGCTCCTAGCTTAATGCCCCTGCTTTCTTCTCTATCTTGATTTCTATCACTGTTTTCAGTGACTTTACTATCCATATGCTCATAATACCCAGTTTCAAGCCTTCATTTCAATTCTTTGGTCACATTCTTCACCTCATCATCTCTAATAATGTCACTATCTCCAAAGTCTCTTCTACAAAATTTCACACTGTGCACTACCTCCTATTCTTTCTACCTCAGGACTCCCAACATTTCTTTGGTCTCATTGAGACTTTGATTCATTTTCCATACCTCTTTTTTTACTACTCAACGTTCTTTTTTTTCATTTTTTAATTTTATGAAAAAACAAAAGTGCATAACAAAATAATAAGAGAATAACTTATTGACACATAGTTAATACACTGTATCATTTTGAAAATATTTACTCAGAGTATAAGACATAGACAAAAAGACTTTAAAAAAAGAAGCAAACATTCTTATCCTCATCAAAAACATAGTCTTTTCCTTTATGCTTTCTTAAGTAGTGTGATAAAATAAATATAGTGTGTTTAATTTAAAAATGTATTATAATAAAATATGCATTGCCATCAATCCCCCTCAAAGTGCTTCCCCTTGCTTTGAACACACTTAACCAACTGCTCCTGCCACCCCCTGAAGCTGCTCTAGAAGTCCGAATTTGTGAATGACTTCAGGTGGGCTGTCCCTAGCTGCCTCGATGTCCTGAACTGATTCAAAACATTTGCCTTTCATGGTCATTTTGAATTTGGGGAAGAACCGTAAGTTGCAGGGTGCCAGATCCGGTGGATAAGGTGGATGAGGACACAGCATAATGTTTTTATTAGCCTTCTTTTCTGTTGAATGACACCCTGTAGCAGCATTTGATCATACCTCAAAAAGAGACTCTTGAAAAGAGGACTCTCAGATCTGCCCCAGAAAGCAACAAGAACAATGAGACAAGTGCATCCAAAGTGAGGGGGATTAATGGCAAGGTACCCCTTGCTATTTAAAATTTAAAATTTTTTAATATTTTATTTTATTTGTACATATTTAAATTTTTTAATATTTAGAAAGTTTTAATATTTTATTTTATTTGTACATGTTTACAGTTTGTATACTTCACAGTCATCTTGGGGAATGGTTACATGTACATATTACAACATGTTTGTTTCTTTTTTTTTATCCTCTTCCCTTCCTTCCCCTCCCCTCACTCCTCCTCAAGTTTTCCTATCCCAGTTTTCATTCCTGTTGATATTATTTGGCTTAACTCATGTTATAGCCTAAAATATTTACATTAATTGGGGTTATTAGGTTCCTGTACATTACATATCTTTATTCTTCATATCTCCCCTTCTCATCTTGCTCATCCCTCACCCTTGTTCCCTTGGATCACTTCATATTGCAAGAGATCCATCCCCTTGTACCTTTCTATCCATTCTTTATCATTTTCTTTGTTCATAATTTTCCTCACTCAAATGAGAGATAACATATGGTATTTAAGCTTGTGTGTCTGGTTTATTTCACTCAACATTTTCTTTTCCAGATGCAATGTCTCAAAATGGTCATTCTTTATATCTGAGTAGTATTCTATTATATAAAAATACTGCATTTTCTTTATCTAATCATCTGTTGATGGGTATACAGGCTGCTTCCAGGACTTAGCTATTATGAATTGTGCTGCTGTAAATATTGATATGTATGTATCAATATAGTATGATGACTTAAGCTCTTTGGGGAAGATACCTAGCAGGGCAATAACTGGGTCATATGGAATTTCTAATTTCAATTCTTTGAAAAATCTCCATACAGATGTTCATAATGGTTGTACTAGTTTACCTTCCCACCAACAATGAAGCAGCGTTCCTTTTTCACCACAGTCATACTAGGATTTATTTTTGTTTGATTTCCTAATGATTGCCATTCTTTCTGGATTAAGAAGGAATCTTAGCATTGTTTTAATTTGCATTTCTCTAATGACCAGAGATGTTGAACATTTTTTTACATATTTGTTAATCATTTGTATTTTTTCCTCTGTGAAGTACCTGTTCACTTATCTTGCCCATTTCTTGACTGGGTCTTTAAGTGGTTTAATTTTTTTTAATTCTTTGTGTATTCTAGATATTAGTCCTCTGTCTGAGGAGTAGCTGGCAAAAATTTTTTTCCCATTCTGTATATTCTCTTCACTCTACTGATTGACTCTCTTGCTGTAAAGAAGCTGTTTAGTCTGATATAATGCCATGTGTTGATTGTTGCTGCTATTTCTTTCTTTTTTTTTTTTTTTTGGTACAGGGAATCAAACTCGGGACCTTGCACTTGAGAGGCAGGTGGCGGCACCACTGAGCTAAATCCCCGGCCCCTGTTGCTGCTATTTCTTATGCAATTAAGGTTCTGTTTAGAAAATCCTTTCCTACATCTACGTCTTCAAGTGTCTTACCTATTTTATGTTCCAGAAGAATTAATGTTTCTGCTTTCATGTTTAGATCTTTGATCCATTTTTATTTTAATTTAATACATGGTGAAAGATAAAGGTCCACTTTCATTCTTCCACAAACAGATAATCAGTTTTTACAACACCACTTGTTGAATAGGCTCTCTTTATTCCAACAAAGGGGCCAACTTTCTTTGGCCCCTTTGTCAAAGATCAAATAGTTGAATACGTCTGGGGAGATTACTGTACCCTCAGTTCTGTTCTGTTGATCTATATGTCTTTTTTGCTCCAGTACCATGCCATTTTTATCACTATTGCTTTGTAGTGTAGCCTGAAGGCTGATATTGCTATGCAGCCTGATTTACTCTTATTGCCCAAAATTGCTTTTGCTATTTTGGGTCTCTTCTGTTCCATATGAATTTTAGGATTGTTTTCTCTAGATTTGTAAAGTATGCTGTTGGTATTTTAATTGGAACTGCATTGAGTCTGTGTAACAGTTTTGGAATTATGGCCATTTTGACAATGTTGGTTCTTCCTATCCAGGAGAAGGGGACATCTATCCATTTTCCAGTATTCTCTTCAATCTTCTTCTTCAAAGTACTGTAATTTTTTTTGTAGAGGACTTTCGCTTCTTTAGGTTAATTCTTAGATATTTAATTTTTCTTGAAGCTACTCTAAATGGTATTATTTTCATAATTTCCTTTTCATCTCATTCATTGTTATGAACAGAAATGCTAGTGATTCTGTGTGTTGACCTTATATCCTGCTATTTTGCTGACATTGGTTATTAATTCTAAGAGTTTTTTGGTGCAGTTCCTTGAGTCTTCTGTGTAGAGTATTGTGTCATCTGTAAATAATAATTTTAGTTCTTCCTTTCCTATGTGTATCTGCTTTTTTTTCTTTCTCTTCCTAATTGCTCTGGCTAATGTTTCAAGTGCTATGTGTTGAGTAGTAGAGCTGATAGTGGACAACCTTGTCTTGTCCCTGATTTTTAGGGAAATGCTTTTAGTTTTTCTTCATTTAGTATGATGCTGGCTATTTGTTTGTCAGAAATAGTCCTTATCATATTCAGGTATAATACATCTATGCCTGTTTCCTTCAGGGTTTTTATCATTAAAGGGTGTTAGATTTTGTGGAAAGCTTTTTCTGTGTCCATTGATATGACCATGTGGTTTTTGACCTTGCTCCTCTTTATGTGATGTATTACACTTATAGGCTTTAGGTATGTTCAACCATCCTTGCATCTCTGGAATGAAACCTACTTATTCATGATGTATGATTATTTTGCTACTGTGCTGCATTCTATTTGCTAATATTTTGTTGAGGATTTTCTGCATGGCTATCTGAATGCTGTATTTTATTTTGTTGTGTGTTTTTAAAAGAAGTCTCTTATTATTTGAATCAAAGGATCATATCATCCCTAACTCAAAATGACAACTTCAATGTGGCTTCTTTCTCAAGGCCATGTGAGGCAATTTTCTTTCTCTAACAGATTACATTTGTCAAACTTCAAAAGAACAAATAAGCTCCATAAAAAGTTGTTGTAAGTGATCTTTAAAAACAGGGAGAAGGCATCATTTAAAAACAACAACAAAGCAAAATCACTCAGGGTACTCAGTGGCTAAATGAAATTTTACCTGAATTAAGTACTGTTGCGACCCAACATTCTTATTTTCCTCTTCTCTCATCATAATTTTTATGCTCCATCTTTATACATACTCTGTGATGTCTCTGCCCTTCTCTTTCTTCCTTGCACAACCAACTCTAATTAAGACCATCTGTTCTTCTGAAGAGAAGAGTACAGCATTGCTAGAAAATAAATACTCACTAGTCTCACTTTAAAACTCCACCAACTGGTCTCACTTCATGATTATAGATCTTAGGGACGGTCAGTACTGGCTAGACATTCTTTCACTTTTCCCTGGTATATTTATTTTCCTACTCTTCAAGATGAATTTATCACTTCTCTCCCCATTCCTCAAATACTCTACTTAACCTTCTTCCCCTCTCACTCTTAGCTGTGTCTTTACCTAATACTTCATAGAAAACAATGAAGATTTACCACAAGGAACTTTTTTGTTGTTGTACCTGCAAGTTGTCACCCTACCTGCATTCATGTTTGCATGTGTTGCTTTTTCGCTTCATGCATTCATTATCAGAAGTGTCTGTGCTACTATCAAAGGCCACCCCTCACCCCTTGTGTCTTGGATTCCATTCCTCCCAGGTATCTGGAGAACTTTGCTCTTGCATCTGCCCTGTACTTCTCCTTTTTCTCTTGCATCACCACACTCTCCTTCCTTACTAGATCTTATTCATTAACATTCTAACCAACAAACCCACCCCAATATCCCCATCTTAAAATATTTGTGTCATTGTACTCCCATCCTCCGTTCCTCTGTTCTTCAAAATGAAATTCATGGCAAGAATTTATTGTAGATGGTGCTAGTTTTTCACCTCCAAGTTTATCTTCCACTACACATCAATTCTGCCAATCTACCTGAACAGTCTTCTCAAGATCACACATGATCATGATATTGCCAATTCCAACATCCAATTCTTTTACCTTTATTCTACTTACCCTCCCAGCAACATTAAAACAATTGGTTGCTCTTTCTTCAAAATACTTTCTCCTCTTGGCTTTCTTGTCACCACCTTCACTGGCTTTTATTTTACTTACTTGATCACTTCTTAGTTTTCTAGGCTGACTACTTTTTGGTGACCTCTAAATGTTGATGAACCTAGAGTTTTGACATTGATTCTCTTTCCTTTTGTAAACATATTCTCTCTTTAGAAGACTAAATTGAATTTTATGGTAATAATGCCGTCTTCAGGCTAATGATTCCCAAATCTATATGGCTGATCTGTTTTGCATTTCTTCTTCAGGTCTAATGAACTCTTGAGTCATCACCTTCTACAAGTTGCTTCTATCCACTATTCCTTACCTCAGTAGCACCCAGTTAGTCAAATTAAAATACAGTACACATTCTTCACTGCTCTCTCACAGTATTCAAGAATAATACTACAAAGCTTTTGTACATAAGGAGGGGAGGGGGTTTCAGGGAGGAATGGGAAATAAATTTATTTTTTAAAAGAAAGAATATTTTTTTAAAAAGAATAATACTACTGCCAGAGTCTATCCCCAACGTAACCATTTCTCCCTCTGTTAAAATCTTATGTCAGCTTAGCAATATATCTGTTACTGCTCCACAGCCTCTTAAGTAGTCTCCCTGTTTCCATTTTTGCCCTACCACAACTCATCTCCATACAGACATCAAAGTGATATTCTGAAGTACAAGAATTTACTCATTTAAATAAGATCTCATCTCTTCTTTTCTTCAAAGCTTCCAGTAGCTTCCCTTTGTAATCAAAATAAAAGTGAAATTCACAGTGGTTTACATCAAATTTTATAAACCTGGAATACAATTTTGGACAATTTTTGACATCACAACTTTGTTATAGTGAGTGGCCTGTAAATTAAGATTGGTCTAAAAATATTAACCAGTATAAAATATTATTTTATTTCTTATTTTGCCATTAAATATTTCTAAACTTTGCAGGAGTCTGGTCATAAATTATCATGCTGGGCACCCATAATCATCCCAACTTATAAGGCTTAGAAAGACAAAGCTTATCTTTAACTTTTCTCTTCCTGGAAAAAGTAGACAATAATAACATTTCTTTTTATGTATTTCCTTATACAGAAAAGAGCTGAGAGTTAAAATATATACTTCAAAATGTGACTTTTCTAATATGTATCTTATGGAAACAAATTATATGCATTCGATTGCCAAGTATCTTTAGCACCCTCCATTCTCAGTAGTTATGCCCATTGACAAAATATAACATTAACATTCCATATTTAAAATACAAAAGACTCAATAATCCCAGTGAAGGCCAGAGATTGGGGGATGAAGTACTTTCAGTACTTGCAGTATGTTTAATCTTTTTTTTAAGGTTCTCATGAGGCTTTAGCAAATAAGTTTTCTATTTTTAATTGCAAATATTAAAGTAAATCAAAGTTTCTTCCCTCTTGGAGTTTACATTTTAATTTTCTTCTTTGGGGTTCTTCTACTGTTGACTAAAATTGTACTCCTGAACTAGAAGCATCTTTATGTTTAAAAGAATATTGTCAGGGAGAAAAAAATTTCCTCTACACTGCTATTTTCAGTAATTGGGGCCCTTGAAAATTAAACTAACAAAAGATAAATTATCAGAAGAAAAGGCACACAATATTTATTAGTATTTACATTAACAGGAATTCATAGAAAAGAAATAATTCTAATGATTAAACTTGTAGTTTATATACCATTTTGACAAAGGAAGGGTTTGGGCTTCAAGGGACAATAACTTGTAATGATGTCACTAGGAAATACATGAGGAAACTAATAGAAGAGGAGGGTTATTTTAGTAATATCTATTTATACAAACTAGCCTTGGTATCTGTATCAGTATTTACTAGAGAAACAGATATAATACAAGATATACAAATATATAAGAATTTACAAGATTGGCTTACAATGGCCATCCGCAGAATCGGATGTAGAAGAGTGCAGAGGATCTGTCTGCATACTGGAGACTGAAGGATTCAGTTGAAGGTCTGGAGCTCACTGCAGTGTCCCATGCAAGTCCATATCAAGAGGCTGATGAACCTGCGATAGAAGGCTGAAGAGACTAAGCTGGAAGGCTGAAGGATCTGCGCTACAAGCTGAAGGGTCTGTGCTGGAAATCAGGAGATGGTGTCCAAGGTGAAGGCCAGGAGATGGTGTCCAAAGAAACAGAAGCAGATCTGTCCTTCTTCATTTCTCCTTTATACCGCCCAGCCGGCAAGCGTCCTAAGGTGGGTCTTCCACACGGTAGGGTGTGGAATTGCTGAGCCAATTTAATTGAGCTTGTCTTACTCAAGTTGATACAATCAATCAACCATCACAGTGTCCTCTCCTCATTTCCAGTGATTGGAGCAAGAAATATGAAGCAGATTCATGCTCTTGTTCCTGAAGGTCCCACATTGTAGAAATCAGAGATTAGCTCTGCAAAGTTGCCAAACTTTAATTTTCTTTTTCTTTACTGGTAGGTGTTTACATAGGCCTCAGCTCATCTGGATTTTGGCATTATAGTGATACGGTGTGGTATAACATGACAAATATCATCTATTCAGCCCTTCGAAGAGGTAATTCCTCTACCTTCAGCTTTAGCATTTCACTATGAAACACACTTGACCCATCATTCCTGATGCTTTCTGCAGTAGTTTTTGAAGTTCTTTTTCATGAATGTCTATAGTAGCACTGTTGTGGCTTCCTCAATATCCTGAACCAATTTAAAACTTTTACCTTTTATGGTCATTTTGACTTTGGAGATGAGCCAGAAGTCACATGGTCCCATATCTGGTGAATAAGGTAGATGAGGACACACTGTAATGTTTCAACAAGGCTTCCTTTCTATTAGAGGACACTGGGCAGCAGCACTCACCATAATTTTTTCGTCAGACCTGGTAAAGATACCTATGAAAGAGGACTTCCAGAACTGTTTCAGAAAGTGTCAAGAACAAAGGCATAGTTGTGTTGAAGCAAGGGGACGTATTTGGAGGGGCATTAATGGCAATGTGTCTTTTACTATAAAACATTTTTACAATTTAAACATTCATTCTATATTTTGGTCACTCCTTGTACCTGAACATTTGATCAGTATTTATGAAATGACTTTGCTTTCCCACAAAGCTTACTTTTTAACTTTTTAACCCATGGTATGGTTTCTTCCTTTAGAATACACAGGATTATCAGTGATGGATATGGTTTTAACAAATCATTTTCTAGTTCTCCTTACCTCTTTGGGTCTTTTTGTAAGTGGAGATCTTCGTTACCCATCAGCCAAAGACTTAAAGGTATGTAAATTACTTTGTAACTAATCATTAACCATAAATATCTTCTATGACATAAAGCAAAAATAAGTTTCTTTTGTTTTTTCTCTTCTAGCTTTCCAGGGCAGAATTTTGTGGTTTTGAAAGGGTAAGAAGATTTACAAGGGCTGGTTAGAAAATACTTGTTTACTTGGGGACTGAGAAGATGAGACGCAAGACAATAATCCCCAATACAGAGTATTCCTTTTACCATAATATTATTATGATTTACAGTACGAAAATACACACACACACACACACACACACACACACACACACACGCACTTTCAGCAATGATTAGGCAATTTGGTTTCAAGGAAGACACATTCCTCCTTGTTTCAAAAGCCACTCTAATCCCTTTTGCTGTATATAGAATTGCTATGATGATTCAGGCCATATTGTGCATAAGGTACCTGTTTGCAGAAAATAGAAGCTGGAATCTAATAGTTTACTCCCCAGTCTACCTATTTTATTATTGGTGTGCCCCCACTGGAAAAAGGGATTTTTTTTTTCTATTTTACGCAGAAAGGCTATATAATCATGCCATAGCTCCGCTTCTGGCATTTTGAGAGATTTTTGTTCCATCAGTTATCTGCCTTCTCTGTTATGAAGTAAAATTTTGTGATGAATCTAGCTGAAGCTAGGTCAATCTCATCAACATATGCCAGTTTGAATACTACAAACAAAATTACAAATATTCTAGACTTTGGTGTGTCCCTCCCCATTCTGTCATGTGCGCACACAAGGGCATGTGCACTTAGACCCAAGTTCACAATGGTTGCAAGTAAGGAGCACTTATTCCCTAGGAAAGAAATTGAACTGACTTATTGTCATATTAATGGGAAGAAAAATGAAACAGAACTTGGAAGGCCAGCTAGGCAAAAATGGATTAACATTTAAAAGAACAGAGGGAATTACAGTTGGCCCATCTATCTACAGATTTGCATCCATGGACTCAACCAACTATAAATCAAAACTAGTAGTGGAAAAACTGCATCTGTACTGAACAGGTACAGACTTTTTTTCTAAACAATACAATATGACAACTACAAAGCATTTAGATTATATTAACTATTATGAGTGATCTAAAGGTGATTTAAAGTATACAGGAGGATGTGCATAGATTATATAAAAGTATATTTTATATAAGGGACTTAAGTATCCTGAAACTAAACTTCTTCAAATGCTGAGAGAAGACTGTAACTGTCAAAATAGATTTTGGTACCTACCTAAACTATATCATTCAAGAATGCGGATGAAGAAAATAAAGTTTCACAGATAAAGATATTTGTCTTCTGGAGCAATTACCACCCATGGACTTCACCCCCCATTCATGAAGGAATGGAACGTCAGGAGCAATAGGCAAGAACTAGAATGTTAACTCTAGGCTCAGGAACCTAATCTGGGCTGTTCACTACAAGATCCCAGTGTCTAGAATGATTCATGATACAAGGTATGTATCTGTTAGAATAATGAAACTGGCATGAAAAATACCATTTTAAATTTTTTGCTTAATAATTAGGTGGAACCAAGACCCTAGATAATATAACAAGGAAGAATAGAGATAGTTTTCAGTGGATAATGAAATATTTTAAGATCTTTTCAGGGGGAAAAAGTATGGCAAATAATTTTAGAATTTGGTTTTTTTTAAGTACGTGCAGTAATGCCTCAGTTCACAAATGCTTCTCTTTGCAAACAATTCAGTTTGCAAACAACAGTGTTTGGCAAAATTTTCCTCCCATTTGCAAACTCTGCACTGGGTGACAAACATGACCACAGCCATCTTCTCCACACAAACACAGCCATCTTCCCCAAAATTGTAAAACAAATTAAGTTCGTAAACCAAGGTACCACTGTAGTTCAAAATACATATTAATAATTAAGGTATAATTACAAGAAAAGAAAAAGAAAAATAGCCTAAAGCTTCCAAATCAGGGGAAGGAAAAAAATCATTAAAGAGTGATCCATCATTTCCACAAAACAATCAGAAAAGAGGAAATAAAAAGTTGAAAAATAAGCTTAAAATGATGGTAGAAATATATCCAAATATACCAACAATTACAATAAATGTAAATGAACATTATTGAAAACTAAAGAAAATTAGCTATATGCTAATTACAAAAGGTGCACCTAAAACTAAATCACATAAAAAGTAAAATGAAGAGACAGGGGAGTTTGTAACTGTAGTTTTGCTCCCTACCCTTCCACAACTATCAATTTCCATTGCCCGTTTATTTGCCATTAAGTCAGAAAGGTGCTGGGACTACAGGACTGCTGAAATCATTTGACTTCGACTTGGAGGAATCCCACTGAAGAGACCCAGTTGAGTCTCCTCTCTCATGGGCTATGTGATGCTATGATTTTAACATGGTTTTACCCTCTGAAACTCAAGTTCATTGTGGAGGAGGTGGTAGGATAAGGAGACTGTAAGGAGCCATTAAGTCAATCAGAGGGATTAATGCCTTTCTCCTGGGAGTGAGCAGATACAAAGCAAGGCTGTCCCTAATGTTTTGTCTCTTCTATACATTTTTGCTTCCTTCCACAAGTCGAAGCAACACAAAGCCCTCACCAGAAGCTGAAAAAGATGCCAGTGCCATACTTTTGGACTTCCCAGACTCTAAAACCATGAGCCCAAACAAACCTCATTCCTTTATAAGTTACCCAGACTCAGATATTCTCTTGTAGCAACAGAAAATGGATACTGATACTGTTGAAGTTCATATTTTAAATGTCTCATGTGTTTGAAAGATGATTGGCTCAGGGGACACTATACTCGTGAGAGGATTCATCCATTGATGAGTTCAGTAGTTGAATATACTATTGGAGATGGAGTATGATTGGAGGTGGGTCACTGAGGATGTAACATGAAAGGGTATATTCTTGTTTCTTTCTTTTTTTTCCTTTCTTTTTTTTTTTTTTTTCTGGTACCAGGGATCAAACTCAGGACCTTGTGCTTGCCAGGCAGGCATTGCACCACTGAGCTACATCCCCAGCAAAAGGGTATATTCTTGTCATTGGCTCCTTTCTTCTTTTTTTGCTTTCTGGACACCATGCTGTGCACCTTTACTCCTCCATACCCTCTACTATGCCATTTCTGCCTTAGAACCATCTGACTGTGGACTAAACCCATTGAAACAGTGAGCGAAAATAAGCCTCTCCTCCTTTAAGTTGCAGATGTTGGGTATTTTGTCCAAGTGATAGGAAATCTGACTAACACAGAAAGTTGGTACTTTAAATAGAGCTATTACTGTCCTGTACCTGACAATATGATTTAGAAGCCTCTGGAACTAGTTTGCAGGAAGAATTTGGAAAGTTTGGAAATGCTGGCTAGAGAAACCTTAGAATACTGTAAGCAGAAATTGATGAGAGATTCTAATCAGAGCTGAGAAGGCCAGAATGTTTATAGGAATGTGGACAGTAAAAGTAATGTTCATAAGGTTTCAGATGTGAGTGAGGATTGCAAGTTTGTCTACATATTGCCCATGTCCTAAGACTTTGAGACTCTGTGGGATACTAAGAGTAATGGTGATAGACTAATTAATCTGGTTGGAGAAATTTCAGGGCAGCCCAAAATTCAGGCTGTGGCATCAGTATTGCTGGCTGCTTTTAGACAGATCAACAGTGAGAATCAGGAGAAGAAAAACAGAGCTAAAAGATTTGAGAAGTTTGCAGTTTCATTAGAAAGGAAGTACCTGTAACGTTGGGCCCATGAAAAACATGGTTGCTGAAAATATTAATATTAAAAAGAGGCCAAGTGATTTGCATCCAGACAATAGGAAAAATGGCTTGATCGCATCTCAAATTATATAACTCTCTGGATCTTAGTTTCTTCATTTTAACATGAGCATAATATTATGTATCTCTCAGAGATGAGGTGGTTTTAAAACATTACAAATGAAAAACTTCAGCACAGTACATGGTACAATGTTATAGTGTAAATGCTTTTTTTAAAAAGGTCACTATAGTAACCATTTTACTATCTATATGTATCCCATCACATCATTTTGTATCCCTCAAAATTAAACAATAAAATTTATTTTTACACCAAGATAGTTGAATCTTCTCCTCCATGCAGATAGTCAGGGCCTTTTGAAGACAAATGACAGATATCAAACTAATTTTTAGCAAAGAAGAAGTTACTGGCTCATATTAATAGGAAACTGGGAGGGCATAAAATATGGTTTCCAGTCATGACTGAATTCATTGCCTAGCAGGACTCTACCCTCCAAACTTTTGGCTCTGCTTTTCCTTTATATTAGCTTCATTAAGTTTTCTCCAGTCATTAGCAAGAATACCCACCAGGTTTATGTATACTTGTTAAGCAGTCTCAACAGGAATAAAGTCATTCCAGCATCTCAAGACTTACTTGCATGTTTTACATGACTCAGGTCATGTGTTCATTCCTAAACAATATATGACTCTGAGTCATAAGTTCATCCTTGGAATGAGGTCAGCCTGATTGATCTGAATTAGATTATCCCTAAAAATAACCATTAGGGTGTTATCAGTTTGATTTCATGTAGAAAAATATCAAAAAGAATCTAAGGAGAAGGAAGAGGAATTGTTCAGTTCCAGATAAAGATTCCATGTTAATTGTCCAGATATTATAATGTTAATTATGGTATCTTGCAAACCTTAAGAATTATGTGAGAACTCAAAAGTTTTATCTGATATAACACCTTAGCTTGAATGATAACACCATTCAAATAAATTGTTTTCCATTTCATCTTAAAAAGCCTGTTTGATTGTTTAGCAGCTTTATCAAGGTATAATTAACATACCATAAACTTTATCCTTTTAAAATGTACAATTCAATGGTGTTTGGTTTATTCAGAGTTGTATACTCATCGTCACAATCAATTTTGGAACATTTAAGAGGCTTTTGTGTACAAATTATACAGATTTTGTTATTGGTCTATAAAAGTGTAAGAAAATCTTCTTTATATCTCAACAATAATTTGAAAGTCAGAATTTTCCTGTGGCAAAAACCTCTCAAATTTCATATAATTGATATCCAACATACATAATCTCACTTTCTTTAAAGCTTCTCTTATAAGCAATTTGCAATACCTTTTACTTGTTGCTATTTCCTACTGTCAGGCTTTTATGAAGGCTCCCAAAGCCCATCTGCAGCTAATGAGGAATAAAAGATAAACATGTGACCAACAGTAACTGTGATGAAAGGCCAGAGGTTTCTAGTAGCTTCAGAAGGACAGTTCATTCATGAGGGCATCTTCAATTAACATATGCTAATTCACGTGCAATTTCTTCTCTTTCTATTCCTTTTATGTATTGTTCAAAATGTACACTCTATTTTCTTGTCCTCATTCAATAACAATTTGTATACAATTTTTCTCTATTCATTTGCCTTGTTTCCCTGCACTATCAAACACTGAAATTTTTAGTAAGTTTCTTCTGCTTTATTCTGTACATATTGCCCAAGTAACATTTTCATTTATTTATTTATTTGTGTAGGTTGACTATGTCAAAGGAAAATTATGGTATAATGAAAGGTGTTTTGCTAACAGAGAACATTTTGAAGGTAAATTTTAGTGAAAGATACATTAGAAGGCCTATATCTATCTATCATTCTATCTATATATATATATAAAACATGGATTCAATAAAATGGCATACAATAAAATAGAATAAAATGTAAACATAAGTTTCATATAAATTAATTATCTAAAACTGAGAAAAATCTAATTTAAATTTGAGACAAGAGACATATCTGCATAAGTACAAGAAGAGCAGATTTGTGTACACATTAATTGATATATAACATCTATCATGTTTGTGGAGAATATTAACACTAACCACCTTTCTGGTTTTAAAAATATTGATGTCATTTATAATTTCTCTATCTTTGTATTTTATAGTTGATTATGTTACTATCACCTTTGACAGAAACAAGACCCTAAGTGAGGTATGATATTTAATATTATAAAAGGTAAAATATGGTTTCATGGGCTGTTACTAAGCTAAAAATGGCAATTCTACACACTGAAAGGCTTAACAATCGCGCTTAGCTCCCAGTGGTGTCTCTATTTAGGTTTAATAGCAGTTACTCAATTGTGTTAAATCTAGACCTAGTCTGTGATTCTAGATAAATCATCCATTCCAGAAAGAGATGATTTGCAGTGTTTTCTGGACTCTTACCTCCAAAATATAGGTACAGATGTTAAAGATTTAAAAATATGATTTGTGGTCAGTAAGGACAACACAAGAGTTCATTAGTTTATTTTCCTGCAATAACTAATGAGGATTTATATTTCAAGAACAACATTAACTTTTCCTTTCCCTTTTTCTAGGCAAGCTCTTGTTTTTATAGTAAAGAACCATTTCTTGAGTGGTTATCTTGCTTACCTCATGTTTTCGATGATGTAAAAAATACACTTCCAAGTGAGATAACATTTCTTATTGACCAAGAGCATAATACGGGAATTTACCTCTTCTATGACCAGGTAGGTTTTATAACCCAGAGCTGATTACTCTTCACATTCTAATAATGCAGATTTAACTAAGCTAAAATTACTTCCAAATTCCTGTTATCTTTGGCAATAGAACCTGACAAAATAGGCTACAGCCAAATTATTTATGATTAATAATATAACAATCATTTAAAGATTTGTCACCTCTGATTGTCACTAAGTTTGATGAAAATGGAAAGTGCGATGCTGGTTGTACAATGATTGTCCTTTGCTAATAGTTCTCCGGGAGAATATAAGCTGAAACTTTTTCATATAAATTTAATGTTCCATAAATTCAATAGCTAGTTACAATGAACAGAAAAAAGAGAACCCATTGACATAGAACTATATTTTCTATTCCTAAGGTCCTTTAAAAAAGGTGATAATGTTTGTCCATGTAGGTACAATACGTCCCTCATGTCCATAATACTCCCCTGGAGAAGAGATTCAAGGGGTTTTTTTTTATTTTAGTCTCTTTTCTGGGAGCAGATCTGCACTGAAAAGAAATCTGTGGTAATCTCTGTTCCCAGAAGTTCCATATAAGGCAAGCTTTGAGAAAGCACGTTTACTGCATCAGCTGAATCTCAAAAGTCTTTAGCTTTAAAATTATCTTTATACCAGAGTGGCATATTTGGGGATGTCATGTTCTGATCCTTCATGACAAATTGTGATGTGGATGAAGCATCCATACTTTTGCCATAATAGTTATGAACATGAACTTTGGAATCTGCTGCTGAATTCAGTAATAATTCTATAATAAATGTCTGTGCCATTTATTATAAAACTCTGGAAAAATTATTTAGTCCTCTAAACTTCATTTCAAAATCTATAAAATGGGTGATGGTCCTGGCAGGGGAGTAAAGAGATATCAGTGATTGCTAATCCTCCCATTTCTGTGCTATGTTAATAAGTGACTCCCTAATCTGATCTAAAAGCCAAGTAACAAGAAAGTCTAAAAATTGTAGCATGGACTAGTAAGAATTAAAAAATTCTTATGACTTTCTCACGCTTTGTTTATCCAGCACAAGAAAACTACCACAGCCTCTGTGAGCATCTTAAAAAACAACCAACCAAGTGTCACACCAAAATTCCCGCCGTTCCATTTTCCTTCCTCGTTCTCTCACCCCGTTGGAATGGTGTTTCATCCCCGAAGCCACTTTCTATATGCTTATGGCAATCAGGTGTGTACACATGAAATTTCGCCCTGTGGTAGGGGGTTAATCATCTCCTTACTCTCTAAAGAACAGACCTGCTCTAATAATTGGGAGTTGGAAGTGGGAGGAGGAAGTGGGAGAGAAGACAATGGCAGTTTTTAACCTTTCAGTTAGTTCAATGGCTGATAAAAATAAGCTATGCAACACCAGTTCCAAATTTTGCCAGTTGTAATACATATCTTCCCAACTGCAGATTTTGACAGTTTCCAATTCTACAACTTCTGCTGACTTGCTAACTATCTCAAAAGATTTATTCCTTACTGATAACTCCTTGAAAGGCCCTCTAGCTAGCTAGCAAACATATACAGTCCAATGTCTGGAAAAACTTTCACCACTGTTCTAAATACATTCAAAACAAATTGGGTAACTAACAAAGCCAATAAAAAATTGTTGGAAACATAGTACTGTACTTATACCTCAATGTTTCTTCAAACCCAGTCCTTTTTACCCAGTTCTTCTTACACTTCGTTTGTCTTGTGATTTGCAAATATATTCTGTACTAGAATAAAAACTGCCTTTTTTATTTTACTCTCATGGTTTAAAGTACCTATTACTTACACAATTTAGGGATTTTTATAGATGATGCTATCTTTCTAGGTCTGCTTAAAGCTCCCTTCCTTTTTTAGTTTTTATACTCATTGTTTAGAACCCTTGATTTCTCCTTTGGCCTTTGAAGTTTAATTCACTTCTATGAGTGTCTTAGTTATCTGAGTGTCTTAGTTACAACTCTTGTTGTGGAGCCAAAATGCCCATCATCCACAATTTAAAGACAGTTTTATTTTAGCTCAGTTTGTAAAGGTTTCCGTCCACAGTCATCTGGCTCCAAGGCAGGGCAGCATGGCACAGGGACATGGCACAGGAGAAATAGACAACAGCAAGGCAGGCAGGAAGCACCAAAGCAGCAACCAGCAGCAAGCCTGCCTTCCCTTTCTCTCTTTATATTCCATCCAGGCTATAAACCTATTGATTGCCCCACCCACACCCAGGGTGGGGTTTCCATTATCCACACCCTGAACTCTGCTAAATTAATCAGTGAATTAATTTAGTGCTATGCACCCTTAACCCCAATATCACATTCACTAGATCCAGCCAGTTCTGAAAACCCCCACCTATGAGTGCAAGAGGCTTTGAGGGGACCTCTAGATATAAGCTATAACATCTGGATATAAACCATGACAATGAAGAATCCAATTTATAATCTTCCCTGACCATGTTGCTTTTCATAAGTAACAGGCAATTAAATGATATTGCTAGGCATACAATTCTCCCAGTCTCCATCTCATGCTTTTCTCTGAATTTCCACACTAGTAGTAGATTTCTAAGACTTTATTTAACACTTTGCTGTCTTTTTTTTTTCAAAGTGGCTACTTCATTGTCTTCTATTCTGGAATTCTTAGGGTCCATCAAATGAAAACTAATGGTTGAGCAAGTAATTACTGTTCTTTAATTTAATGGTTAAAAAGTATGTAGATCAGAAATACTGCTAGTGTGTTACATGTCTAAAAATTTCATTCATGTGTGTTTTTGCTGTGGAAAATAAATAAAGGTGAATTTAAAAGACTTCAGAATTTAAGTTAAGGCTAAGAAATGAGATGAATAGTTGAATGTCAGGGATGAGAAAAACTTGTGAAAAGAGATGAACAATAACTGAGACTGATAAGAGTCTGGTAGAATTGACACTATTGGTCCATTTAGATGAGGACATAAACTATAATAAGAATATTTTGTGCATTTTGAAGGCAAGTATGACTACAAAATAAAATCTAAGGTAATGTTACCATAAGAATGCTCAGGGGTTGGGAATAAATGATGCTGTTGTACTATTCCAATTGGCTTATGGTCTGTATTTAACTTCAGTGTTCACCTTATGTTTTTATGAATAGTTTAGGTATCTGTAATTAATGTAATACTAGTAGAAGTCTCATTAATTATATTCATTGCTTTGAAAATTGCCTATAAGGGCATAGAAGAAAAATATGGGTATAGACTCTATTGAGATTTACCAAGAGCCTTTTTAACATAGCAAGCAAACACCTTTTAATTATGACTCATTAGATGCTATAATGATTTCTGGCAGATATTGTTAAGTATAAGAATCTATCTGCTGCCACTTCCTAAGAAAGTCCTGAGGAGCTCATTGTTGACATTAAAAACAGCTATTTCAGGGCTGGGGATTCAGCTCAGTGGTTCCACCACCTGTTTTGCAAGCACAACATTCCAAGTTCAATCCCCGTTACCAAAAAAACCAGCTATTTCAGTAAACTGATGCTTATGATTGCTTATGACAATCAGGTGCATTCACATAAGATTTCACACTCTAGTAAAGGTGTAAGTTGTCCACTTCCTCCTAATTAAAGAACAAAGTCATTCTGGAGATCAGGGAGGTGGAAAGCCTGATGAGAATATGGTAGGACAAGAATTAAGACACAGTTAATATAAACAAACATTTTACAAAGTTTTGCTGAAGAGTGAAGCAGTAAAATGGGGTGATGTTTAAAGAGAGGAAAAGTCTCAAGAGACTAGGTTTTTTATAGAAATGTAGGAGTAATTATGTTGTGTGTTGATGAGAATTATTCAATAGAGAAAGTTTGTTGGTTCATGCTTGTAATCCAGTACTCAGAAGGCTTTTGAGGTAGGATTGCTATGAATTCAAGGCCAGGCTGAGCTACATAGTGAGTCCAGGCCAGCCTGGACTGCATAGCAAGTCCCTGTCTCAAAACAAGCAAAAGTTGATAGAGCTGTAAGGAGAAATATATGACACTGTTACATCTGGAGACATCAACACCCCTCTATCAGAAAAGGACAGGTATAGCAGGTGGAAAATCAATAAGGATATATTGAATTCAACAACACCATCAGTCAAGCACATGTAATGGACAGTTATAGGCTACTTTATCCAATAACAGAAAAGTACAAATCCTTCCTAACCTTACATGGAACATTCACCAAAATAGACCACATTGCCACATGCCTACAACATGAACTTTTATGTCAATGTGGAATAAACTCCCTCCAACATAACTAAATATACCCAACTGTCTTAGTTACTTTTCTCTTGTTGCTGAGATAAAATACCCAACACCCAAAGTTAAGGAGAGAAATATTTATTTGGCTTACAGTTTGTAGAGGTTTCGGTCCATAGTCAGCTGGCTCCAAGGCAGGGTGGCAGACAAGCATCACAAAAGAGAAACAGTTCATGGCAGGCAGAAGGTAACAAAGTAACAAAGGACAACCACAGCTTTTTCTATCCCTTATATCTTATCCAGGCTACATAGGGCAGGTAGCACTCATACCCTTAATCCTAGTGCCCTTGACTCTAGCACTGCACCATGAATCAATTCCAGCATCACACACTCTAGATCCTGCCTCCTCTGAAAAAGCCCCACCTATGACCACATGAGACTTTGGCAGGACCTCTAGACACAAGCCACAACACCAGCATTCCATCCTTTTATGAACAATGGAACTCCATTTTGGGAAATGATGGAAATAACTTTGTTCTTTTATACCTTCACCAAGCATACTGGACATACATGATATTTGGCCACAAGCACTACAACAGACTCTAGAAAGGAAATACATTTAGGGTAGACCAAACAGGCAAGAAGTCTGTGCACCTGTGTGTGCATATGTCTAATAGATGTGGAGGATACAAGAAAGATCATTCCACATGACTTTTCTTCTGTAGGAAGATTAGGCTGATAGGTAATTACTGACTGTCTGTGAGAGCTCTCTAGGGAGATATTATCTCTTTATTCCCTTAGGTATGGCTTTCAATGGATGGCGGCAACACTTTTAAATTAATAGCTGACTTTCATGGTGACATAATAAAGAAGATTTATCATTGTTTTTATACTTCAGATGTTACTTTTGTTTCCCAAAGTGGAAAGGTTTACCTGACGAAGGCAGGTAAGAAATTTACTTTTATTGATGTAAGCACTACATGAAGACTAGGGATTAGAAGACATATGAAATACGTGTCTTATTAATCAACTAGTCCTGTGACCTCAAACCTATTAGGGATGGTGAATTTGTAGAATCTACAAAAAAAGATCCTATGAACAGCCTGAAGAAGGGAAACTGTAGATTCACCACACTACATTCTCATTCTCAATTTCAGTGCTATTTTACTTTTGTAAAATCCAAATAATAATAGATGCTATTTATCAAGTTACAATTGTTCTCAGCCTATTACAAATATCACCTCATTTAATATTCACAACAATCTTGCCAAAGTAGGGAATGTTAACTTACTTTTGCTGATTAAATAGATACAACTAAGGTCACACACACATATAAGAAATAGAGTACATGAATGATCTCAATCTTCTTGATTTGGTAGTCTTGGGATTTTGTTGGTCAAATTTACATAATTCCTATCAGTTTGTTGGCACAACAGCTAACATGGACTGGTCTTACTAACAATTGTCCACTTTTTTCCAATTCAGTTCAATTTTGTTTAGCAGTGTAGAAGCCTAGAATAATAAACGGACGAGGTTCTTAATTTCTTTCTTTTTGTTGTATCAGGAATCAAACTCAGGACCTTGTGCTTTAGAGGCAGGCACATTGCCACTGAGCTAAATCAGCAGCCCACTTAATTCAATTTCTATAGCTCTGTAATCTGCATTTTCATTTTATTTTGTCTGTTATTAAGGCTCTGAGATTTTATTGTGTTGAATTTAATGACGTATTAAGGTTTGTGATGCAAAATATGAAAAAGTTTTACCTCCTATCTTGAGATATGCTGTGTCTCATCTGGGTTCTTTCTCTATTTTTTACATAGTGTGAGTCCTTTCCTTCCTTCCCTTCTTACCTCCCCTATCTCACCACCTCCTTTTTTTTTTTTTTTTTTGGTACCGGGGACCGAACTCGGGTCCTTGCGCTTGCGCAACAGGGGTGACCACCTCCTTTTTATTGCTTCTCCATTACTTCTTCTCTTTTAAAAAATATTTTATTAGTACATGTTTGCAATACATAACGTTCACATTTATCTTATGGGGTAGGCATATGTATTAACATATCTTAATTATTTTTATTCCTCTTCCCCTCCCCTCATGCACCTCTCCCTTTATCTCTGAATCCCTTTCCTATTTAAAAAAAGATCTACCTCTCTACTTCCTATTACAGTGGTAACTCAGTTCACAAACTGGATTCTTTCCATGATTCTGGTTGCAAACCGAGTTGGACGAAAACCAAATCAAATTCAGTGGTTAAGTTCAATGTTGACCTTATGGGGAAATTTGATTTGGTTCTCATCCAATTCAATTTGTGGCCAGAATCATGGAAAGAATGAGTTCATGCACCAAGGTACCACTTTTTTTTAATTATTTATACTTTGAGTTTCTCATATAAGAGAAGTCATGTGATATTTAAGCTTGTGTCTGATTTGTTTCATTGAACATTATTGTCTCGTTATTGTCCATTTTCCTAAAAATGACTCAATTTTATCCTTCTTTATGGCAGAGTAGTACTCCATTGTGTATAAATACCACATTTTCTTCATTCATCTGTTGATTATCTGCTTCCAAGCTTTAGCTATTATGACTTGGGCTGCTATAAACATGGGTATGCATGTATTACTATGTATGTCTTTAACCCTGCCATCAAGAAGGGGAATAGCTAGGTAGAATGTAATTTCTATTTTTAGCTTTTTGAGAAATCTCCATACTGATTTCCATAGTGGTTGTATCAATTTACAATCCCACTAACAAAGCAGAAGTGTTCCTTTTTCCTTACAACCTTGCTACCACTTGCTATTATTTGTTTTCTTGATGATAGTCATTCTGGAGTAAGATAGAATCTGGATATTGTTTTAATTTGCATTTCTCTGAAGGCCATAGATGTTGAACATTTTTTATGTATGTATTGGTCATTTTTACTTCTGAAAGGTGTCATTTCAGTTGCTCTTTTCTTTCTTTTCTTTTCTTTTTTTTTTTTTTTTTTTGTACCAGGGATCAAACTCAGGACCTTGTGCTTGTGAAGCAGGTACGGTGCCACTGAGCTAAATCCTCAGCCCAATTGCCCATTTTTTTAATTGGTTCTTTTATTTGGGGAGGTGTGATTTTTTTTTTGTTAGTTCTTTATAAATTCGAGATATTAGAGAAGTAGCTGGCAAAAATATTGTCCCATTCCGTAGGTTGTCTTTTCACTCTGTTGATTATTTCCTTTGCTTTGCAGAAGCTTTTTAATTTGATATAGTCTCATTTGTTAATTCTTGATGTTATTTCTTATGCAATTGGTGTTCTGTTTAGAAAGTTCTTTCCATAGCTGGGGATTTAGCTCAGTGGTTCTGCTGCCTGCCTCTCAAGCACAAGGTCCCGAGTTTGATCCCCAGTACCAAAAAAAAAAAGAAAGTCCTTTCCTGTGCCTTCAAAAGTTTTATCTATTTTATCTTCTAGCATATATATAGATATCTGTTTTAATATCTATGTCTTTGATCCATTTTTATTTTATTTTGTTGCCTGCTGATAGATATGGATCTAGAATCAATCTCCTGCATGTATATAACCAGTTTTCCCAGCACCATTTGTTAAAGAGGCTATCTTTCCTCCAGCATATGTTTGTGGTCCCTTTGACAAAGGTTAGATGGATTAATGTGCCTGGAAATGTTTCTTCATCTTCTTTTCAGTTTCACTGATTCTCATGTCTATTTTAGTGCCAATACCATGCTGTTTTTAACACTGTAGCTTTGTAGTATACATTGAAATCCAGGATTGTGGTGCCTTCTCCTTTCTTTTTGTTGACCAGAATTTCTTTTGCTATTGTGACCTTTTTCTGGTTCCATATAAAATTAGAATAATTTTTTCTAGTTCTGTATGGAATGATTTTGGTATTTTGATTAGGATTACATTAAATCTATATATCAATTTTGATAATTTGATGATTTTGACAATGATGGTTTTGCCTATCCAGGAACAAGATATATCTTTCCATTTTCTGATGTCTTCTTCAATCTCCTTTTTCAGAGCACTACAGATTTTACTATAGAAGCTTTTCATTTCCTTGGTTAGGTTAATTCCTAAGTATTTCATTTTTCTTAATATTATTATAAATGATAGTGTTTTCCTAATTTCTTTCTCATTAGGTTCACTATTGATTTTTGTTTGTTGATTTTTTGTTTGTTTTTGTTTTGTTTTTGTTTTTTGGTACTGGAGATCGAACTTGGGACCTTTCCCCTGCGAAGCAGGTGATGGAACCACCGAGCTAAATGCCCAGCCCTGTGTGTTGATTTTGTATCCTGCTACATTGCTGAACTTGTTTATTAGTTCTAGGAGTCTTTTGGTGGAAATTTTTGGATCTTCTATGTAGAAAATGATGTCATCTGCAAATGATAATAATTTGAGCTTTTTATTTCCTATATAGTGAATGCTTGACTTATGAACTCAATTCATTCCTGAGGGCTGGTTGCAACTCAAGTTGGTCAATTGAAGGCTCAGGCTCCACTACACAGCCTTCAAAGTCTCTCTCCTGTACACAGGCAGATCTCAGTGTACTTAGAGAGACACTGACCCAGGATTTCTCAATTAACCCCACACAGAAAAGGATGTTGTAATGTTCCTTCCAGAACTCTTTAAATCTGTATCTGAGACCATCTGGAAGCACAATTTAAGACTTTGTTCATAAGTTAAAACTAAAATACTGGTCGTAACCCAAGTTGTTGGCCAGTTGTAACTCAAGGCTTCACTGTACTTATCCTTTTTATTTTTTCTCTTGCCTGATTGCTGTGGTTAAAGCTTTTAGTATTGTATTGAATAGGAGTGGTAAGAGTGGAAATCTTTGCCTTGTTCCCTATTTTAGAGGGAAATCTCAGCTTTTCCTCATTTAATATGATATTCTCAGTAGGTTTATCAAAAATGGCTTTTATCAGGTTGAGATAAAGTTCTTCTATACCTATTTTCTTCAGGGTTTTTATCATGATTGGATGTTGGATTTTTCGAAGGCTTTTTCTGAATCTATCAAGATAATCATGTGATTTTTGCCCTTGCTTCTGTTTGTGTGGTATGTTACATTTATTATTTGCATATATTGAATCATCCTTGCATCCCTGGGATGAAGCCTACTTGGTCATGATGTGTGATCTTTTTGATGATTTATTGCATTCCCTCTGCCATATCTTGTTGAGAATTTTTATGACTATGTTCATTAAAGAGATTGGCCTACAGTTTTCTTTTGTAAGTTGGGTCTTTGTCTGGTTTTGAAATCAGTGTAATGCTAACTTCCAGGAATAAGTTAGGCAGTACTTCTTCCCTTTCAGTTTCACTAAATAGTTTTGGGAGTATAGGCATTGTATCTTCCCTTAAATTCTGGTAGAACTCATTGCTGTGGTAGCAATGAATCCAACAGGGCTTTTTTTAATTCACAGGGTTTTTTTATTATTGCCTCAATATCATTGCCTGTTATTGGATAGTTCCGAATTTTTATGTCTTCATGGTTCAGTTTTCGTAAGTCATATATGTCTAGGGATCTGTCCATTTCTTCAAGATTCTGTGATTAGTTGGAATACAATTTTTCATAATAGTTACTTACTAATGATCTTCTGGATTTCAGCAAAGTCTGTTGTGATTTTGCACTTTTGCCTTGTAATTGTATTGATATGGCTCTTTTCTTTCCTTCTTTTTGGTAAGTTTGGCTACATGTTTTTCTATTTTGTTTATTCTTTCAAAGACCCAGCTCTTCAATTCATTGATTCTCATTCAGTTCATTCTGCTGTTCTTTGTTTGTTTGTTTTGCCTCTATTTCATTAATTTCTGCTCTGATCTTTATGATTTCCTTCCTTGTACTAGATTTGGATTTGGATTGTTCTTGATTTTCTAGTATTTTGAGGTATATTATTAGGTTATTTATTTTTATTTATTTCCTCACTCTGTTTTTCTAATATGAGCATTCACAGCAATCAACATCCCTCTTAAAACTGCTTTTGTTGTGTTCCATGGGTTCTAGTATGTGGTATGACATTATCATTGAATTCTAGGAACTGTCTAACTTCTTTTTTTCACCTAGAGGTCACTTTATTAAGCAGCAAAATAATTCATATCACTCAAATTCAGCTGAAATCAAGGCATAAGAAAGCTGCTGCAGACAAAAAAGAGGCACAATTCTAGGTGTACTACAATCCTGTTTCCACAACTCAGGCCACTGTCATATAAGCTTGATCTGAGTGAGGAGTGGCAGGTCTTAGTGATAATTACAGCTTTCCTTACCAAGGCTAGGTTTAAGGGGCAGAGCTCTCCTTCACACAGGCTCTGGGGATTGAATCCAGGGGTTTCACAATGAGCTACATTCCCAGTCTTTTATTTTTGAGACAAAGCCTAATTTACTAAATTTCCCAGGCTGGACTCAAACTTGCAATCTTCCTGCATCACCCTCCCAGAGTGCTGGGATTATAGGTGTGTACCACCACACCCAGATCCTATTTCTATTTCTTTAATAAAGAGAACTGGGAAGGCAGGAAAGATTCAACTATTTTTAAAAGAAAAGGGACAGGGATTTAGCTCAGTGGCACCCTGCCTGCCTCATAAGTCCAACGTCCTCAGTTTGATCCCCATACAAAAACAAAAAGACAAACTGATGGGTACACTGAGAGACCAGGAAGGCCTGACACATGCTGCCACAGTAGAGCAGTGCTATATCATTAGTTTGGGCTGCTCTGATGGATACTAAAAAGGGGCTCAATAATATAATCTTATGCCAAAGAGGCCAATAGGATTCTTGAGGGAGATCACAGCTCACCTGCTAGAGAGATTGATGATGAAGGCAAAGACAAAGATGAAACTAAAACGGTTAAACAGACTCAGACATCTGAGGTATATGGTGCTGAAGGTCCCAAAAATGTAAGATCTGATGTTTCTGATCAAGAGGAAGATGAAAGTGATGGATGCCCAGTGTCAATTAATTTGTCTAAAACAGAAATTCAGGCTTTAACAAATTATGGAAGTGGAGAAGATGAGAATGAGGATGAAGAAATAGAAGAATTCAAAGAGAGCCCTGTAGATGTCCAGACTTCACTTCAAGCTAACACTGAAACTATAGAAGAAAATGAACATGATGATCAGGTCCTACAACATGAACTTGAAAAAACTGCAGAAAACACGAAGATCCCATCAGAACAAGAACACATTAGTGAAGATGACCAAGATAGCTCTCCTATGAAGTCCTGTTATCTCAATATCTTAGAAAATGAGCAACCTTTAATTAGTGCTGCCCACAAGGACTCGCTTACTACTGTTGATTCATCTCAACAGCCTAACCCTTTGCCATTACCTTTAACTGAAATTGAAACCTTAGTGCCTAGAGTCAAAGAAGTTAAGTCTGCTCAGGAAACTCCTGAAAGCTCACGGGCTGGAAGTCCCGATACTGAGTCTCCAGTGTTAGTGAATGACTATGAAGAAGAATCTGGTAACATAAGTCAAAAGTCTGATGAAGAAGACTTTGTGAAAGTTGAAGATTTACCACTTAAACTGACAATATATTCAGAGGCAGATCTTAGGAGGAAAATGGTAGAAGAAGAACAGAAAAACCATTTATCTGGTGAAATATGTGAAATGCAGACTGAAGAATTAGCTGGAAATGCTCAGACACTAAAAGAACCTGGAAAGCAAAGCAGAATACCATGTGGAGAATCATTTACAGAACCTAAGTCTTGCCCTTATGAATGACATCACTGAGTCCCTTCAGCTGGTTTTGCCTATAAACAGCAGCATCAGTGATGGCATTGTAGGACCCTGGAGTTAAGTTGTGTCAAAGGCTTCTGGAATTCAGTTGACTCGGCAACCAAGAGAGTGGGGTGACAAGTAAGGTTATATTTAAAAAATGGTTTGCAGGATGATAATTATGTATCTTTGGACACATCTGTTGACTTCTCTACCGTTGGTCTCTAGCTTGTAGTTCCCCAAATTGGTCATACTGTTGCATATTTCCTTGCTTCATATATACTGTTTGTCAGTGAAGCCATGTTTTTCCTTCATGTGTCAAACTCCTACTGATTCTCTCTCCTCTTCCGCTCCCTTTCCCCGCAATTTTCTCTCTCCTTCCCTTCCTCCCTCCAGCCACCAGTACTGGGTATTGAACCCAGGGCCTTCACACTGAGCTGCATTCCCAGTCCTGTCCCCTTTTGTTTTTCACTTTGAGACAGGGTCTCTTGCTAAGTTTCTCAGGCTGGACCTGAACTTGTGATCCTTCTGCCCTAGTCTCCCAGAGTGCAAAAAAGAAAAAAAAAATTAAAAAAAAATAAAAAGGGGCTCAAACTTATTTTGGGTTGAGACAATTACTACACATGGGCCAAAAAAGACTAAACTGGCCACAAATTAAAAATCTTAGCAGGACGAGATCTCTTCTGAGTGTCAATACTTTATTTTGGTGTAAAGATGGGAAGCTGGAAAATACACTGTATTTAAAATTTGCTTGGTTCCCCCTCACATGTGGAAACCCCCTCCCCCGACCAAGCTAATCTGTTCAAACTCAAATACTTAAAAATTACAGCAGCAAAACAAAAGCATGGAAAAAAGAAAACCAGATGAGAAGGTAGCCTGGGCCAGTAGTGACACTTGGTATGGATGACTGAGGTGCTGAGCAGGAGCTTCTGTTTCTGTTTTTTCCTTTTCTTTCCTCCTTTTTCTTCAGAGAGGGGATCTGAAGTAGCTGGTGTGTCCAGTTTCATGAAGCCTGCTTCAATAGCTTGGCTGAAAGAATTCTGGAAACTGGATACAGGAACACGGTCAGAGTTATCACTCTCCCCATCACTGTCCACAGGGGCAGGAGGAACTAAGCTATTCTCATCTTTCTTTGGAGCAGTTTTGGGCCACACATCTGCTTTTGCTTTTCCAACCCACAGCATCTGGGCAAAGGAAGGGAAGGGAGAGTCTTCTTCCAGACTTCCAACACAGAATGAGGGACTGCTCTGACTGGCAGGGGGTGACAGAGGGGTCAGCAGAAAGTCTGCATGAGAACCTGGACTTCTGCTAAGAGGAGAAAGGAAGAGGGCTCCATGACCCTCAGTGCTGGTAGGACCCAAAGCAGAATCAGAAGAGCAGGTATGAGTTGAAGGCAGGAAGCTGCTGTAGATTCTCCAGGGGAATGTGGACCTTCAGATCCTGTTTCTTTTTCTCCTCCATCTCAATCCTAAATTCTCGGCAACATTCCTCCCAAGCCTTCTTCTGGCACTGATGCTTCCTCTTCTCAGTATCATCTGAGAACATCTCTAGGGTTTCCTTAGAGACCACAGGAGGCTGCAGAGCCAGTTCACAGATGCTGAACTCACAGGTGAGTGGCAACTGAGAGAGATATCTATGACACTGTAGAACATCCTCAGACATGGAGTACCCAGCGATTTCCACCACAGTCACTGAGATCTTCTCTCCAGGCTCCGCTCCAAGCTGCCATACTCTCACACAAGGCAGCGCACATTGATGCGGTGCAGGAACATGTGCTGCCCATCCTCCATTTAGTAAAAGTAGTAACAAGGTAAGATGCTCAGGTGTGTGAAGCCAGGCTTAGTGACAGGTTCTTGCTGGCTGGACTCAATACAAACAGTCCCCTCCCCAAGATTGTCATCTGCTAACTCTGAGTCATCACAGGTCTCTGACAAACCCTCAGGCTCTGGTTCAGACACTGCTTCCTCCTCTTCTACCAGAGGGAGAGCAAGAGGGCGAGGAGAGTCCAGAGAAGAAATTTCTGTGGTTTCTTCATTAAAGGCAGACAGATATTCTAGCACACCCTTCCTGGGTTGAAAAACAGACTTTTTTGCCAAGGGAGCCATCAGCACTAGTTGTTCCAGAGCAGTAACAACACCAGGGACCTCCCCTCTGCTTTCAGCCAATCCTGACAGAGCCTCTTCCCAAGTTTTGAGCTCCTGGATAGCTGCCTCAACAAAGCACGACCCAGGAGTGTGCTTCTCCTCTGCCAGTTGTCGCTCCAGGGCTACTTTCTCTTGCAGAACAACTCAATGCAGCACCTGCTTCTTAGAGGCCAGCAGAAGCTTGGAGTACTGGCTGTGCTGTTCATCTCCTAGATGAATAGGATGGTCTACATTCATCCACTTGGACTTGGGCAAGGCCACCAATACTCCTTTCTCCCTTTTCATCAGCTGCATTGTAATGTTATCACCAACAACATACTGGCATGACTCTGTTGCAACAACACTCTTGAGATCCTTCTTATGCATAGAACTGTAAGAGATGGGACATTTACTCCAGGTCTTCTCACTCAGTGAAAGATAATGCAGGATGGATGCCCAGCAGAAGATGTCTCCACAATGGGTTATCTTGGCTGCAGTGGGTGGATAGAGGCATATTGGACAAGACGGCACTTCATGGCTACAGATACACACTTGTTCCACAAAGTCCCAGTTGACTAAGGTATCAGAATCAGCAAAACGAGCTGTATAGTCTTGGTCGTCAGACACCACAAATTGGCAGTTGGCCTGTAGAAAGAGTTCCTTATTAAAAGGCTTATGTCCGCACTTGTTTCTTTTTCCCCAGCTGCCATGTTCACTGCCTTCAAAGTGACCTGCCTGGCCACGCAGTTCAAAAGTGAAATTCAACAAGTGGTTCAAGTTTATCTTCTTAGGGCCAGAGAATTGGGCAGGGCTAAACTCTGCCCGTTGAGCCTCTGCTACAAAGATGAAAGAAATGTCAGGGTGTACTTCAGTTTTCAACAAAAGCCAGCTAGATCATTTCTCAGTCCCAGTTTCCCCTGTCTAACTTCTTCCTTGATGCCTTCTGTGACCCATTCAGTCTTCAGGATTGTCTTATTTAATATTCAGCTATTTGTAAAATTTCTGTGTTTTCTTTTGTGTTTGATTTCTAGTTTCAGTGCACTATGATCTGATAGTAAACATGGGATGATTTTAATTATTTTATATTTATTTAAGAAAGCTTTATGGACTAGTATGTGGTTGATTTTGGAGAATGTTCTGAGTGCTGTTGAGAACAACGTATATACTGTTGTAGTAGGGTAAAACACTGTAGGTATCTATTAAGTCCATTGGTTTGAAGGTGTGGTTCCCCTCTGATATTTGTTAAGGTTTGCTTAGTTGATCTGTTTGTGAAAATGGGGTATTGATGTTCCCCACTATTATTGTATGGGTGTCTGTTTTCTTTTTTATGTCCAGTAGTGTTCGTTTTATGAAGTTGTGTGCCTTAGTATTAGGTGCATATATTTATAATTGTTATCTCTTCCTGTCGATCTCTAAACTACTGTGTAGTGACCTTCTTTTACTTTTCTGAGCAGTTTTAGCTTGAAGTTTACTTTGTCTAAGGGTAAAGTTGCTATCTCTCCTTGCTTTGGGGGTCTTGATGCATGGAATATTGTTTTTCATCCTTTGGTTTCTTTTCTTTTCTTTTTAGTCTATGAATTTCTTTTTTTTTATTAGGTGAGTCTCTTATATGGAGCAAAACATTTAGTTTTGTTTTTTGTTCCAATTTGCTAATCTGTGTCTTTTAATTGGGAAGTTGAGGCCATTTTCATTAATAATTGTTTCTGAAAGGTATTGATTTATTCCTGTCATTGTATTATCTTTTGGCTGTTGACTCCTTTTTTTTCATTTTTGTTTAACTGCTCACCCTGCTTGATGGATTTGTTCCATAAGACTTTTTGGATTTGTTGGCTTTAATGTCTCTGTCTGGGACTTTCCTGAGTATTTTTTGAAGTGTTAGTTTGGTGGTAATGAATTTCTTAAGATGCTCTTTGTCTTAGAATGTCCTTATATCTCCATTGATTTTGAGAAATAGTTTTGCATCATATATTAGTCTGGGTTGAAAGTTATTTTTTTTAGGGCTTGAAATGGTCAAGCTCTCTTGACCATTAAAGTTTGTGTTGAAAAGTCTGCTGTAATCCTAATAAGTTTACCTTTGCAAATTATTTTTTTACTTTTCTCTAGCAGCTTTTGAGATTCACTCTTTGTGTTGGACTTCTGGATTTTGACACTGATGTTTTTGGAGAGCTTCTTTTCTTAAGTATAAGAAAAGAACATTTAAAATCTTTTTAATACCAAAATACTCATACATAATTTCCCCTCAAGTGGTAATTCTCAGTCTCTATTTCAGTATATTTACCTGCCCAAAGAAAGGGTGAATTTCAAGTTTGAAAATCTAACTATGAAATCTTGTGATAGCACTTAGTGTTCCTAGAAGGAATCTGACCTTTCATCATGTGGAGTTGAGACATAATAGGTACATTGAACATGTTGGATTTCTGACAAGGCATTTTACATCTTAGCGGAACATGGTGACACCATGATGCTGAGCAGACAAAGTATGTTACTCTCCCACTTGACAGTTACCAATATCTTACTTGGAGCCCGAGACACTTAGCAACTGGAAGCTGTTTGCAGTATCTGTAACTTCTAAAAATCAGGTAGTTCTGGCAGGCAGGCACTCATCAGCTTGGTTCAGATGCCAAGGCTGATACTTCAAAGGCATCAGAAATGCCAGTCTGATTGTTCCAGGGACCTGCAAACCCTGGGTGATGTCACAGAGAGAGGAGAGACAGCTGGGCCCTCACAATCTTCCTGCCAGAGGCCCTTTTCCACAGTGACCACATTACAACTGCCTGGCTGGATGCACTCCTGTGCCTGTGCACCATGTGCCACATGCTGCCAGTATGGCCATAGACAGACAACTTGACTCACATAGGGTACTGTCTTCTGTGCATGTAAGGACCTTCTGTTTTCATCATAATTACTTGTCATTCTCAACAAAAGCATTTAAAAAAATGTCCAACATCCCCAGCCATTAGAAAGATGCAAATCAAAACAACGCTAAGGTTCCATCTTACTCCAGAAAGTATGGGTATCTTCAAGAAATCAAAAAATAACAAATTCTGCTGTGGCTGTGGTGAAAAAAGAATCCTACTGCATTGGTGGTAGAAAGGTAAACTACTACAGCTATTATGAGTATCAGTATGGAGATTTCTCAAAGAACTAAAATTTAAAATTTCATATGACCCAGGTATCCCCTTACTACATATCTTCCCCCGAAGAGCTTAAGACATTATACTACAGCAAAACATGCACACCAATGTTTATAGAAATTTATAATAGCAAAATCTTGAAAATAGTCTGTATACCCATTAGCAGATGATTGAATAAAGAAAATGCTGGATCTATATATAATGGAATACTACTCATCTATAAAGAAAGACAAATTTGAGACATTTGTAGGAAAATAGACACACCTGGAAAATATAATGTTGACTAAAAATAAATCAGAAACACAAACTTGAATACCATATAGTATCTCTCATCTGGTTAAGGCAAAGTACAAACTAAGAGAAAATAAAGGAAGGATAGGATGAGACAAGGGGATGGATCTCTTACAGATGGGAAGGGGTCCAAGGGACCAAGGGCAAAGGGGGAGGGGGAGGGGATGGGGAAATAGATAAACTGAAGATATACCATGAAAAAGGTCCTAATAACCTCAATGAATGTTGACATTATATGCCACAAACATGAACTAAAATTAATAATATGAACAAAAATGAAAAGGGGACTAGAAAAGAAGGGAGAGAGAGGGAGGCAAGGCGATTAAAAAAAAAGAAACAAGCTGTATTATTTACATGTACCAATTCCCCAAAATGTTCATAAAATGGCCCTAGCCCTGAGGAGGAGAGCCGACCCCAGAAAAGAGGAGGTGAAACTTCTGGGCCGCGGTACAACCACCCCCAGCGCGGAGGAGCTGAACCACACAGGCACGAGCAGCACACATCCCTCACCTCGCCCTGCCCTGTTGAAATGAAAAGACACATAAACAAGTCTCAAAACCCTACTTCCAGATCAACTAAAGCAACCCCAAAGGGAAACAAGATGGAACAATCTGATACTGAAACACCTGAACTCCCTGAACTGGTAACAAAAGAGGATCTGGAAAAAAATGAAATTAGAAATAATTTCTCAGATAACAGCAGAGATTGTTCCCATAGAGCAAGACATGATTAATAAATCTAGAGAGGACACAGATTAAAAAAAATAGAAGAGCTGAGGAATATGGTGGAATCCCAACATAAGAAACAAATGGGATCCATAAAACAGATGCAAACAGATTTCCAGGACATCAAAAACTCCATTGAAAGTTTACACAGCAGAATGAACCAATGTGAAGACAGAATTTCAGATATAGAAGATAAGATTGCAATTAGCGAACAGGAAAAGAAAATTTTCTTTAAAATAGTAAGGGACCACCAGAAATCAATCCAGCAGCTGCCAGACCATGCAAAGAAGAATAACATAAGACTGATCAAAGTCAATGAAGAAATAGGAGAGAGTGGACATGACATTAAAAAAACTGTTCACAGACATGATGGCAGAAAAATTCCCAAGCAGGGGGAAAGAGCTTGACATACAGATAAGTGAGGCATAGAGGACTCGAACCAGCCTTAAACAAAAAAAAATCTACACATAGTCATATAATAGTTAAGATTCCAGAAACCCAACAGAAGAGCAAAATTCTACAAGCAGTAAGAGAAAAGAATCAAATCATATACAAAGGAAAGCCCATCAGAATCACAGCAGACTTCTCAATGCAAACCCTCAAGGCAAGAAGAGTTTGGAGTGGCATATTACAAGCCCTAAAGGATAACAGCCTCCAACCCAGATTGCTGTACCATGCAAAACTAACTTTCAAAATTGATGGAGAAATAAGATACATTCATGACAAAGAGCAACTTAGGAACTTCATGAATACCAACCCAGCACTCTAAAAAATTTTAGACAATATCCAGGAAAAGACAATGAGGATCACAACCACAGGAAGCCCAGCAAAATGAATCCATCGGCCATGACAAGAAATTGAATGCAAAGGAGGAGAATCCAACAAAAAGAAAAAAGTCATGACAATGATAAGCCATTGTGTATCAGTTATAACCATCAATATTAATGGCCTCGATTCACCAATCAAAAGAAATAGACTGGCAGAATGGGTCAAGAAGCAAGATCCAACAATATGCTGCATACAAGAAACACACTTAATTCAAAGGAAA
>NW_004624734.1:11065944-11113692 GCF_000247695.1 Heterocephalus glaber
TGATCTGGAAGTCTGTTTTTGAGGCTTGTTTATGTGTCTTCTCATTTCCACGGGGTGGGGGGTGCTTCTGGCACCCACGCAGCTCACCTTCTCTTTCTCTGCCCTGGGAGCTTGGGATGGCATCAGGGGAGCTTCCTTCCAGATGCTGGGACCAGCTGAGCTTCTCCACCCTAGGAGCCTGGGATGGAGGTGGGGAGCTTCCTTCTGGGTGCTGGGACCAGCTCACCCTCTCTGCCCTAGGAGCCTGGGATGACAGTGGGGGATCTTCCTTCCAGGTGCTGGGACTGGCTCAGCTTCTCTGCCCTTCTCTGCCCCCTCCCCTCCCTTTAATTTCTTGCCTTGCCTGATGCCTTTGCTCTGTTGGGCCTCATAGAGTTGTGACCTTTATTGTCTTTTTCTAGGATATTGCTCAGAATTATTTGTATGGCTGGTTCAGTATTCATGAAGTTTCTCAGCCATTCTTTCTCATGGAAGTATCTTATTTCTCCATCAATTTTGAAAGATAGTTTTGCAGGATACATCAGTCTAGGTTGGAGATTGTTTTCTTTAAGGGCTTGAAATACCTCACTGCAGGCTCTCCTTGACTTGAGGGTTTGTGTTGAGAAGCCTGCTGTGATTCTGATGGGATTTCCTTTGTTTGTGATTTGTTTCTTTTCTCTAACTGCTTGTAGTATTTTGTTCTTCTGTTGGGTTTCTGGGATCTTGATTATTATATGTTTAGGTATAGATTTTTTTTTGATCATGGCTAGTTGGAATCCTACATGGCTCATTTATCTGTATGTCAAATTCTTTTGCTCTGTTTGGAACTTTTCTGTCATTAATTCTGTGAACAGGTTTTTTTATGTCATTTGTACTTTCTCCTGCTTTTTCATGGATTCCTACCAGTATTATATTCTTCTTGGTGCCATCTAGGAGCTGTTGGATCAATTTCCCATGGTCCCTTGCTATTTTTAAGAGATCTCTCTTTTTGTGGACACTGACCACCATCCTGTCTTCTATATCTGATATTCTGTCTTCAGATTGGCTCAGTCTGCTATGAATACTTTCAATAGAGTTTTTAATATCCTGGATATCTGTTTGAATCTGTTTCATGGATTCCATTTCTTTCCTATGCTGGGCATTCATGGCTTCCTCATGGTCCTGAACTCATCTATTTTTTTTTATCTGTTTCTGTTCTAGAGTCTCTAATCATGTCTTTCATTCTGCTCACCATCTCTGTAGTTATCTGGGAAATTATTTCTGTTTTGAATTTTTCTAGTGCCTCATTCATCTGTTCTGTTACTTCCTGTGCTATCATTTCAGGATGTCCAGGTTGTTGATTATCAGACTTTTCCACCTTGTTTCCCACAGAATTTGCCTTTGGTGAGCTGGCAGTCTGGGTCTGTGCCTTGCTTAAATGTCTTCTCATTTCTGTTTTTGTTGGTGGTGCTGTTTTTGGTTTAATTCCTGGGTTGATACTTCGATATTGCTTATTGTAAGTATCTTTGTTGCTTGTATTTAGAACCCTTATGGAATGATTGCTTTTCAGAGATGTCTTCCAGATATAGCTGGTCTTTAGGTTTTGAGTCTCTAATGACTCTGAGGCAATCTCATTTTCATTATAGCAGGAAGGACAACTGATTAGATCAATCACAACATCTTGGCCCAAGTGATACAATCAGCAACAACAATAGCATCAAGCACAGCTTAGAAAATGACAATTTGTGGTAGTTATTAATATATCACCTTTCACCATGTGAATTAAATCAAGATTGAGATCCAGCCCAAAATGTGTGTATAGTGAATAAACTCTTCAATATAGCAACTTTACCCTTCAGGATGGGGAATTAGAAGGAGTTGGGGGGGAGGATAGATAGGTAGAAGGATAGGGAAAGGTTAGAAGTGAGGCGAGAGGACACAGAAAGATCACACAAACTCTAGGAAACTGTTGAAGACAAGACGAAAAGAAAGAGTGAAAGAACAAAGGCTTCTCCAGGCCTTTGGTGGTGGAGTTGGTTCTGTTCCGGAGCATGCTCAGGTCAGGGGTGGGGGTGGAGAGGGACCCGGGCTCACAGCCACGCCCCTTCTCCCCCATCACCCTGCCCCCCTCTGCTGGCCCTGAGACTGTGTCCCAGTGCACCTCAGCAGCTGGCCAAGCCCAGAGCTCCTGCTCACAGGTGTCAGCAGGGCCCCAGGGTGCAGCCCAGCTCAGCCTCATGGTGGGATTCAGGGCCAACTGGCCCAGCGGCTGCCTGCCCTCCTTCATGCTGGTGGTGCTCCTCATGGTGATCATCATCTTCACCTTCAGCTACTAGAGCATCTCTTCCTGCCACATCCACCTCCAGGAGGAAATAGCCAAGCTGCAGGCCCAGGTCCAGCACACCGAGGTGGCCTGCGGGCATCTGGAGAAGTGCAACTCCAATCTCCTGCTCCTGGTAGACATGCACAAGAAACAGATCGACCAGAAGGAGGCCGACTATGACCGCTTCAGTAGCCGGCTGCAGGCCAGGGAGGGCCTTGGAAAGAGGTGCAGGGATGACAAGGTTAAACTACAGAACAACGTATCATATCAGATGGCAGACACACATCATTTAAAAGAGCAACTTGCTGAGCTTCGCCAGGAGTTTCTTCGACAAGAAAATCAGCTTCAGGACTGTAGAAAGAACAACACTTACCTTGTGAAGAGATTAGAATATGAAAGTTTTCAGTGTGGATAGCAGATCAAGGAACTAAGAGCACAGCATGAAGAAAATGTTAAAAAGTTAGCAGATCAGTTTTTGCAAGAACAAAAGCAAAAGGCCCCCCAAGGTTCAATCTGATGGAAAAGAATTGGGTATAAGCAATCATGTAGTACCTAAAAATATTCCAAAAGTAGATGAGAATGCTGCAGATAAGAATGAAGAACCTCAAGTAATCATATTCCATGTGGAAAAGAGTAAATCAAATGAGATGGTGATACAGGGATGCCTGGAGTAGAAGAAAATGACCTAGCTAAAGTTGATGATCTTCCCACCTCTGTAAGGAAGCCTCCTGTTTTAGTTTCTCAACATGAAAATCATCAGAAAATCTCCCATCTTCCAACTACACAACCTCTCTCCCCAAATATGGGACTAGTTTCTCATGTAAACCACAGTAACAACCCAGGTACTTCAAAACAGAACCCTTTCAATCCTCTTCAGCATTTAAATCCTGGATCAAACTTGGAGAGTGAACCCAGAATTCAAATGGATATACTAAAGCAAGCCACCAAGGATAGAGTTGGTGATTTCCACAAATTGAAGCAAAATGATGAACTAGAGCTTCAGATGGATTCTGCAGACTATGGAAGCAGTGTTTCAATGATGTCCTTTAAATCCTAAAGGAAAACTTCACAAAACCTAAAGTGCTATAAAATGAAATCATTTTTACTTTGTCATTTTTCACTTTTGTTGTAAAGATCAGTTGTATCAGTTGTAAAGATACACTGAGGTAGATTGAAGGAAAACCTTTAATGAAGGAATGTACCCGTGTACATATGTGAACTTTTTCATATTGTATTATCAAAGCAGAGACTTTTGGTTATGATACAATTGATCCAAAAATGGTTAATCTTTGCATTTAAAGCAAACTAATGTATATTTCACATTTTATTAAGCTTCATTTTTTCCATAAATAGCAAGAGAACCTGGTTGCACAGATTTTATGTTGCACATAGCATAACCACAGTAAAAGCAGTTACTCAGCTGCAAAGGTTTTCTACACTAATGTATTCTTCTGAGCCCAACAGATATTCTATTCTGGCTGCCCTTCATTTCATGCTCTTCCAGGAGTTATGCCTAGAATAGTGACATAAATGAAGGGAAACTGGGTGCCAAACATGTGCAACATGTATACAAAATTACCTTCCTACGCCTATTTCACATAAGTGCTGATGTGTCTGGGCAGATTAGCTTTCAGTTGAAGACTCATGAAAGTTGAGATAACCTTCAAAGACATAAATATTTATGTTATTTTTATTTAGTATGAAATTGTTGAATGCATTTTCATTTTTTTCCCATAATACCAGTACTGTTTAACTATAGTCAGCACTGACTAAAGTTTTATTTTCACAGTTGCATTGGAGAAGATATTCATGATTTTAATGCCAGGTCCTGAAAGGGGCTAAATCTACCTTGAAATGAATCGGCAGTCAGGATTTCAAAGCCTTCCTGAAAGTTTTAGTGATTCTCTTTGACTATGTATTTTTCAGAAATACTACACAAGAAATTTTAATAAGTTTTTATTAATGCAAAAATAAGGATAGAAGTACAGTGAAGTATAGCTGTTTTATAAAAATAGCTTAAAGTTTGTAATAAAAAGGAATTTTTATAATTACTATGTTAAGATACCATCAACCTCATATTTGCTAGACTTAAAACAAAATTATTTTAAATACATTTTGTCTTTTTTGACACTATTCAATAGAATGTGTAAGCTAGTTAATCCTTGTTTTCTGATTAAAGCACTTATACATCTTATCCCATGCCCCCACAAACAAAAGGTGTGGATCATGAAGGAAATTTAAGGTTGTTAACTCTGTTTTTCAGAAGGTCTACTGTTAATTCTCTCTATATGTGAAATATTGGGCTGAAAGTATCTCTGAGTGATAAAGCACTTGCCTGCTTGGTCCCCAGTACCACAAAACAGGAAAACAAATGTGAACTCCCCCTGCTTCCCATGCCCAGGTTCCAGTCATAATTGAAACTTGTATAAGTTCACTTGTTGAGGTGCAAAATTTCTTTGACTTCAGTTTGAAGTTAGTGACCAGAAAAAGATGTAGTAATTGACTACAATTTTTCTACCATATTACAGTAAATAATTTATGCCTTCATTATCAGTAGGATAGGCCTACAATGAATAGATATTAACAGTTCACAGAATTTTTAAATAGAGTTAAATGGAAGTCGTATACATCCTTTGGGAATTAGCGTGGGGAGATAAATCTAAAAATATTTCTAGTAATACTTCATATTTAATATTCTAAAATCTTTGCAAATGAAAACCGTAAGATTACTGGCCTTAGTTCCTTTGACATAAAAAGCAGTCACTTGGTTATGTGACAGCTGTTACTTAACAGCAAAATTTCTTCAATTAGCAGCTTAGGCATTTTACAGACTAAAAAATCTTAGACCAATGGATAATATTTTTGACTTTATTAACACATTGTAGTGCTATAAAACACTATGTGAATCTCTTTAAAATCTGACATTCTACAGTCTGTAATAGACCTGCTGTTTTTTTAATGTTTTACTTCTGCCTTAAGATTTAGGTTTTTTATATGTATTTTTGCCCTGAATTACATGTTAATTTGATGGGAACTCTGCTTTTAAAATCATCACTTACTGGTTCGAATAAATTAAAAATTAAACTTAAAAAAAAAAAAAGAACAAAGACAAGAACGGAACAACCTAACAGCAATAGGGAAGCTAGAAACTGTATTCACTTTCCTTTAAAACTATTGACAACTGGAAGAAGGAAAAAGAGAGAAGAAAAGAAAAAGAAATCTGAATTAGGGCAGGAACAGGAACAAAAAGAGAGATAATGAACAATGTGGGAGAGTGAGAGAGTGAAAGAAAAGAAAAAGAAAATTTGCAAAAAGTAGAAAAAAATTTTAAAAGATAAAAAAATAATTTTTAAAATAAAAAGTAAAAATGAAGGGCCTCCTTCAGGGTCTCTGCTGTCACAATAGAAAATGTGGGCAGCAGTGTTCAGATCTAAGTCAGTTAGTCTCAGCAAGTCAGCAGCAGATCCCTGAGATTCAGGCTGATTTCTGGCTGCAAGGCCCAAGCTCCCTGACCTCCTGCAGGGTTGAACTGTGCAAGGTTCTACTGCAGGTTGCAGCTGCCCTTCCCCTGAAGATAGTCCAGGTTTCGATGGGAGGTTGTGATCCCTCCAACTTACCAACTACGGTGGTCTGGTATGCCTTTATTGCAGAAATTTTCTTCACTTTTCCAGTGGGCTTCAGTCTTCATCAGGGAGCCTGAGAGAGGCCCTCTTTCTGTTGTTCACTTCTACTCTATCTTCTGGAACTCAGAACAATGGCCTTTCTGACCCCTTGTGCCTCTGCAGTGTGGATCCAGGTACCGGGCATCCTGGAGGCTAGAGGTGGAGGGGGGAGATGTGCTGCAGGCACCTGCATGGCTCCACTCCTCACTGAGAGGCCCAGGGTGGGGGGCATATTTTATTCCTTTTAATGGCTAAATAATACTCTATTGTATGGATATACCACATTCTGTATATCCATTCATCAGGATATTTGGATTGATGGACATCAAGATATCTTGGGGGCCAGGGATTTAGTTCAGTGGCACTGCACCTGCCTCACAAGGGCAAGGTCCTGAGTTCAATCCCCAGTACCACAAAAAAAAAAAAAAAGATATCTTGGGACTGGTTCTAACAGCCAAAGTGAAGTAGACAGTGTTTTTTCTATATTTTGGCTATTATGAATAAAGCTATTGTGAACATCAGTGTACAAATTTTGGTGTAGAAATATGTTTTCAGTTCCCTTGGATACATACCTAGGAGTCTAAGTGCTAGGTCATATGATAACTCTATGTTTAATATCTTGAGGATCTGCCAAACTGTGCCTGTACCAATTTATATTCCCATCGTATGGGGTTTATTTCTTCACAGCCTTACCAACGCTTACTATTGTCTGGCTTTTTTATTTCAGGTATCCTAGTGGGAGAAAAATAGTGATTGTGATTTCAATTTCTATTTCCCTAATGACTATGATTTTGAACATCTCAACACATTTCCAGTGGTACCTTGGTTCATGATCTCAATCCTCTCCAAGATTCTGTTTATAATCCAAACTGGACAAGAACCAAATCAAATTTCTCCATAAGATCAACATTGTACCTAACAACTGAATTTGATTCAGTTTTCATCCAAACTGGTTTGTGACCAGAATCATGGAAAGAACTGAGAATCATAGAATTGTGGAAATCATGAACTGAGATACCACTGTATTTGCCATTTGTATATCTTTTTGAAGAATATCTACCCTTTCCCTATTTTTATTTTAGGGTTTTTTAATTGTTGGGTTCTAAGTATATCATGCATTATGAATAGGATGTCTTTATCAGACGTATGATTTGCAAATATTTTCTATCATTTTACAAGTTATCTTTTCACTTTTGTTTTTTTTATAGTGCTGGAGATAGAACCCAGGGACAAATGCTCTACCACTAAGTTGCACTGCCAGCCCTATGTTTTTCCTTTATTTATGGTGCTCTTTGAAACACAAACATTTTTAATTTTGATGAAGTCCAAATTATCTGTTTGTTTTGTTATTGCTTGTGTTTTTGGTTTCATATCCAAAAAAATTCTTGCCTAATCCAAAGTCATGAAGATTTACCCTTGTGTTTCCTTTAAAGTGTTTTATAATTTTTCTACATGTTTTCTTATTTTTGTTGGTTCATTGATCACTGGACATTGGTTTATTGGTTCATTGGTAGAGTTTTAATTATATAATGCAACTACCAATTATGTAGAGGAAAAAGCTGAAAATTCAATAATCCAACAGGCAAGGGAGATCTACACATACCTAAACAATGTTCAAGTAGGACTTTTCTAGATTATTCGGTTACATTTAGTTAGTGAGGTAATCTTGGATATCTGATTAGATATAACTAGAATGGGAAAAATACTGATTATCTCCAAGACAAGAACAACTGGGCTTTGGAGTATGTTTTTAATGCTATGATTACAGGGGACTGTAAGACAGACCAAGATATGAAACATTTTCAGTATTCCAGAAAATTCCTGTGCCACTTTTCTGTCTGTGCATCTCTACGGGTAGCCATTTCTCTGACTCCTAACACCATAGATTAGTTTTACCTGCTTTTGAAGTACATAGAAATGAAATTATACAGTGTATATTCTTTTGTGTCTGACTTTTGTTGGTCAACATTATGACTGTAGGATACCTTTGTACTGTTGTATGTATTCATATATTTTTACTGCTGCATACATAGTCGTCTGTTGTGTGAATATATTACGTTTATTCATTTCACTGCTTATGGATACATTTTCATGTGGAGTTTATTATAAATAAAGCAGTGATGATTATTTCTGTATTGATCTTTTGCTGGACATATAATTTTATTTCTGCTAGATAAATAGCTAGAAATGGAACTATTGCATCAAAAAGTAAATGTTTGTTTAGCTTTTTGTGGAAAAAATCTTAAGTGAAGAGATTGTACCAATTTACTCTCCCACCAGCAATATGAAAGAGTTCCAGTTACTACTCCTTCTTGCCAACACTTAATGTTGTTAGTCTTTTTAATGTAAGCCATTGTGGTGAGTATAAAATGGTATCAGTAAATATTTCATTTGCATGAGTAATAGTATTGAGCATGTTTTCAAATATCCCTTGGGCATTTTTATATTCTTTTTTATAAATTGTCTCTTCAAGTCTTTAATCAAGTTTTGATGGGATTGACATTTTCTTGCTGATATCTCTGAGTTTTTAATGTATTATGGGTACAAGTTCTTGGTTAGAAATATGACATGAGAGTCGGGGATTTAGCTCAGTGGCATTGCACCTGCCTTGCAAGCACAAGTTCCTGAGTTCAATCCCCAGTACCAAAAAAAAAAAAAAAACAGAACTATGACATGAAAATATCTTCTAATAATTGGCTTATCTTTATTCTCTTCATGATGTCATTTGAACAAAAATTATTAATTTTAAAAGTTCAATTCATCCATCTTTTCTCTTATGGTTAGTACTTCATGCTTCTTGTATCCTGTTTAAAAATTCTTTACCTATTCAAAAAGAAGAATCATAGGGCCAGGGATTTAACTCAGTGGTTCCACTGCCTGCCTTGCAAGCGCAAGGACCCGAGTTCAATCCCCAGTATCAAAAAAAAATGAAGAATCAAGATATATCATGTACAGGTACAAATTCCCTATGATGAATGTGATCATTATGTATGTCTAAAATGTACCAATAAACTTAATTAATTTAAAAAAAAAGAATTCTTGGCACTGGGGATTTAGCTCAGTGGGCATCTTGCCTGCCTCACAAGCGAAAGGTCCTGAGTTCGATCCCCAGTACCAAAAAAAAAAGAATTCCTTGCCTATCCCAATGTCACAAAGATACTCTCTATTTTCTTTTACCATTTTGATTTAGATTTCATATGTAACTCTATGTGAAATCTTTAATTTTGTGTATGTTATGAAATGAGGGCCACTTTTCCCCCAACAGCTACCAGGATCTCTGGCCTGGCCTCAAATTGGATGCTCAGGATCCTAAGCTTCCAATGTATCCATATATTCAGAATAAGCTTCCACTATATCTATAAAAGACATGCTACCCAACTACTTTTTGTAAAAGTCATAGTTGTCATTGTAATCAAGTAGTTACCTGATTTGATCAAATCAAGTATGTTATGGTTTGGATCTTAAATGTCCCTCAAAAAAAGCTCATGTGTTGAAAACTTTGTCCCCAACTCATAATAGTATTGGGAAATACCATTGGGAAATGGTAGAAATTGTAGAATGTAGTCCTAGTTGGAGGAAGTACACCATTAGATACATGCCCTTGAAGGATATATTAGGTCCCTGGTCATTCTCGTTCATTCATATTCTCTCTCCCTCTCCCTCTCCCTCTCCCTTTCCCTCTCCCTCTCCCTCTCCCCCTCTCTTTCCTTCTCTCCTTCCCAGCTGCCATGAGGTGAACAGTCTTGCTCCACCATGCATTCTCCACGATGATATTTGGCCTCCCACAGCCCTAAGCCAATGTGAGACACAATAAACATTTCCTACTTTAAGATAATTTCTCTCAGATATTTTGTAATAACAACAAAAAGCTAACACAGGCCAGCGATTTAGCTCAGTGGTGCCACTGCTTGCCTTGCAAGCACAAGGTCCTGAGTTTGATCCCCAGTACCAAAAAAGCTAACACAGCCGCCTTCCACAAACACTCCACCTCATCTTGCTACCAGTGATAATCCGAGTAATTATGAAGCCCTTGCTTGCTATCGATACCAGCATCACAATATCTACCAGACACAAGAGGTCATTTGTGTATTCATTAACTATGTTAGCAACTCAGTCCTATATTCTACTCCTTATGAACATTTCTAGTTTTAAAAAAAGGCTTTATCATTTTTGGACCTGGCAGGAAACATAATTTCACTCAAGTATTTTACTTGAAGAAACTTTGTAAGGGCACCATTCAAAAAGAGGAGGACAGGATTAAAGGAACCAACAATTATATTAAAATGTCCAGAATCTAACACTGGACTGAAACTATTAGTCCCTTTACTTAAAGGGTAAGATAGATAACCTAAACTCAGCCAAAACTGGAATGGAAGAAAGTATTATAAAAGGTATAAAGCAGCAGGTTCACAGCCACTGCTAGAACTACATCACTAAAGTAGGGGAAATCAGAGTAAAAATTACCTTATCTTCTTTCTCCTCCTCCCTTCTTATCTCCTGCTAATTCATTTGTCAAGCTCAATCACAAAACAATTTAAATCCAAACACAAGGATGCCAAATTCATAGGGAGCAGGCTTTCAGTGTGCCAGATGGGGGAGGGTCTGAAAATGGTGGAGGGATGGACAAATAGAAAATAAACAACACATATTGTGAAAAATCAAAATCAACTGAGCAAGATGACTTTGAACACAGTAAGAATAACCCCTAAGAAAACTAAAATAGGCAATTAAAACTATAAAATATTACAAATAATAAATGTGAACTATAGAAGCATATCCAGATGTAGAATGAATAAAGAAAGAGGTAGAAAGAATCTAAGGTGATAAACATAAATGCTGAAGATTCTGAAACTGCAAACAGTAGGTATTTTCAGTGATGAAAAGAGATAGTGCTTATATGTTTCTCTATTTTATTTATAGTTCTGGCACATTATAACCCACTTGAATGAATGGATGGATGGATGAAAAAATAGAAGAAAAACAAAATCAATAAGACATTGATTTTTAAAGTAAAAACAAAGCAAACCAATAATATAAAAACACTACTCTGAATTATTTGAAATAGAAAATGCAGATTGTGTCATCATCTTTCGATTAATGTACTAAATACCTGAGATAATCAGCTTATGAAGAAAAAAGATTGGGGCCAGGGATTTAGCTCAGTGGTTCTGGGGCCTGCCTCACAAGCACAAGGTCCTAGGTTCAATCCCTGGCACGAAAGAAAAACTTTATTTTGGCTCACAGTTTTAGAGATTTCAGTCCATGATTGCTTAGCCCCATTGCTTTGGGGCCTGCAGTGAAGTATAGTAGTCTCTCGCAAAACTGTTCAATGGACAGCCAGATTGCAGAGACAGAGAGAGAGAGAAAGAAATCCATGCTCCCTCAAACACCATTCCCCTAGTGACCAGAAGACTTCCCACTACCTTTTAAAAGTTCTACCACCTCCCAATGGCACCACAGACCTCCCAGTAGCACCAAACATTTAATGGGACTTTAGAGGATATTACTGATTGAAGCTATAGCATTAAAAAATATCAAGCCACCCTTGGATTCTTCTCTTCAACAATGAATGCCAAATATTTTCTGTAGAACCTTCAAAGAAAACTAATATTGCCTAAACATTTGGAACCAATTCATTATTCATATGCAAACCTAATGGAAAGATGTTGTAACCACTATGTTTCATTAAATCTGAGATTCTGTTGATTATAAGTCATTTTGTTCGAATAACACAAAAAAATTAAAAATGCTTCCAGTAGGACAGGGGATTTAACTCAGTGGTTCCGGCACCTACCTTGCAAGCACAAGGTCCCGAGTTCGATCCCTGGTGCCAAAGAAAAGAAAAATGCTTCCAGTTAATCTCTAACACAATGTGTTCACAGTGATCCTAAGTGATTGCATTGCTTGGTATGTGATAAGACAGTCATTTTGCATATATCTCAATAGCATAATATAAAACAATTTTTACCTACTAGAGGCTTTCTTCCTTTCTTGGGTCTTGAAAAATAGTTGAAAGTTTTTCTATAAAGAATGTGGAATTCTGTCGCCTGCCTTGCAAGCGCAAGGACCCGAGTTCAATCCCCGGTACCAAAAAAAAAAAAAAACAATGTGGAATTGCAGTATATCCTTCTACAATATTGATTTTATTGATAAATATATGTTACTCCTTAGTTTTCTTTTCTTGCTGCACCCACAATAACTTTGTTTCATACCAAATTCTAATTTAGTATTTCTGAAGACATTAAATAGCAGTAAAACTCAACATCTACCAAAGATTCAGGAAACTCAAAGTGATAACAATATAAATAACTGAGACAAAATACAGTCAGCCCTCCATATCTTAGATTCTGCATTCATGGATTCAACCAACCAAGGATCAAAATATTTGGAAAGGGCTGAGGCTCTGTTTGCCTAGCATGTATGAGGTCCTGGGTTCAAACCCCAACACCAGAAAAAAAATTGCATCTGTACTAATACTTTTATTTCTTCTCATTATTCCCTGCATAATACAGTATAATGACCATTTACATGGCATAGTATTAGATCTTGTAAATTATCTAGAGATTATTTAAAGTATACAGGTTAAGGTTATAGAAAAAAATACATATATATATAGTACTGGGGATTGAACCCAGTGCCTTCACACTAAGCTACATCCCCAACTCTTTTTTTTTTTCTTTTTTTTCCAATTTTGAGACAGTGTCTTGCTAAGTGACTAAATTGCCCATGGTGGGCTCAAACTTGTGATCCTTCTGTCTCAGGCTCCCAGAGTGCTGAGATTACAGATGCGCATCACAACCCCCAGGTTATGTAAACCATTGTATAACCATCCTCTGCCTCTGCTGTCTGCGCAGGATCGTAGAACCAATACCCTGCAAAGCCCGGTGGACGACTAAACTTTCAAGTGAGGTATTAACCATGATGTCATGAGTGCCACCTGGTGGACAAGGACTGTTAAGATGTTTTTATGATGTAAAAATCCTGAAGAAATTTTAGCCAACTAAACACAGCAATATATAAAAAGAATATTCTATTACATCACTGTTGGATTTATATCAGTAATCTGTGATAGTTTAGTATTAGAAAATTAATCAGTGTGGCACACTGATTAATTACAGATTACAGGAGAAAAAATTGTACAATTGTAGATAACCTGAGGCTAGTCTGGCTAGAGCAGAGTAAACAGCCCAGAATATTATAGGAAGTTAGGTCAGAGAGGCCAACAGAATCCAGATCATGATGCCCTTAGAAGGCATTGTGAGTACTTCAGCTTTTTCTCAGAGGGAGATTGAAGCCATTGAGAGTTTTGATTAGGGAATTAGATGAAGTGACTTAATATTTGGTAGGTTGTTTGGTTTTGGTTTTGGTTATCATTGTTGTTATTGTTGTTGTTACTTGAGAATAATCTGAGGTGAACTATCAGCAGAATCTTGGAGACCTGTTGGGAGGCACAAGAGAGATAAAGGTGGCTTGTATAGGGTGATAGTAATAGCCATGGTAGGAAGTGATTGGATTCTATACGCAAATGGTCCTTGATTTAGGGTGATTCACTTTGCGAGTTTCTAACTTTACAAACAGTGAGAAAGCAGTATGATTTCAATGTAATCTGTACTTTGAATCTTGAATTTTCATCTCTTCCTAGCCTACAGATATTCAATTGGATATTATCTTGTGATAGTAGGCAGCATCAGGGATGCACAGCTGCCAATTAATCATGTAATCACAAGGGAAACAACTGATACTCTACAGTGTGCTATGTGACTCAACTAGGACAGTAGAAAGGTTAGGTATATTAAATGTACTTTTAACTTACAATATCTTCAACTTCCAATGAGTTTATCAGAACATAACCCCATAAATAGAAGAGCAGCTGTATATATTGAAGGTAGAGTCAATAGGACTTGCTGTAGATTAGATATAGGCAGGATATGAGAGAAAGAAAAAAATTAAGAGTGACATCAAAGTTTTTGGACTGAACAATAGGAAGATTTGGGATGTAGCAAGTTTGCATGAGGATTAGGAGTTCCGTTTGGATAGAGATGCCTAATCAACATTGTTCTGGAGCTATTGGTAGGCAGATATTATTAGCCTGGACTTCAAGAAGGAGAACTAGACAGGAGACTTAATTTTTGGAACCATTCTCATAAAGATAGATTTAAAAACCTAAAACTGGATGAGATCTCCGAAGACTAAGATGAAACTCAAGAACTGAATCCTAGGGCACTCCTATGCTTAGGGGTCAGGGACAGGAGAGCCTGGGTAGAGTGGAGTGCATAAATCAGCCTTTCTCTCTAGAACTTTCACTCTAGCTCCTTCCTGGAGAGGGACCCTTCCTCTAGATCACTATCTGACTGGCTAAATGAATGCTGCTCTACCACCAGATTACTGACAGTACTTCTCAGCAACATGGTGCTGACAGAGAACCTCAGCCACGCAGTTTGTGTCAACATAATGACCCAATCTACTGATAATCCTCTTGCCATTATTATCTCACTAATTCTATCTATTCAGAAACCTGATTCGTTGGTTTCAGAAAGAGAAAATACTACCAAGAAAATTAAATTCCTTTCCTCTAGATCCCTTAATTAAACATCCCTTATTCTGTTCTGTCCTTCACCTACTTCAGTGAGAAGATTCTATAGCAACATGGACCCTGGAAAAGACTTCCCAGAGATTTAATACAGACTAACATGAATTTTGCTAATTCAAGAGCCCTTAGAGCCCTATTCCTACCCCTCAGTTTAAATGTTTTACAGGTTATGATATTATTATATTTCAATTTGTATTATGTCATGTAAGACTTCTGTTTATTTCCTTATAGGACTAGGGACATACAGTGAAATTGGAATTGTTACCGATAATGTTTTCACATTATACTATGATCACTTGGGATTCATACATAAACTGACTCCAACTCACTTTGAATCCTCTGAAAATTCCAAAATTTTTGGACAGGTTGGTGATATAATATATTGAAACAGTTTCCCTTGTTATAAGAATATGTTCCACATTCTACACACAGAACAATGATAAAGTATTTTCCTTGGGACAAATTCTTACTAACGTACTTTGCTCTATTTAACTAAAGGAAAACCTCCACATACCAGGGAACATTTCCAAAATCTTCTCCCAACTACATTACAGAGTTATATAGCTACAGTTTGACACCAGATATCTTCATGAAAATGTCTTCACAGCAGAACACTACTAGATCTTCCAAACTAGATCCCTTACCCCCAACGCAATCCCAGATGGGGTTGATTCTCTGCTTCCTAAGGTCAATCTTGAAGAAGCAAGTTCTGGCTCTCCTTCCTCCATATTAACCCTGCCCTTTAATTTCCTCTTTTCTTCATCAAACTCCTCTAGATGCACTGCAGACAGATTTTTATAATAATTTTAAAGTATAATATGCTACTTGTAAAAGGTCTGTATACCAAAGAACTCATCATGAACATGCAGTCATGAAAATGAACACTCACCAGTATATCAGCAAATAATCAATCTTTTGACTGGGTATAATAAAACCTTCTCTCTGGCTTATAGAAAGCAGAAAAGAGGATGAATCTCATTTTAAAAGATCACTCCAATTACCAGGCCAGGACTGCAGTTGAGAGGATGGTGTTTTCACATACCCTGTCTGAGATATTCTCACAGAATGAGAGTGGAGACATTCATGTGAGAGTGCTATGCCACCACGTGTCTCCCCACATGTTCATCTGAATCTGGGGGTGTGGATTTGCATATATATAAAGTGAATGATGTGAACTAGAAGGTAGAACTATCCAAAAAAGCAGTTACCTCAACATTTCATTCAATTCACAATTTTGCAGAAATTGGCTCCTTTATGTGAAAGTTTAAATTATTACAATGAAAACTATAATATATGGGGGTTTTATACTCAGAACAAGTTTGAGAAACTCATACTCAACATTCTCTCTCTCTTTCTCTCTCTCTCTAAATTATGCATGCATCCTCTCTAGAAAAAATAATCACTAGCTCTTTTTATGTGGAAGACACTGCTGTAAGCTCTTAAAATCTTTATTGTAATTGTTTATTCCCATTTTACTAAGAGAAAAGTAGGTACAGCGGGTGTGAATAATACTCAAAATTACACAACTGGTTAGTTTTTGGAATCAGGCATGTATCCCAGGCAGCTGGCTCCAGGACCTGTCCATTTAGCCAGTCTTATTTCCAATTCTCTCCCCTTCTCAGTGGGTCCCAAAAATACAGAGGCTGAGGGGAAAAGCATAACAGAAAATGAATCTTAGAGGCACAGTATGATGAGTGTTCCCCCAAACAGTCTGCACCATCTACCAACTACTCATTGCATCCTAGCAATAAGGTCAACTCCAGCATCTCCTTTTGGGGTTGGTACCCACTTCTTTTCTTACCCCTAGAAGTTCCCAAAACTGAACAGGATTAAGACTGAAGAAGGATGTGTTGAAAAGAGCTACTGGCCGAGCCAAGGCAAGAGAATCACAGCCCAACCCGGGCAACTTAGAATTTAGTGAGACCCTGTCTCAAAATAAAAGTAAAAAATAAAAATGGCAGGGGAAGACCCTATATTCAATCCCCAGTATCAGAAAAGAAAAAGGAAGAAGAGAAGACCTACAGGTCAGAAATGTAGGCCGAAAGAGCCTATGTTGACTCCAAGGGAAAGTCTGGATCAGAAGATGTGAAAAAGGACTACGTCAGCAGGGACTCAGTCACTTACAACGACTCTTGCAAGAAGCTGGGAGCAGCAGCCCTCAAGTGAGAAGTATGTTCTAGGCCCTTTCCTAAATAAAACACCAAATAAGAACCCAGTTCTAAACTCTGTACCTTCTGACTCCTCGCACACAATGAAAACCTAGTCTCTGTACATCCTTCCATTGCAGCCAAAGACACAGAAATCTCCAATTGAGTCTTAGTCATCAGAATTTCTTTTCCTTTTCACTTTCTGTTGTACACACACACATATTCAGATTACAGTGAAATATTACTCCAATTAATAAGTAAATAGTATTGTTTTGATGTGAATTGAAACAAATCTGTTATTTGAATTTTGTCATAATTGAAGTATAAAATCATTTAAATGGAATATTTTATTTTCTCCAATAGCAGGCTCCTGATATGGGCTTTGAGACTGCACTTGCTCTGCAGTATATCTCCCCTGATGAAATGATCTTTTTTGCATATGTACCTCCAAATGAACCTCGGGAAACTATACACACCAAGAAGTTTAATAATATGCATTTTGGAAAACTGATACACTCCAGGTAATTAATGATTTGCCTCACATTTATTTAGATTGATTTTTAGATTCTAAATTTTGAACCTAGTTGTGATCCAACAGAGTAAGTCTTTCTTTGATACCCCACAAGGCCAAATACATTTATAAACTCCAAGTTCTCTTGCCTTGCATGATGCCTCAGTTTTAGAAATGTAGTGCCACTTATATCAGCCCCATCAAGCTAAACTATAGAAAAGTGGTCCTGAATACACTGGATACTTCTTATCCACAGTGTTCACCACTGAAGTGACAATTGTTTTATGGCCTAGAAACAAACACATCTAACCTAACGGAAACTGTCTTTCATGAAATGCTTTATGGTAGGGTATACAGAATTCTCAGAAATGCTTACTTCTAAGATGTTGCAAGAGCCAAAGGACTTTAAAGTTACCTTTAAGGCCTCAAAGCTCTATTGTTTTCCCCAGTCCTTTTTACAACTTTTTTTCTAGACAAGGTCTTGCTAATTTGTGAAGTTGTCCGGGTTGGCCCCAAACTTGCAAACCTGCCTCAGCTTACAGGCATGTGCCACCTTGCCCAGCTTTAAAAACTCTTTTTTGGGGGGGCGGGGTTTACTGGGGATTGAACTCAGGACCTTGCGCTTTCAAGGAAAGTGGCAGAACCACTGAGCTAAATCCCTGGCCCGCCACACTTACTACTCTTTTTTTTAATCTTTTATTGAGCAACTCCTTCCTAATTTTTTTAATAGCACAACATTTATTGGTACATTTTAGGCAACACTCATCATAGGACTACCCTTAACCCCCTCTGCCTCTGGAAGTCTAGCAGTGTTGGGGTGCCCTTCAGCCCTTCAGCAGTCCTTCTGGGCAGCATTTCTTTAGTTTCCTGCCTCTCCTCTACCCCTGCACTGCCTTTGTCTCCAGGAAATAAGCATCATCTGAATTTTGTGTTAAGATTTTTTTAACATTTATTTTTTATCTTTAATACATGTGTATCAAAATGTATTATTTTGTTTGGCTATCTGCGCCTTTTTCTGTGACTTGATATTTTCATATAACATGAGGCTTTTAAAATTACTTCATGTGCTTTTAAAATTGCTTCATATTGGGCCAGGGATTTAGCTCAGTGGTTTCACTGCCTGCTACACAAGCGCAAGGACCCAAGTTCGATCCCCGGTACCAAATAAATAAATAAATAAATAAATAAATAAATAAATTGCTCCATATTGATAGATATAATTCATTCACATGAATATACCACAATTTATTTAGCTATTCCCCTATTGTAATTTTTAAGTTTTTCATCTATCTAGAATGGATTTGATGTATAGTGTGAAGTGGAAATCTGATTTCTTTATTTTATTAATATGGATAATCAACTGTCCACCCAACCCCTCCCTTTTCCCCTATTGATCTGTAATGCCACCTCTGTGACATATCATAGGTCTATGTTTCCATTGGTCTATTTCCATTCTCCTCTGTTTCACTTAAATCTTTGTCTTCTACATGTCACACTGACTAAATTACTCTGTGTAACATTTGTGAATACCCCCCTTCTCATCACCTTTTCTTGGCTTTTGTTCTTCCATTTAGAACTTAGACTCAGCTTGTCAAGTTCCATTAAGGGAGGGAAAAACTATTAACACAAATTCCATCCTGCAGCAGTCAAATTCTGCTTTAAATCTGTAGTTTTATCTTGGGTAGAAATGTCTTGCTCTTGCCCGTGTGGTAAAATAATTCCACTTAGTTCTCTTAGAATTTTAGGAGCAAATCAGCTTTCTGTCCCTCACTAAGGGGTAAAGAGTTATATAATCCTTTCCTGTGCAATGTATCTTGGCCTGTGCCCCTGCAGATGAGTGTCCTTGCTTTCTCTCTCACAATCACTTAAAACTTTTGCATCCTAGAGGAGAAAGGCAAGGGAAGGAAGTAGGCAGAGCTACAGTCACCCCAATCAGCTCTTTGGAAGCATGTGTGCAAGAGTGTCTAATGCCCAACCTTCTGTGTTTTAAGGCTTTTACTTCCTATAAAAGAAAATTCAGGGAAGTAGGAGATGCTTCAGCCTGTTTCCTGCCATTCTCTAATTACCCCACCCAAGCTGTCTGCCCTAACAGTGAGGCTGTCCCTGATCTACTGCCTGCCCCACTTTGTCCTGTGCATTCAAAGGAAAGCATGTGAAGTTTTCATGTGAGTGCAGACTCCCATTGGTCAAGCACACCAGCATTTCCAGACTCGTATGCTAGCACAGACTATGTCGTTGGCGCTTTCTGTTTACAGGTTTAGCTGATTCTTACTTATATATGGTTCAGCCAACACTTTGTTTCCTCATTCCCATTGCTCATGCACAGATGAGACTGTCCTGGTGTTCAGTCTTTCCTTGAAATGGCTTATGCCTCTGCATTTCAGGTTAGTTCTGTCTTAATCCATTTTCTGTTGTTATAACAGAATACCTGAAATTGGGTAATTTATAAAGAAAAAAGGGTTTAGGCTCATGGGTCTGGAAACTAGAAAGCTCAAGATCAGGCAACCAAATCTGGTGAGGGTCACATGAAGCTTTTACTTGTGGTTGAAAGTGAAAGGAAAAGTGAGGACTTAAGAATGAGAAAAGAGCCTGACTTCTCTCCATAGCTGTCCCGTTCCTGCCTGACAGAAAGGTATTAATCCATTCATGAGGGCTTCACCCCATGATCTAAACATCCACACACACACTAGACCTCACCCCCAACACTTCTGCAATGAGGAATTAAGCCTCAGTATGGCATGACTTTTGGTGAAGACAAACTATATTCAAACCATGGCAGTTGTCTGTCTTGTGACCCTAGTTCTCTAATGGGCTTAAGCAAAGAGATGACTTTATCTATTTTTGTTTGTTTTGTTTTTCTTGTTTGGTTGCATCTTTTTGCATCTTTTTGAAGTCAAAACTTCATACTGATTTTTGTTTGATGACCTTATATTTGTCACATTTGCTAAATTCTTTTAATAATTCCAGTACTCTTTCAAGATATTCCTTTAGGCTTTCCTGGTAGAGATAAATATGTTTCTAAGTAGATAATCATGTCACCTGGAGATAATTTCTTAATATTTCTTAGTATATTATAGTTTTTTCCTATTACAGCGTATCAAACCTCCAATACTATGTTGAATAGAAATTTGGCTTCCTAGTTGATCCTGATTCTAAAAAGACTATTTTAAATATTTCATCATTGCATGTGATCTTTTTCTACAAGCATGTCCACTTTCAGCTTGCCTTTTTTTTTGCACCTTTTTAATGTTATAACAAATGTAAAAAAATGACTTTTGTTACTTATATACATTAACTGTATCATATATTTTTTATAGGGCCCAAGACAATTCTTCACTCAAAAAAAAGAAGGCAAAAAGAAAGGAGGCTGTAGGTTGAACACACCTGAAGGAATTATCTTTTATTCTTATTTAAGAAATTTGAGGGGTTTTAGTTTTAAATTAAATATTTCTCCTATATATGTTGAGCTTATCTGTAGAATTTTCCCTTTAATCATTTACTTAATGTGGATTATATTTTGTATTTAATGTTGAACAAATCTGTCTTGATCAGTATTACCTATTTTCATATATTTCTGGGTTCAGTTAGCTAGTATGTAGAAATTTAGCATCTATGTTCATGAGTGAATTTTATCTATAATTTCCCTTTCTCATATTTTCCTTGTGCCTTTCTAAAATTGTGTGGTTCTGTTAACAACATTATATTCACCTCATAAACAATTTTTTTATTTTCTGGAAAAGTTTAAGATTAGAATTTTCTGTCCCAAAGTCTATATTTTGACAATGATTGAAATTTATTTTATAGCCTAGGACTAAAGCCACTCATTATGGTCAATTTTTGTGAATATTTGTGGAGGGAAGTGAAATTTTACCTCTTTCCTCTTGGGATTTGTTCATTTGTTTTGGTCTGGGCCTAAGAATTAAATTGACATAAGATAGATTAACAGGAAAAAAGCATACAAATTTATTTAATATAAGTTGTATATGACATGGAAATCCTCATAAAGAAATGAAGACTAAAGAAGCAGTTCTAGTTAAACATTTATCTACTGAGTTGAATAAAAAGTAGTAAATTGTGAAGCCATTGAAGACAAGATTTGCAATAGGGTTGTTAACTGCAGAGAAGTCACTGAAAAGGTAAGGCTTAATTTAACAAGGTTTGTGTGTGCAGATATCTCTTAGCTTTGAATCCCCATTTCTAGTGATAAAAATATCTTTCTTCAAATGTAGGGATGACACCTTCTATCTGGGAGTTTCATCTCCTGCTTTTAGGAAGGTCAAAGTGTTCTTCCTGCATCTGCTTGCTCACTCACTTTTTCTTCTTTCTTTCTTTCTTTTTTTCTTCCTTCTTTCCTTCCTCCTTCCTCCCTCCTTGTTTCCTTCCTCCCTCCTTTCCTTCTTTCTTTCTTCCTTCCTCCCTCTTTGTTTCTTCTTTTCTTTCTTTCTTTTTTTTTTTTTTTTTTGTTACTGGGGATCAAACTCAGGTCCTTGCACTTGCGCACAAGGCGGAACCACTGAGCTAAATCCCCAGCCCCTTTTCTTTCTTTTTTTCAGAAAAGTTCTCAAGTGATTCTCCTGCCTTAGCTTCCTAAATACCAAGATTATAGGAGTGCAACATTATGCCCTCGTTGCTTTTCTGTTTTCTTAAAATGCCTTTAACTCCAAACAATAAATACGCCAGAGTGGATATTTTGGGGTATCTTCAATTCCATGTGTACTATAGAAATTCCATATGTATTATAGAAAATATAATCTCATTACTGGGCACAGTGTTGATATTTGTTCAGTTAGATCAATCTTGTTCATTGTGGTGCTAAAACTTTCTGTATCCTTACTGATTTCTTTATCTGCTGTTGACAGAATTGTGTTAAAATTTCCTGCTGCAATATTGGGTGTGTCAATTTCTAATGGTAGTTCTGTCAATTTTGCTTTATATAGTTTGAGGCTGCCACTGAGGATATATAAATATAGGATTGTTACATCTTGCTGATCAGTTGAACATTTATCAGTAATTAGTGACTATTTTATCTTTATTTTCTTTGTCTTTTTTTAATATGGTGTTTTATTATGGTAAAATATACACAGCATGCAATATACCATTTTAACCATTTTTAAGTATGAAGTTATGAATGTTCAGTTCATCTACATTGTTTTGTTGTTGTTGTTTTGTTTTGTTTGGTACCAGGGATTGAACTTGGGACCATGAACTTGCGAGGCAGGCTGCAGAACCACTGAGCTAAATCCCTGGCCTCATATACATTGTTTAACATCCAAAGATTTAGCTGTGTTTTAGCATATGAAAGGATTGCCTTCCTTCTTTTTTTTTTTGGTACGGGGGATCAAACGTGGGTCCTTCCACTTGCGAGGCAGGCGGCAGAACCACTGAGCTAAATCCCCACCCCCCAGGATTGCCTTCCTTTTAAGGCTGAGAAATATTCTGTGGTATGTATATAGCACATTTTGTTTAGCCATTAATCTTTTTATGGATATTTGGCCTGCTTCCTGTTTCTATCTTTTGGCTATTATGAATAATGCAACTATGGACATAGATGGACACATATCTGTTTGAATACCTGTTTTCAATTCTTTGGATCATATGATAAATTTATATTTAATATTATAAAGGACCATTACATGATTTTCTGTAACAGTTTCACCATTTTATATTCCCACCAATAATGTATATGAGTTCAAATTTCTCTATATCTGAACCAACACATGTTATTTTATGTCTTTTTTTAAATCATAACCATCCTAACGGATATGAGGTGTGTTATGGCTTGTGTTTACTGTCCCCCCAAAGCCTCATCCTTTTTCTGAGATGGCTGAATCTAGACTGTGATTCTGGGATTAAGAGTGTGTGATTAGGGGCAGGGATTTAGCTCAGTGGTGCTGCCATCTGCCTCGAAAGCGCAAGGTCCTGAGTTCGATACCCCGTACCAAAAAAAAAAAAAGTGTGTGATTACTAAACCATGTGAGTGATTGGTTTGGCACCGCCCTAATCCTGGTACTCTGAATGAAATAAAAGAGATAGAAAGACGATGTTAAGGTCCCTTGTTGCTTCTGCTGTCTTCCACTGCCATAAACTGTCGCCACTCTGCCACCCTGCCTTGGAGCCAGCCAATTATGGACTGAAACCTCTAGGAACTGTGGGCTAAATAAACCCTTTCCCCTTTAACTTTGAGTGTCTGGTATTTTGTCTCAACAAACAGAAAAAAGTAACAACACAAGGTGGAATTTATTTGTCGTTTTGATTTACATTTTCCTAATAATTAGTATTATTGTGCATCTTTTCATATGCATACTGACCATTCATATATCTTCTTTGTAGAAATGGCTATTCAAGTAAATCTCATTGACTTGGGGTTGTTTTTTGTTTGTCTTATTTTGCTTTATTATTGAGTTTCACTGGTTTGTTGTTATTTTGGTTTTGATTTTGGTCTGTTGTATTCATTCATCCTGGCCCCTTTTTATCAGGAATGAAACTTCATTTGAAAGAAAACTAAATTAACTTTGAAATGTGTGTCCCACATTCATTTTGTTTTATTTAAATATAGTAGTTATCAATGTTCATGTGCTATACTTATATAAGAAAATTGAAATGACTCTTAACATTGATGCATTACTGACCAGTTCTTTTTCCATGCATTTGAACATTTTTCACCTTGCTCTTTTCATTTAAACATTATGTGACTATTTTCCTTATGTAATAAAAACTCTATAAGTGCCGTTTTAATAGCTCCATTATCTCTAAGTAAATTGTGTAGTACCATTTATTTACTTTTTCTATTGTTAGTATTTTGTAATTCTAACTTTCACTAAAATGCCATGATGAATATCTTGTGTAGATAGCTTCCCTATTCCTTAAGTTTCAAGTGTTTCCTTAGGATAGATCTGTATTAGTAGACCAATGGAATCATGGGGGGGGGGTAGTTCTTTTAACACAGGTCAAATTGCTTTCGAAGAAGTTTGTACTAATTTACAATCTCATCAGTAGTGGGTGACTTTAAATATAGTAAAATTATCTCCATGTAACTCTGTAATTCACCATTACTGAACCCTGTCATTTAGAATCTTTATTGACTAGGAATGTGATTCAGTGGTAGCACTCTTGCCTAGCATGCATGAAGCCCTGGGTTCCATCTCCAGCATCAATAAATAAATAGTCACTGGGCATGGTGGAACATCCTATAATCCTAGCACTCTGGGAGGCTGAAGCAGGAAGATCAAAAATGTGAACCCAACCTAGGTAACTTAGCAACTTGGCAAGACCCTGTCTCAAAATTTAAAAAGGACTGGGCATGTAGCTCAGTACAAAGGCCCTGCATTCAATCCCTAGTACTACAAATAAATAAATATCTTTGCTAGTTTTAGAGGTAAAAGAAATGTATCCCCTTGTTGTAATTGCCATTTCATTGACAACTAATGAGTTTGAACAAAATGTTAACCAGATGTTGATTGGTTAGCCATGGATGTATATTTTATTTGAAAGTTGTATGTTCATAAACTTGCTCATTTAGGCCACTGTAATGTTCAAATTGCTTAATGTTTGTTGGTTTGTTTTTAGTAAAACTGGAACAGCATACATAAGAAAGATACTACAACATGAAACTCCTAAAGAATTTTTGTCCTCAGTTATTGTGGAAATGATACAGCCTTTTGGAGTAGAAGAAGTAAATGAGAGCTCTTGTTTGTCTAGTTCTCTTGTCATAAAAGAAATTAGAAATCCCTTCTATAAACTTACTCTTGATTTACAATGTAAGTGTTAAAACATAATACATCTCTGGTGGTTAAAAAAAATGCAAAAATACCTTTTGAGAAGACTGTCTCTGTTCATTATAGAGCAATAGGTTTCAAATTTTAGTCTAATTGGCAACTTACCAAAGTTTACATATGCTTAGATTCCTGAGTATTTGTTCCTAATATAATAAAACCTCCCTAAAACTTTATCAATACATCATCAATAGTGGTGCCTATCATTTATTCCTATGAGATTATTTTGTCTTAACAGTGCTCAGAAGTGAGACAAAATAGGAACTATGTCAATTAAAAATGAAAAAATTTTAAGAAAATATCAAGTTCTTGCATATTAATGCCCAATATAATAGAATAACTTTAAATCACAGTTATACAGAATATTTCTATTTCAAAAGATTATCTTTGAATAAGGATAGGTAGACTATGTATGTATCAAAGGATACACAGCAAAAATTAGTATACTTTAAGGATTTTGGTCTTACTCTGAGTAAATGAAAAGCCATTATAGGGGCTTGTATAGAAGGTGACACAATCTGTTTTAATGAGAGTGCATTGGCTGCTGTGTCAAGAATAGACTAGGCAGCAGACAGGGCAAGAAGGAAAGCAGAGTAATCAGCTAGGAGGTTATTGCTGTAATCCAGTGGGAAATCATATTAAACTTAAGATGCATGTTACTCATCCAAGTAGAGAAGTAAGGTAGGCATTTAGAAAAACAAGTCTGGAGCTCAGGAAAATTGCTTGTGTATGATAATGCTATGATACCAAGTGAGAAGACCCAGAAAATGAGTGGACATACAGAAAGCAGGATGTCTGAGGTTTAACTACAGGCATTCTGACATTGAGCCTCTGAGAGATGGGAAGTTATTATTGGTAAGAGATTAAACAGTATGGACAGAGAAGAACCAAAGGTTTGTCTCAAAAGCCAAGTGAGGAAGGTGTTTCAGGAAGGAAGGACTGGGCATGGTGGTGCATGCCTATAATCCCAGCATTTGGGAAGTTGGAGCAGGAGGATCATCTCAAATTCAGGGCCAGCCTGGGCTACATAATGAAACCCTGTCAAAAAAAAAGAAAGAGGGCCGGGGATTTAGCTCAGTGCTTCCGGTGCCTGCCTCACAAGTGCCAGGTCCTGAGTTCGATCCCTGGTTCAAAGAAAGAAAGAAAGGAAGGAAGGAAGGAAGGAAGGAAGGAAGGAAGGAAGGAAGAAAAGAAAGAAAGGAGTGTACCTGTATTACATGCCATCAATCAATCAGGTGAGATTAAATGAAAACTGGCCTTTCAACCCCTGTGAAAGTCATTGTGATGTGACAAAAGCTGTTGGCTGGAATAGTATAGGCAAGTCTAATTAGAATGGATTCAAAAACTGACGAGAGAAGCAGAACTGAAACCAGTGAATAAAGGTAACTTTCAGGGAGTTTACTTCTAAAGGGGAGGAGAGAACCAATGTGGCTTTTTGAGGGAATGTTGGGAAAAATTGGGGGTTGGTTTGACATGGAGTGTGCATGTGCAATAAAGAGAATTATGAGGCCTTTTTGATTATTTCTATTTTTTTCAGAATGAGGATAGTCTTCTCCGCATGTTTAATGACCTATTGAAAACATTTGGTAATGCTGATGTTTCTCTCCTTGAAAAAACCTTTCTTTGGTTTTGTTGGTATCTTCTCTGATGGATTTTCTCGTTTCTTCCTTGTGTCCTTGACAGGATCTTTTCCCCATTTCTATTCCTTAAATGATGATATCCTTTAAGGTCCTACCCTAGAGCCTCTTCTAAATCTTCCTGCTTTCCTTGAAGAATCAATTACTCATCCAATCAACAAACTGAATACCTTCTATATAATAGGCACACATTTAGGTACTGGAGGAACACTGGCTACATTACTGATCTCTTGTGGAATTACAATAAATAAGGCTCTTAGCAATTCCATAGTAAAATCAACTTTCCTCATTGAAACTTCTTATTTATTTTCTTTCTTCCCTTGGTCATGTATAGTAAGTTTCTAAAGTCTGTTCTTATCTTTTGGGTGATTTCAAATGGAATTCCAGGGCTTAGACTCAAGAATGTTGGGGGGAGGTCTTGGTTCCTTTAAGGCTACAGGAAATGAATACATTTCCACAAAAATATGGTAGATAGAAAGGTGAATTACAAAGATTCACCAAAATATCTCCTTTAAAGGGTGGAGAATGTGTGACAGTGAATAACTCTCTTCTGTTTCCTGTTACCTGGACTTGGCAGATTAATGCCAAATTTTATAAAACAATCTTGGGGAAACCTAGAAATACTCATATATGATCATTTTTTACTAAATGATATATTATCATGGAAATAAACTAAGCGATATTTCTGCTGCCTGAAAGAGATAGATATCTGTCTCTTTATAAGAATACTAATTCTAGCTGGGAGGTGGCATACATATGTCTGTAATCTAAGCATTCTGAGAAGCTGAGACAGGATTGCCTAGCTCAAACCTACCCTGGGCAATTTAGCAAGATACTGTTTCAAAATTTTTAAAAGGAGGAGAGGTTGGCCGGGGATTTAGCTCAGTGGTTCCATCGCTTGCCTTGCAAGCACAAGTACCCGAGTTCAATCCCTGGTACCAAAAAAAAAAAAAGGAGGAGATGTTTGGGGACAGAACTCAATGTGAAGGTCCTGCTTTCAATCTGCAATACTGGAAGAGGGGAAGGAGGAGAAATAACTTTCTTTACTTAGATATTTTTTCCTGCTTATATTTTTATACATTAATTTCATATTAAACATTAAAGTATAGGTTTACATTTGATATATTCATGACAAACTTTCTTGATGGTACATTTGAATTATAACATGAAATCTGGCAAACATGTCCTCGAGTTAAGATAATATTTTTAAAATTCAAGTGGTTTATTAGTTATATCTACCTATATGCTTAGTGAACATTATCTGTTTGCTTTTACACCAAATATTTTGTTTTATCTCCAGCTGTTAACGCCTTGTTTCAAGCTACAGATATAGAGAAAACTGTGGTGATTCCTGGTTACAGCAGCTTCCTGATCACAGAAATTTCAGATGATAAGAATGCATTAGCTATTGCTACCATGCCTGCAATCGCACCCAACAATGTAACCTTTTTAGAGGGTGACTGGTTCTTGTACAACTTTGGGCAAAGGAATGGACGGACATGGAATATATACTCAAAACCATGTCATTATGTGCTTCAACAACTTGATGATTCACCAACCCTGAATTCTGTGAAATACATTGATCTGGGAAGCTCTCAGTCTTTAGGAGTTAAGGTCGTACCTAATAAAAAAGGTAAGTTAGTTTTTATTGGTATTATGGCTTGCATTTAGATGTCCTCCCCTGCCAAAGCCTCATGCAGTCATAGGTGGAGCTTTCTCAGAAATGGCTGGATCTAGAGTATGTGATGCTGGAATTGATTCATGATGCAATGCTAAGATCAAGGGTACTAGAATTAAGGGTATGAGTGCTACCTGCCCTATGTAGCCTGGATATGATATAAGAGAAAGAGCTGTGGTCATCCCCTGTTTGCTTTGCTACCTTCTGCCTGCCGTGGACTGTTTCTCCTCTGTGATGCCTGTCTGCCATGCCACTGCCTTGGAGCCAGATGATTATCAACTGAAACCTCTAAATAAACCTTTCCTCTTTTAACTTGTGGGTGTTGGGTATTGTGTCTCAGCAATGAGAAAAATAAGACAATTGGGAAAAGTCAAAAGCAATTATTATTTCATTTCTTGAATAGAAAGTATGCCTTTCAATATTTAAAACTTTGGCTTCCAAAATTGTTGGCATGCTATTAATAACAGTAGTGAGACCAGGGCCGGGGATTTAGCTCAGTGGTTCTGCCGCCTGCCTTGAAACCGCAAGGACCCTAGTTCAATCCCCAGTACCAAATAAAAAAAACAGTAGTGAGACCAGGAGTTAGACAAACAGTAAACAGATAAAATAGGAACCTGAGTAAACTGAAATAAGCCATGGAAAAATTAAAGCACAATGGGAAAAAGCCCCTCATGCACTAGAAAGCTAGAGGGCAAGGAAGCCAAGGAACAGGTGTTCTGATGTCAGAGGCCCAGCTAAAAATGATGACCCATTGTTTCAAAGGCCAAGGGCCTGGGTAAACAGAGATATGCAGTGAGAATCTGGGGGCAGGGGAATTCTGCTCGTCCTGGAATCAAAAGCCTAAGTTTAAACTGGCAACCAGATTGTTTCATTGTCTCATTTTCACACGTCCAAGATAGCCCAATAAAAGTACATACTATATAAACTCTGAACTTAGATGCTTCCTCAGCAACCTCCCGTGGGGTCCCTCTCAGATGGTGAGAGCTTTTCTTTGTTCTTTCTAATAAACTATACTTGGTTCATTCCCCCTCTGCTGTCCTGTCCACTTCACTCTTCATTGTCGTCAGGACAAGAGCCTAGAAACAGAAAATTGGCTACATCTTTGGCACCCAACGTGGGACCCACATTTCTACGGAGAGGTAAGAGTGGTGGAACAACCAGTCCTCATTTTCTTTGTTAATCCCCTGCTGATCCCCCTGGACAGTGGAAATGTTGACCAAGCAGGGAGCTGGATTCCTTTCTGAGACAGATCTCTGGATGCAAGAAACTGGTAAATGCCAATGTGACAACTGCAAGATTCTGGTGAGGTCTTCTCCACAGTGGGTGCTCAAATGTCCTTGGATGGAAACCACGTCCCAGTAGGCCAACTGAGTATTCAGCAGAGAAACCTCCACTTGCCTTATCACATCCAGCCTGAGGGGAGAGGTAAATTCTCTTGGTGTTCTCCAGGTATCCACTTTCCAGATGACCTGAGACCCCCTCTGTCAGAGCCTTCTATAAGCCTCCACTAAGGGTTGAGCCATAGGTCCTGGCTTTTCTCTCTCTGCTAGTATGACAGACTCTCTTCTTCAGATATTTCCTGATAGATTTACTGGACTGGGAACAGGTTAGGATTCTACCCTACATTCTGGGTTCCCCCAGTCCCTGATGTCCCCGGTGTCCAGCCCCCACCCTAACTTTCATAGAGCCAATGCCTGGCAAGTAATCCCTTGGATTCCCTGAGAAAAGTTTGTTAGAACAAAGGTCAAAGTTAAGGAAGAGACCTTCAGGCCATTTTAGCCAGCCTCACCTTACTCTGGCATAGCCTCCAGTGCTGGGAGGTAGAGGCTAATTTTGGAACTCACTCAACCACTTGCTTCAAATTCTGGAAGAAAGACTGCTACTTCTTTAGACAACAGCCACTTGGCACCACTGTCCCTCTCTCCTGGAGGTTGGGCTAAGGGATATCCTTATGAGGGCTTTCTGTCACTCCTGGGAGGCCCTCAAAATTTATCCAATCTAAACCCATCTATCCACTGTGAAGATCAGACCTTTGGTGACCTCTCCCAGGACAATATGTGGACATATAGTGCAACTAATGTCAACCAGCCTATGGAGTGGGTCCCCTCTCCTGTTGTGGGCAAGGAGAGGCAAAGAAGAGGGAGTAATAGTGAGTATAAATGGGATACCCTTTCCTCCCAGCCTCTCTTACAGAGGAGAAATGCTGAGACTCAGAAGGAACTTTCGTGTTACTTCCCGCATGGGCTATGCCCCCTATCAAAAGAGCAGTTTACCATAGTAACTCTATTGCAGAGGGACAGCTGTTAAAGGAGCACCTTACCATAGTAACTAATACAGAGTGTCCCAAGGGACTTGCACTGTGGTGACACCTATTCCAAAATTAACCATCAGCCTAAGCCTTCTTTAAACAGTCCTTGCTTTCTCTCTTTTCCCCTTCTGACTCTGATTGGTGTTAACTTATTATAAGATATCTCTATTATGATTCACTTAAAAGGCACTAATTGTTAACCCCTAAAAAAGTTCTGATTAGTCTATTTATAGTTATAACCCTAAAACTGTAACAGATTATTATAGTTCAACTTGGCCAGTAAGAGCACACTCTGATTTAAAAGTAATTGTTTTGTATGTTGTAAATTTCTTGTTTGTCCATTTGAATGGATTGAGGTAACTACAGCTGCTTCATTAAAGCTTTTTGAGCTGATATCAATTTTATTTTTCCTTTTATTCTTGCCCTTGTAAATGTTTGGCTCTTTTTTGGGCTTTCTGTGAAAAACTGGTTGTACTTTTGGACTTATGGAGATAGTCAGATTCATGTAATACATTACAAAATGATGGCTAATTGGCTTGAGATTTACATGGGACTTGCAAATTAAAGTCTTAAAGTTTGGTAACATGAAGGTTATATATGATTTGGGTTAATATGTATATATACTTCTGTGTGTTAATGTTCAGGTATTATTATCCTCCAAAATTCCTACTTAAGTTTGCTTATAGTTAAGTAGATACTCATGATATTAGCCTAAATGCTTTGGTTCACATAGCTTGACAGTGAGCTAGTTTAAATCTATTGGTAAGAGTAAAGATATCTTTAAAGTTAGCAACATGTTTCCACCCAGGTTGTTAGCCAATCAAGGTAATATCAAAAATTGGTTTTACACATACAATGCTTCCTGGGCATGGTGGTGCACACCTGTAATCCCAGCACTCAGGAGACTGAGGAAGGAGGACCACAATGAGTTTGAGGGCAGTCTTAACTACATAGTGAGTTCAAGGCCAGCCTGAACTACATAGCAAGACTCTGTCTTTAAAAGCCTAAACAAATAAATGAATAAAATGCCTATTATTTTCTGTGCACATTAACTTGAATTTTCCCTTGGTCAAAAATAATATACATAGGTTAAAATATATTGTCTTAGCTATTTTTCTCATTGCTGAGACAAAATACCTGACATCCAAAGTTAAAGGAGGAAAATGTTTATTTGGCTCACAGTTTGTAAAGGTTTCAGTTCGTAGTTGGGTGGCTCCAAGGCAGGGTGGCTCCAAGGCAGGGTGGCATGGCAGAGGGGAATCACAGGGCCAGAGATTTAACTTAGTGGTGCCATCACCTGCCTTGCAAGCACAACATCCTGAGTTCAATCTCCAGCATCAACCCCCTCCCAAAAAAGAAGGGAATCACAAAGGAGAAACAGTTCATGGCAGGCAGAAGGCAGCAAGGCAACAAGCTACAAGCAACAACCAGGGAGGGACCCTCTTTCTGTCCCTTATATCTTATCCAGGCTACAGGCCCTTAGAGTGGGGAGCACTCACACCCAGGGTGGGGTACCCTCTATCTTATCCAGAACTATGCCAAACCAATCAGTGGACTAATTTAGTAATCATACACCTTTGATCCTAGCATCACACACTCTAGATCCAGCCATCTCTGAAAAGCCCCTCCTATAACACCATGAGGCTTTGGGGGGACGTCTAGATACAAGCTATAACATATGTTAACTGTTATGATTTGTTTCTCATGAGTCATTTAAAATAATTGTTAAGATAAATGAGTGGGGACCCTTTAGACTTAGACAACTGCTAGACAAGACTCCCCTCTGTGGTTGAAAAGCAGCTGCCCAAACCAATTTGTTCCGTTTTCTCCACTGACAGCAAACTTTCCAGTTTTTTTTTTTCTCAGAGTCTTATGGTGCCACACTCCAACGAATGTTATTAAATATATTATTATAATATATTTAAGTTGATTTTAATTAAAAGGTTAAGCTTTCTATGTCTAAATACGGTTTTCTTAAGATACTAAGATCCCCTTGGTTAAACTTACAAAACTAAATTTAAAAAAATAAAGCAAAGTTTCTATATTGTACTAAGATAATTTCTTGTGTTTTCTAGTTAGGCTTTTTTTTTTTTTGGTGCTGGGGACTGAACTCAGGTCCTTGCACTTGCGCAGCAGGCGGAGAAACCACTGAGCTAAATCCCCGGCCCCAGTTAGACTTTTTAAAATAAAACTAAGTTTTAAGATTAAATTAAATGTTGCTTATAAAGTAATTGCAATAATCATTTTATGATTGTTAAACAACTATTATCTTAATTTATGACATAGCCTATACATCTAAAAACAAGATATGCTGTGAGTCTAAACTTTAAAGTCAAGTTTATAGAGTTAAGACCACATAAGTTTAAAGTAGTAAAAATAACAGGTACTCTCTTTTATACAATATACATCTAGACCTTAGACATAAAATGATCAAAATTTGATATCTCTTTTAAGCTTAGTCCTGCTATTTAAACCTTGATGTATGTCTTTTGGTTTTGATTAGCAAACATTTTGTTATTGTATAAATGAGATACACCTGTATATTGGATAATACAGTGGTACTTTAGTTTACAAACTTAATTTGTTTTACAATTTTGGGGAAGATGACTGTGTTCGTGTTTATGTGGGAAAGATGGCCATGGTTGTCTCTGTCACCCAATGAGGAGTTTGCAAATGGAAGCAAAATTTTGCCGAATGCTTTTGTTTGCAAACCAAATTGTTTGCAAACAGAAGTGTTCATGAACCAAAGTATTATTGTAAGTCTATTTTTGGTCAGCAGCACTGTTTCCTAAACTTATAAGACCTCTAAAGATGTTCATTAATTCTTTTCAGAATTAATTATACCCTGTAGATCTGTTAAATAAATTTAAATTTGCCTTAAGTGTAAAAATTAAGTAATACATAGAAAGATTTCTATATAGCTATGATGCTGATTATTGCTAACCTCACAATATATTAGATATATTTGTGTTTCTCAAGTGTACAGGCCATCAAGAGACAAAACTAAAACAAAAATCCTATTACACTGGTGACTTTTAAGCTAAAATTGTTTATGGTGGTAAAACCTTTTATAATTGTTATATAAGTGTTATAATAGTATCTAATTTGTAGTTGCCAGGTGACATCTCCAGTCTTTTTAAATCTTCTAAGAGGTTTTTTAATATGTCACAGGTTCCTAGATATAAAAATCTTTAGGATAAATATTTGAGTAAAGTCAAGGCAAGGCAAGAAAGAAGGAGTTTTTCATATAAGAGAAACCATGATACATTTAAGCTTGTGTGTCTGATAGATGATAGGATATAAGGAGATAGATCTTTCTCAAATGGGAAAAAGATCAAGTGATATAGGGAGTAGAGAGGGAGGAGAGGCAAAGGGGATGAAAACAGGAACTGAGATATGTTATGTATGTGTACCAACTCCACATAAGGGATGTAAACATGTACTGCAAACTAATGAATGGAAGAGAGAGAGAGAGAGAGAGAGAGAGAGAGAGAGAGAGAGAGAGAGAGAAAGGCAGCAGGTAAATCCCAGGCTGCTGAAATATGGGAAAAATTTGAATTTTGAAAACAAGGACCAAAATGTCAAATTTAGGAAATTAATGGTATTGAGAGTGAAGATGAAGCTGAATGTAGCTCAGTTGATGAAGCAAGTTACAGGACATTTTGACATGTGTCTAGATGTCCCTCCAAAGCTTCACGTTCTCATTTGGGTGGTCCTTTTTTGGAGGTGGCTGGATCTAGGGTGTGTGAATGTGGATTAAGGGTGTGGTGATTGTATTGGTCCATTGATGGGTTTAGCATTGTTATGGGTGTGGGAAATAGGAAGACTCACACTGGGTGTGAATATCACTAACTAATAGGCTTGTAGCCTGAATGGGATACAAAAGGAAGGATGGAAGCCAGGCTTGCTGCTCTTTTCTGCCTCCCCTACCTTGGACTATTTCTCTTCTGTGATCCCCCTCTGTTGTGCCATCTGCCTTGAAGCCAGATGACTATGGACTTAAACCTTTACAAGCTGTGTGCTAAAATAAAACTTTCCTCCTTTAACTTAAGGATGTCAGATATTTTGTCCCAGCAACAAGAAAAGTAAGATACAAGACATTGAAGTAACAAGAAAAATTAGAAAAAGTTAGAAATTTAGAAATCTAGATGTTCAATATGAAATGGCAAGATCACAAACCCACACACAAAGAAGAATGGATTTGGGTTTCGCATCTTTAATATGAGGAATGGATGCAGTGTGGAAAAGATCACACATTTAAAGTTTGAGACTTTATAGACTTCTTGTTCAGATATCAAGTACTTGTCCACCAAAGAGCTAGCATTCTAGCTTGCATGGGTATTGCATTGACTTTATTTTAAAATACAATGCTTTGTAAATATCAGATTACTAATACTAGTGTTAGTGTTGTAAAATCCACTTCCATTCAAGTTGACAGCACTATAAAAAAAACAATATGTTTTAAGAGCTAAAAGACAACCTACAATGTGGGGAAAAAATTTTACCAGCTGTTCCTCAGACAAAGGTCTACTGTCTAGAATATATAAAGAACTCAAAAAAATTAGACCCCCCAAATATAAAGACCCAATACACACCAGAGAAACTATGTGTCTTCTTTATCCACTCTTTTTTTTTACTGGAAGTAGTTTTTTGAATACATTTTTATTGGAGACTTTTGGGAATTCATTATAGTGTATTTGAGTATTCCTGTTTTAAGTCATGCTGAAATTTTCTTAGATAACCCACATGATAAACCATTACTTTCCCCTTATTCTTTCTTTCCAACTTCTCTGGTATAATCTAGGCACCTATCTTTTTTTTTTTTTTGTATATCCCTTTATATCCAGTCTTTTTATAAAATGGAGTACTACTCAGCCATAAAGAATGAGAAGCTAGAGACATTTATAGCTAAGTGGATGCACACTAAGGCCATATGCTTAAGTGAAATAAATAGGACACACATGTGTAAATAACGAATAGTTTCTCTGGTGTGAAAAACTGAAAGTGTAAATAAGGTTCAAATGGTGTAATCGATAATAAGAAATAGGAAGAAAAGGTCTAAAGGAGTAGGGGAAGTAGGAAGGGTAGGGGAAAGGAAAGAGGGGGAAAAATATGAGAAAAGGAAAAAATGGAAAGTCTCTGTAAATAGGGAAGGGTGGAGGGGGGTGAAGGGAGGGCAGGGGAATGGAGAATAAATAAGAACCAAGATACATCATGTAAAGGTGCAAGATCCCAATAAGGAATGTAACGGTATTGTATACTCTAAATGTACCAATAAACTTAATGGAAAAAAAAGGAATAAAACACTAATTCATTCTACAACATAGGTGAATTTTGAAGATGTTATGTTCAGTGAAATAAGATAATCAGAAAAGGAGAAATAGTGCATGATTTCATCTATATGAAATACTTAGAATACTCAACTACATAGTGATGAAGAGCAGTTGCTAAGGGCTTGGGAGGAGGTGGCAATGTGGAATTAACATTTAATGGGTACAGAATTTCAATATGGAAAGGAGTTCTGAGGCTGGGTGGTGGTGATGGTTGCACAACAGCGTGAGTGCACTTATTACTGCAGACTGGTTACACTTCAAAATGGTTAAAATGTTAAATTTTATGTTATGTATATCTTGCCACAAGACTAAATGATTAAAAAGGCAAAACATCAGTAACAATTAAAAAGCAAAAAGAATACTTTTATTTCAAAAAAGTAAGAGCTAAGGAAAGGAAAATGTTCTGATATAATAGGTCACACCACTCCACATTTGGCCTTTGAGGCCACACTGAGAGAAAGAAAGTAAATCAACAAAATCCCAATACTCTCAGTAATCCCCTCCTAACAGGTAATAAGTTGACAACGGATAAGAAGGTATCCAAAAGAAAAACATAAGGAATAATTAAAGCCTCTCAGAAAAGGCAGATTTATTATCTTCCCAAGCAATGTAATGAGTTGAGAAAATGAGTAAAATTCTACCTAAAATGAGTGAGGTCTGGAGAACAGTTTATGAACTATACTGTGTCAGAGCAAATGGAAGAGCTAATCAGTGCTGTACACTTTAATGTTGAACTAGATAAAAAGAGGAGGGATAGAAGAGGTGATAGAGGATGGATTCCAACAGGGCTGATTAGAGAAGGAGATGAGCTGGAGATGCACAGAGGAGAGGCACTAAAACATGGAGGTATTCTGAAATGTGGGAGGCAATCACACCTAGATACTGAAAATCAACCTGAAAGATGAAGAATCCTCTAGATCAAATCAAATATCTAAGTTGTTGAGAAAGGAAAGTGGTACTGCCTCTGGCCCACACCCCTCTCCCCATCTTTTACCTGGGGAATACTCTATCTTGGGAGTGGTTCTAACAGCCTGGCAAAGCAGACAATTCTCCAGAGGCCAAAATCCTGGGATAGGTTCTCTACGTACTCTTCTGGAAGAAGAAACTTAGAGTGGGAGTTAAACTGCGGTTGGGACCCCAAGGAAGCACAAATGGCAAATGGAGAAAGAGAGGGATAACAACATGGAAATGGGCAGTACCTCTCCTCTGTCATCCTCGAAAACACTGGAGAAAACTATATCCCAGTGGCATCGTGCCCAACACCCACTGTCAACAAGTGAAGACCTCCTGCCCTAGGCAGAGAGAGGCTGAACATCATGAACTATGGGAGGTACCAAACCCGATGGCAGAGACCGGGGAATCACATCCCTAGAGACATGGAGGAGGAAAGAGACTGAATGGAGTTAGTCCAGAGTGGGCATTGTCCCATTGCTTCCTCAGACACCATAAAGACCTGAGATAGTAGGAAATCCTAACCACCACCACTGTTCAGCATGGGCAAAAGAGACCCTCTGCTGAGCCCAGGGACTGTGCCAAGTTCTGTCGGTTGGAAAGCAAAGCTCCCGAGTCAGAGACATCTGGGGATCTGAGAGTGAAGGAACAGAGTGGGTGTCCTAGGGCAGAGAGCTTCCAGATGCAAAGGCCCTGGAGGGAGAACACAGAGGCAAATGAGGGATTTGCTGGGCAGCAAAGGGAGGAGGAGTGCGAGGTCATTGGTGGAAGTTCATGGAGAGCCAGGAGCTGGGCAAACTATTTCACATCCTTCTCTCCCCAAATTAATTCAGGTGGTTGGATATCAGGATAGAGACAAAGGTCTGTAGTTAAACATCCCCAAAGTATGGCTTGCAGCCAGAAGGTGGGTCCAGAGGACTGATACCTCTCTCAGTGAAGCAATCCACAGGTGTGTGTGTGTGTGTGTGTGTGTGTGTGTGTACCAGCTTGGGTGCCTGCAAGTGGAGTACAGCTACAGCAGAAAGGAAATTGTGTGAACACTTTGGCTATGTGGTGTAGTGGCCGTATTGGGTTTTCTGGTGTGTTTTTGTTTGTTTGTTTGTTTTTGTTTATTTGCTTGTGTGTCTGTTCTGGGTTCTCTCTGTTTTTTCCCCCTCTTTTCTCCCTTCAGTTCTTGCTTCTATATCAGTTATTTTTAAAAAAGTTTTAATTTTTCCTGTTATTTTCCTTCTATTCTGCTCTCAGTCTGCTTTCTTCTCTTTTTAACATTTGTATTCTCCCTATACTATTCTCCTTGGTCTTCCTTATTTTATCTAGTCCCCTGGCTTCCTTCACTTCTACACTTTTCATGAGTGTACATATATCTATATATCTATATCTATATCTATCTATCTATCTATATATCTATATATATATCTATATATATATATAGATATATATATAGCAGGTGCCTGTATTTGTATAAAAAAGAATAAGAATAGATCAGTGCTTTAACTATAGTGATGCTAGTTATGTTCATGTTGAGGTAACCCTTAAAAGAACTGTGCTCAGAGGATTCAGACAAAACCAAGCACAACTGTTTTAACAGGTTTCAACAACTTCACAGCTTTCCTCAATCTTTAGTTACATCCCCCCTGCATTTTCTCCTGCCTCCACAAGTACTCTCTTAATACCTTTAACATTAACCCTTTGGCTATGAAAATACCTCCAAGAGTCTGACCTTTTATCCATTTTTTTTGCCTACTAACATTTCTCTTATCTCCCTCTCCTTCTACTGACACATCTTCCTTCTCCCTTGCTTTCTCTTCTTCTTTCACATACCTGAATAACCACCAATAACAGTATAGTATAGTCTGTAAAGAACACAGATAGAAGGGCTAAAGGGTCCAAACAGGTTTTAATGTTTATGCTTGATATATGGTTGGATTTGTGCATGCGGTTATAACCAGTAGGAATTACTTTCCTACAACAAAGTGAGTGGGTCTAACTCAATTAAACTGAATATGGTGAAGTGGTAGACAGTGCCTTTTAACAAATAAAGCTAAAATCACATAACTGGAAAACAGAACCTAACTGAAGGTATTTTCATACCAACAACAAGATCTCTTTACTTTATTTGACCTCAACCCTCAGTACATACATACCAAAAATAGGAACATGAAAAAGAAAGGGAGCAAAATACCTCCAAAGACTCCCAACTCTCCCAAAGCAGATCTAAGGGGAAGTAATGGAGAGGAAGTCAAACACCAGATAGCTGATCTACATGAAATGATTGAAGAGGAAACAAATTCATTGAGCTCAAAGATGATATAACCCCAAAGATAGTGAAACTAACAAACAAATTGACCAATGTGGTTATAGAAGAAACAAAAATTAGAAGAGCTGACCAAACTACTCAAAACATGAGTGACACATTTACCAAAGAAATAAACTGCATGAGAAGGTACCAAACAGAAATCCCAAAATTCTATTGAATGTATGAACACAGAAATGACCAATGTGAGGAGTCTCAGAATGGGAATACAGAATAGAAGCCCAAGATGATATACTCAAATATGCTTTAAAAATAAGAGAGCAAAAAATGTTGATAAGAAGACTAACCTAAGGCTAATTGGAGTTAAAGAGAAATTAGAGGGTAGTACACATAAAATAAAAAATTTGTAAAGGTACAAGATCCCAATAATGAATGTAACTGTATTGTATACCTAAAATGTACCAATAAACTTAATGGAAAAAAACAATATGTTTTTATAAATTCTACTTTTCAAATATATTAAAGCTGCAGGTGGGATAAAAGTCTCGCACATAGATATTTTTGTGTCCACTGTCTTGTATACTTTTGCACTTAATCTTGTAGTCATTTTCATCTCTTGAAACATGAAAAAAATGTTGTGTAAATATTCCGTAGACAATCTGGCCATTCGGTACATAATCCAGCACAAATAAGCTGTGTGGTGGGGGTAATAAAAGTGGTTTTCTTTCAGAAAAAAATTTTAGGGCTGGGGATTTAGCTCAGTGGTTCTGTCACCTGCCTTGCAAGCACAAGGTCCCAAGTTTGATCCCCAGTACCAAAAAAAAAAATTTTTAAAGAGAGTCATCCATGCTAAAATTCAATGTCACAAACCAAAATTAATGTGTTATCTGATCTTCCCAGAAGTCAGAAGTATAGGAGATAGCTAAATTTCTCCCAAGTGGTACAATCAGTTAAGTTGCCAATTTCTGAAGCATAGCTTAATTCTACTCAACGTGTGGCCCCCATATCAGCCATATTAATGTCATCTGGGCATTTATTAGAAATTCAGAATCTCAGGCCCCATTCCTAACCTGTTAAATCTGTGCTTTAACAAAATCCTCAGTTAAAGGAAGCACTGACCTCATCACTTTGGTTAAGGGAAAAAGCTTCAGATGAGACCAGAGGCAAATGATTTATTACTTTTCAACTTTGGTTTATTGATTAATAAAGATGGCAGACTATGTGGTATTTCAAATCTCTAATAAAGTTCATGCATAGCAAGGTTGCAAACAGGTGGGCTGTTGGCAGGCAGGCAATGGCCTGATGACACACTGGATTTTGCTTGAAATGGCTGAGAATTCTATCAACAATTGACTGGCAGCCTCTTAAACTGAGTATGTATTCTCTAGATTTTCTAGTTAGCTAACCAACTAAATGCAACTATACTTCAACACAATGGGTTCATGTCTTAGTGAGTATAAAGCCAATAAGCATATGCTGGAAATAAAAGAGTGAAGAAAATTTTATTACTTGCCTCAAGACAGAAGCACACTAAAGATAGCTCCCAACACAGCATCTCCCTGAATAAAGAAAGCAGGGGCTTTACTGGGGAAACTTACCCATATTCATAAATGCTTTGTTTGAAGCCATATATCACCTGTTCACAGAAAAATGGCAGACAAGAATGCCTCTGGACAGAGAATTTATTATCATTGTCTAAAAAGAGTGAATCATCATGACTTTGCAATTTTTCTGGTTTCTTCTCTCTCTGGAGGACCCTATCTGAAACCAAAAAACAATAACTTTGAAGGAAAATTAATAGTCACTTTAAAGGAGTAGCAGTTCTCCCCTGCTACCACAAGTGTGGGTGATTGATTGTCCCTAGCAGTACCTACTTAGCAGCCAACATAATCAGTATTATCCAGATGACCTTGATATACATCTGAGAATCTGGTTGAGAAATGAAATGTGGAGGAGGGTAATATTTTCTGAGAAAATATTTATGAGGTTAAGTTTTTCGAAGAAGTATTTGGGGGGGGGGGTACCGGGAATCAAACTCGGGACCTTGCACTTGCGAGGCAGGCACCAGAACCACTGAACTAAATCCCCGGCCCCTTCTAAGAAGTATTAAAGATACCATTATGTAAAGTGCTAACTATATTTTCAGCCATTACATCACCTTCATAATAGATTTTGTAGATGTTCTAAAATCCTGATTACCCAGTCATTAAATTGTGTTTATACTTGTTATTATGTAATATATAACTATTGATGTTGTTTCCATAGGTCTCAAAACACTTCAAGTACCAACACTGAAAGTATTAGTTGGAAACCCAGAATTGTTGGAAGTTAAAGTTGAAGGCTCTTTTGATGATGCTGATAGTTATCTAATGAAGATTTCCGTAACTAGCAAATCTTTTCGTCAAGTAAGATTTCCTTAGCTACAAAAAAGTCTATTAATTAGAAAAAGTTTAGAATGTAAGCTAAGAAAAAGATAAAAATTATACTTAATCCTACCTATCAAGATGACTAAGCATTTTTACCACACTGAGTATTTAAAGGCAGGGTACAGGTTCAAAATATAGGTAACAAGTGTGAGGTCTGGAGAAGACTACCTGAGTTAGGTACATCTCACACTGGTACTGTCTGTATGGCCTTGGGAAAGTTACTTTACTGTGACTAAGTTTCCTCATTTATATAATGGAGATGATAGTAATTTTACCTACCTTATAGGGTTGTTTTAAGAATTAAATGTGAGTAATATAAATAGGGCACCGAAAACAATATCTGGGCTAGGAGAGTAGCTCAGAGCTAGAGCTCTTGCCCTGCATAAGTGAAGCCCTGCGTTTAATCCTCAGCACTGCAAAAAAAAAAAATTCTACCATCTAGAAAGTGCTTGGTAACTATTAACTTACAATATTTTCTTAATTTTTCCCTAAAACTAAGAGAGCATTACATACACACTTTTAGAAATTTGCTCATGTTTTTAACTACAGTATGTTTTAATTTCCTAAATCAATATTTTCCTACATACCCTTACATATCCTAAATCTTTTTTATCATGAAAACTTTCAGATATAGACAAAAATAGAGCTCCTATATACCCACCACCCAAATTAAACTTCTCAAAAATCATCCTACCTTTTTGCATTTTTATTTAATTTTTTGTTTATATTCTAGTACAGCTTAAAATAGACAACATCATCATTTCACTCCTACATACTTTAATAAACATCTATAAAAAACACATTTATTAACTCTCTCACATAACCACAATGCCACATCATCCCTAAATTTTTTAAATAATATTTGAAAAAACCCTGTTCCCAACTATATTTTCTCAATTTTGGCAAACAAAAAAAACAAAAAAAAAACTATTTTTAATACTTGATTTGTTTGACCTAAAATACAGACAAGATCCACATGATAGGGCCGGGGATTTAGCTCAGTGGTTTCGCTGCCTGCTGCACAAGCACAAGGACTGGAGTTCGATCCCTGGTACCAAAAAAAAAAGATTCACACAATACATAATTGTTTTATCCAAATTTTAATCAAAGACTCCTACAATTCCATTCTCTTCCCCTGGTTGAAATCAAGACACTTGTCCATCTTTTTGGATATTTTTGTTTGCTTCATTGGACCTTACTTATCTGTGCCTTTAGCCCCATGTTTTCTTTTATAGTAGGTTCCTGCTTGAATTTGTATTCAATGTTTTTGGCCAGAGCACATAAAAATACATCATTTGTAGTGGTTACAGCATATGGAAGCAGAGAAAAAAACTATATACCACATCTATAATATCACTAAAATTACAAATATTTCAGCATTTTTAAAGTTCCAAAAATACTTTAAAATGTCAAACAGAATGTATTAAATTTCATTGAATGTTTAATATTATTCAAGGATCAAATATATTTACTGTGCATAAATTCCTACCAAAAACCTACCTATGAAATATAGTAATTGCCAAGTAAAAATTTTTTTCAAAATGTAAGCCAATAGAAGTTATTTTATTTATATCATCAAAGCAAATATCCAGGTGCTCATCAGTGAATGAAGAAGTCTTATAAATAGGAAGTAGATATAAATTTCTTAATCTTTGTTCATTTCCAAATGTTTCTCAAAACCAATTAGATTGTAATATTTCTTCCTGGAAAAGAATATGTTTTCTCTTATGATTTATTCTAAACAGATTTTTATGGTCAATCTTATCATTCTGTTTCTATTTGAGACAGGGTCTAGCTAAATCGCTGAGTTCCCAGGCTGGGATCACTCATGATTCTTCTGACCCTGCCTCCCAGAATGCTAAGATTATAGGCATTCACCACCATTCATGGCTTATTTTACCTTAATTAATTCTTTAGAGGCCTTATCTCCAAATACACTTTCTGAGGTACTGGGTATCTCATATGAGTACATAGTGAATTTTGGGTGGATATAGTTCAACCTATACAGTTCATTTAAGTAACATTGACTTATCTGGAAATATCCAGGGCTCCACTTCACTAGCATTGATTATCTGGGGAGCATCCACTGAATGCTTTGTGACAACGCTGGTGCCAACTTTGAAAAGCAGCTGCAGCTATCTCACTTCTATGCATCATGTTCCTAGCCAACATATCCCATATGAAGACTGGATTAGTGGAGTTCACAAAGACAGTCAGGGTTTTAATCAGATCAAAACCTTGCCGGTAAGAATTTAAGTACATATGGTTTGAGAATGCCAGTGACATATCCCTTTTGGGTGCTCAGATGGGCATTCCATTTGAGCATTTCTTTTCTAAGAGGCACAAATACCTCACAGTCATTTCTCAATCTTCATTTCATTTTGAGACTGTGATAGTATTTATTTCTAAACTGTGAAAACTTTCTGAAATAATGACCTTTTTTAGTAACTTGGCTCATCATTGTTAATATTTTATCCTTTAAATGATCTTGGGCTTTCATAATATACACTATTTACCCTTAGATTGACTTGCCCTAAAGTAATGTGTGTGACTGGTCCCATTTCAGTACAATACTTTTATTTTTTGCCTTGTCAGAATCTATAACTATTTATTAAATAAAAATTAATCTACTACCTATAATTTCTTTATGACATAAAACAACCAAAATTGAATAATTACTCAGCTATATCAAACCTCTTTTATCAAATGCTCAGACATTATTTCATTGACTTTATAGCAGCTATTTTAGGTATTAAAAGTAGTTTGCACTTACATACAAGTTCCAAGTAATATTACTATTGGTTGAGGTTGTCAAAATTCCACAAAATAAAAAGTAGGAGTGTTAAGAGAACAGAAATTTACCTTAATACCTGTAGCCAAAAGTGAAATCTTTGCATTGAATATTTTTCTAGAAAATCAAGATGTTTTCAGACTAAGTAAGTAATAATGAACCATACATTTTCTTTGTTTAATCACTTGCAGGTAAACTACAGGCCTCCATCTATTATGGGAATTGCTATTCCACTCACAGATAACTTTTATCATGCAGATCCTAGCAAGCCCATACCAAGAAATCTATTTCACAAGTCAAAGGTAAATAATTTTTCTATAAATAAATTAGTATGGTATTTATTTCTGTTCTAGAAATTAGTAAAATTAGAGACAGATGTAGCTCTATGGATTAAATAAGAAGGTACTGCTATCATTATTATCATTGTTATTATTACCACTACTGCAACCCATTTCTTCTCCTGCTTTAGCCCTTCTCCTTCAGCTGCTACTCTTAGATACCATTGTTTGTTTGGTTGCTTTTTGGTACTGGAGATTGAACTCAGGGCCATCACACTGAGCTACATCCCCAGCCCTTTTTTTTAAAGAACCTTGCCAAATTACCCGGGCTGGTCTTAAACTTATGATCTTCCTGCCTTAGCCTCCCAGAATGCTGAAATTATAGACATGTGCCACCACTTTTGGCTTTGGATAGCATTTTTCAGCCAAAACATAGAGAGTCCTTAAAAATTGTTGAAAAAACTAATAATACACATTTCTAAGCTGTATTTAGTCAGCTTTCCATTGCTATGGAAAATACCTGAGACAATCAACTTTTTTCTGGCCATACTGGGGATTGAAACCACAGCCTCACGCTAAAGTACCTCCCCCAGTAACCCCTTCCCCTTTCTTTAATTTTTGAGACAGGATCTTGCTAATTTGTTAAATTGCCCAGACTGGCCTTGAACTTGCAATCCTCCTGGCTCAGGCTCCAGAAGTGCTGGGATTACAGACAGGTGCCACCACACCTAGCTGAGATAATCACTTTATAAGGAAGAAAGATTGTTTTGCCTCTTGGCTTCAGAAGTTTCAGTCTATGATTACCTGTGAAAAGGCAGAGTATCATGGTGGGGAACACATGATGGAACAAAGTTGCTCATTCCAAGGAAGCTAGGAAGCAAAGACAGAGGGTAGGGACTGGGCTTCCAAGATCCTCTTCAATGATACATTCTCAGTGACTTCATTAAGCCCCACCCCCTAAGGATTCCACACCTCCCAGTAGTACCACAAGATGGCTACCATGCCTTCAACACATGTGTTTTGTTTTGTGGTACTGGGGATTGAACCTAGGCCCCCATGCATGCTAGGCAAGTGCTCTACCACTGAACTATGTCCCCAGCCTTTTTTATTTTTCATTTTGAGACAAGATCTCACTAAATTGCCCAAGCTGGCCTCAAACTTGTGATCCTCCTGCCTCAGCCTCTCAGTAGCTAGAATCACAGGCATGCACCACAGTGTCTGGCAACACATGGCCTGTGGGAAACATTTTATAAACCAGGGTGGGTGTGTAGCTCAATAAGATAGAGCACTTGCCTAGCATATGTGAAGCCCTGGATTCTATCCCCAGTACCTCCAAAAAAAGAGACACAAACCATAATATACACATGACATTCGGAGGTTAACACACTTCTTGTTGACTCTTGGATTTAAAGGTAAAGAGCTCAGCTTCAAGATATGAGCATCTGTGATACCAAGTTCTTTGATTCCATTTTCTCCCAAAGACAAAACAGATTTTGTCACCTCCTCTATCAAAACATGACTTTACTGTATTTACATGCAAATTCATAGTTTTCTCTATTTTTCTCCCAGGATTTCCTTGGTAGTTAAATAGCAAATATATATAATTTTTACCTACCTAAAAGGGGGTTTTTTCCCAGTAAACTTTTATGCATTTGAAAATGTTAATTTCAACTTTCCAATGTTATCAGGCATTGATCATGCATTCTTTGAGGAATAGAACTGAACACAATAAATTTGCTGTCTCTGTGGCCTTTTCTCTAATAGGAGAGAATAGGTATAAAACATAAAGTGGGGGCCGGGGATTTAGCTCAGTGGTTCCACCACCTGCCTCACAAGCGCAAGGACCCAAGTTTGATCCCTGGTACCAAAAAAAAAAAAAAAGAAAGAAAGAAAGAAATTGAGATAGAAAACATAAAGTGAAATAGTTTCATCTAGTGCAGTGTTTCTGAACAGCATGGCACTGGGTTACCTGAACTAGAATTTGGTGGAAATGTTTTTACAAAGCAGCTTTTCTAATCTTATCTTATAGCTATAGTGAATTAGAAATCATGGGGTGCAGTCCTGAGATCTGTATTTCAGAAGTCTCTACAGTTGATCCTATTTATCCTAAAGTTTCAGATAAACCAGTAGTAGAGCTAGACACAAAGCTAGCAATGTGACTGGGTATTAGGGATACCTGATAGAGTCCAAGAGGGTCAGGAAAAGTCCCTGAAGAAATGTGTTTGCATCCAGACTAAAAGGTGAATTGGGTTGAACAACAAAGGAGGACAGGGTGACAGCATAGAAGGGGGGAAAGGACAGACAAAGAACGCTCCAAGGTGAAGCCAGCCCAGGTGGTTCAGGCCTGTAATCTCAGCACTCTAGGAGGTTGAAGCAAGAGGATGGAAAGTTTGAGCTCATCTTGGACAGCTTAGCAACTTAGTGAGATCCTGTCTCAAAATTTTAAAAATTTAAAAAGGTCTGGGGATGTAACTCAGTGCAAAGGCTCTTGGTTCAATACCCAGTACCTAAATAAATAGATTTTTAATTTTTTTAAAAAAAAGAATATTCCAGGCTGAGCAAACCTTATGCACAAAGAGTAGAGATAGGTAGACATTTTTCAATGTCTGGGAAAAACTTAATGAAGAGCATTCAGCCCCGGGTCAGGGGAAGTCCAGAAGCTATAGGGCTCCTAGGCTGACAAGAGGATTTTGAATTTTATCCCAAAAGAAATCACGAGCCATCCAACATAATTTTTAAAAGTATGGATACACTGGTGCTGGGGTGTAGCTCAGTGGTAGAGCTGTGCTTAGCATGCCTGATGCCCTGTGTTCAATCCCTACCACAATGCACCCCAAAATAGCAAACATCTACACTCTCTCCTGAATAAATAGTCTCTCCAGGAAACATTGCTAAACATATTTTCAAATAAAATGTATCAATGCCAGTAATAAAGAGAAATGATAAATGATAGGTGGTTGGGTGGGTGGGTGGATGGATGGATGGATGATGGATGGATGATGGATGGATAGAAGGATGGATAGATAGATACATACATATATATATATATATATATACATACACACATACATGGGCTTCTATTAAGAGCCAGAACATTTGAGGAAATTCTAAAGAAGCAAGCAAGCAGAA
>NW_004624734.1:11119137-11204054 GCF_000247695.1 Heterocephalus glaber
AATCTCTGCTGTTATCTGAGAAATTATTTCTGATTTCATTTTTTCCAGATCCTCTTTTGTTGCCAGTTCAGGGAGTCCAGGTGGTTGAGTATTAGAGTGTTCCTTCTCATTTCCCTTTGAGGTTGCTGTAGGTGATCTGGAAGTCTGGTTTTGAGACTTATTTATGTGTCTTCTCATTTTGATGGGGGGAGGTGCTGTTGGCGCCCCTGCGGCTCACCTCCTCTGCACTAGGAGTGGTGGAATGGTGGCTGGGAGGCCCCTTCCTCTGCACTGGGAGCAGTGGAACAGCAGCTGGGAGGCCCCTTCCTCTGTGCTGGGAGTGGTGGAATGGTGGCCAGGAGGCCCCTTCTTCTCAAGAGATCTGGATTTAAATGGACCTAGATGAATTTACTAAACTCACCTGTAAAATATAATGAAAATACCTGCACTGCATTGTGCATTTCACAGGATCCTTATAAAGATACACACATTCTGCTGTGCAAGCACAAGGACCCGAGTTCCATCCCTGGTACCAAAAGAAATAAAGATACACACATAGCCAGATACTCTGGTGCAAACCTGTAATCCCAGCACTTGAGAGGCTGAGACAGAAGTATCGCTGTGAGTTCAGGGCCAGCCTGGGCTACACAGTGAGTTCAAGCCTAGCCTGAATCACATAGTGAAACCTTGTCTCAAAAAAACAAAAGAAAGAGAGAGAGACAGAGAAAGGAAGAAAGAAAGAGAAAGAAAAAAGATTAGGGTTTTTAGTGAAACCTTAACTGAATGAAGAGTTGTAGTGAAACCCTTGCTGAATTAAAATAGTATTTCAGGGCCAGGGATTTAGCTCAGTGGTTCTGCCACCTGCCTCACAAGTGCAAGGTCCTGAGTTCAATCCCTGGTACCAAAAAAACATAAAATAAAATAGTATTTCTTTGTTATCACAGTATCTGCTCAATACTCCTTTAAGCATTCTCCATGATTTATTCCACTTCATTTGAGTTACAGAGAAACTAGACAACTTGCTAAAGATTTAACTGTTAATAGGCACTGAAGCCAAGTGTGGTGGTGCATGCCTGTAATCCCAGCCTTTGAGAGGTTGAGGCCGAAGGATCACAAAGAGTTCAAGGCCAGCCTGGGCTACATAGTAAGATCAAATCCAGCCTGAACAGCCTGAGAGACTCTGTAGCAAAAAAGTAATAAAACAAAAACAAAAAAAGGTATTAAAGCTGAATTTGAATATTGAATTCAGAGTGTGAGTTACCGACTGAGCCTGAAAGATAGTGGCTGGCAGGGAGTGTATAGTAAGGGACATGAGTGAGACATAATTCATGCAGGGCCTCATGGTATATGGTTTAGGGTGAAAAAAAGTTTAAATGACATGAGGGTAAGTGCCAGTGGAATGGCCAATCAAAAGCCAAGAATTTCATTACCACAGTGTGGATGCCTTGAGATTCCCATGGATTTTGCTGTAAGCAGACTTTTTCATGACTCAAAGGCAGAAAGCCTAAAAAACATGTTTCATTTAGAATAGGCAAACTATTGGGAATATGTCTATTCATTATTGACCAGGAAGTGACATTACCATTGAATTTTCCAAATTGATAATCACTCTTGGAATTTGTATTTTAGGTTCCTCGTTTTAAGTTTCCAGTTACACAATATCCAATTTCCTTGGAAATTTTCAGTGACAATAAATTTGTTCCAGTGAAATCTCCGTATTTTGTTACTGTGACTGAAGTGAATAGGAGGAAAAACTGGCAACTAAGTAGGGTTTGCTGTCTTTTATAATTATTTTATCTTACAAGTAATATTATTAGCACTTATTTACAAAGATCAGTGGTTTACATGGCCTGTTTACACAAGAGATAGCAGGAGTTGTTTGGAAAAGGGTTCCAATCCATTGCCACATGGCTGTTTACTTCTGTTGTCTCCCATTTAAGTCCTCATCATTGCCAGTGACCTGGATTCTATAGCTTAAAAATATTTTAAGAACTTGAACTGCAAAAAATATGAAAGTCATTTTGTAGATTACTAATAATTGATTGAATTTGTGCTAGATGTAGGCCTGGGGGTCTCACTTTGTTGCAGTGTCCTTTGAGCTACATTTCCAGACATTTTATATGTTGATTTTGAGACAAGTTCTGGGGATTTAGCTCAGAAGAGGGGGTGGGGCTGGGGATTTAGCTCAGTGGCACTATGCCTGCCTTGCAAGTGCAAGGTCCTGAGTTCAATGCCCAGTACCAAAAAAGAAAAAGAAAAAAGAAGAAGAGAGAGAGGGAGAGAGAGAGGAAAAGAGAGAGATAAATTGCCTAAACTACCCTTGAACTTATGATCCTCCTCCTCAGCCTTCCATGTAGCTGGGATTCCAGGTATGCACCACCAGGCCCAGCTTCTCATTTATTCAGTGTGGCACAGGAGGTTATAAAGATGTTGCCAGGTAATCTATAGGATCTGACTTCTAATTTTTTAAATTTTATTTTAGGATTCTATTTCTAATTATATGAATAAAAAATTCTTAGAGTTTTTATGGTAAAATAATTGAAAAGATGCAGAAATATATTTAAATAAGAAAAAGGAAATTTACCTTTATTCAATTTTATCTTGAATATACAACTTTGTATTGCATATTTTTTGTACGTGTGAATATTTTGAGGAGAGAAAACTAGAGAGAAATAGAAATAGAAATTTTATCAATCATTAATATATGACTAAATATACAGACATTTGGAATTCAGTGACTCTTATTCTGCCCATATTTATTTATTTACTTTAGAAAATTAAAAATTCTGTAAAGTAAAACTACTAAATATATTGCTTTAATTAATATCCTGATAATTTTCTGTTGTATGTTGGAGGCTTGCTCTTACTAGATTTCCAGTACTAATTGTTAAATATTTAAACATCTTTCAAACTGGTGGTAAGCCATTGATAGTCTGAAATTAGCCATGGTGAGAATATTTACACTATGGATATTGGCTAAGGCTATAAGCAAAACTTATGTTTTACCTTTGGATCCCAAATACAGTTATACCACTGGAATTTTGAATTTCTAACTCCTGTACTACCTAGAAAAAATGTCAAAAAAAGGCAAGGATCATGAATCACTTCTTTTGAAAAAAGACTTAAGTGACCCTAATGTGAAACTTTACTTCTACCTTGTTAAAAATCCTTTACTCATCACCAAGGAGGTTGTGAGATGATCTCATTGCCAAAAACACAAAGATTGTTCACGTGAGAACTGGTGATAAGCAAAGGGCTGAAGGAAAAGTTCAGCCTGAAGAAAAGTGGTCAAGAGCCAGGGATTGAGCTCAGTGGTTCCGCCGCCTGCCTTGCAAGCACAAGGACCCGAGTTTGATCCCTGGTACCAAAAAAAAAAAAAAGAAAAGTGGTCAAAAGCCTTGTCCATCCCAAGGATGTCATTGAAGCCAATGTGAGATATTGGGCTTTATTTCCCCTAAAGATATCTTCTACAAAGCCAAGTAGAACTAAAAGCATGAGATAACTTAGTCATGTTCTAGAGTAGAATCTTTCACTGTACCTTAATGTATGTCACAAACTTTATGCAGAATGAGAACATGATTTGTGTGTGCTTCAAATATATTTTGTCTTTTTAGAACACACTATACCAGAAAATATGAAAAAAATTAAAAATTACTTAGAACCAATTCTTCATACTTCAGTGTATAATCCCTCAGGTCTCAATTTAAGTATAAAGGTAAGTTGGTAGAACTATTTATTGTGCTAGGTTTAGATAAAACATATATATCTAAACTATGATGTTAATTTTATAGTATAGATATCCATGAGTAGGGGAATAGCAACTTTCAGGTATATGGAGAGGGCTGGCTAGTGGTTGTAGTTCCACGTGGAGTGTGCTTAGCATGCATGAGAATGGGTTCAATCCCAGCACCAACAAATAAATAACAATAAAGTATATGGAGAGTGTTTGCTTTTCCTCCATTTCCCTTCATATTATTACTTCTAAAGCAATGTAAAGTTAAATTTAACATTAACTTACTATTTTTTAAACTGATAGACAAGAGAGATTATCTAAAGTGGAACAGAAAGGGTATTTCTATAACTTAGGGGAAATAAATGGGCTCAGTATTCTTCATGGAGATATATATGGGTTATGTCTTCTAGTACCAGCTGTCCACAAAAACACTTGAAGTGATTATAATCCAGGTAATTGTGTAAACCATTAAAATTAGGGGGTATATCAGAAATACAAATATTGAGGGTTAGCCCAAAATACTCATCAAGGCCAAGTGAGGTTTTATGTTTTTGTTTCTTCTTTTTTTTTGGTACTGGGGATCGAACTTGGGTCCTTGCACTTGCGAGGCAAGCGGCAGAACCACTGCGCTAAATCCCTGGCTTTTGACCACTTTTCTTCAGGCTGAACTTTTCCTTCAGCCCTTTGCTTATCACCAGCCCTTTGTTTCTTCTTTATTTAAAAAAAAAACTATTATTGAATTCCTTTTCTTCAGTCTCTCTTTTTGATACATGATACATATGTCCAAGAGCCTTAGGAAGAGGATAGGAATATTTCTATGCAGCATTCATAGGGAAAGTGGCCTCAGTGTATTTTCACTTGCAGGAAATATGCATGTTGATGCTGCTATTGACAGGTATGTTTTTTTCCCACAGGGCTCTGAGCTTTTTCACTTCAGAGTGTCCATCATCCCAGGGGTCACTTTTTGTAACTTAGTTGAAGAATTTCAGGTAATTTCAGTGAATGCATAAGGTATCAAATGGGGTGATGAATGAGGAAACAACACAAGTGCCAATCCAGAAGGCACCAAAGAGAGAAACTGAGCAAAATTCATGTTATGGGTAAGGCTCAGTGAAAAGATATTCTGGAGAATGGTAGTGTGGATGCCTGATAGATACTGAATCTCTGTATAACTCTCACCAGAATTAGGTGATTAGTTGTGGGAATCATATAATGTCCCATGTGTTTGCATTACTAGTTTCAGAAAGCTTAAAGACTTTGCTTTTTCTATTGCAGATTTATGTTGATGAAGTACCATTGCCATTTCCAGGACATACACTTATTGCTGTTGCAGCAGCCTTTGTGCTAGGGGGATTGATTTTTGCAGCATTTATGCTTCAACTGCATAACATCCACCCATGGAGGGCATTCCAAAGATGGATTAGAAGAAAAAAATCAGCTGTGTCAAATAACCCTGTCACTTAAACTGGCTTACAGATGAAAGTCTAGATAGCAAATGATAATCCAAAATTCTCTTTTATGTTCTAATTTTATTAAATAAATCATAAAACAATTATTTAAATGTTGAATATATAAACTAGATAAGTTACTAAAGCATTACCAATATGATTCAAATTTTTGTCATTGTTCTTACCATTCCATTTTGAACACATAGAAAATTTATTTCTGTAAAAGATTTTCCTTAAGGTTTTTTGGAAAACAAAATGATGACCATCTCTGCATGAAATGGGTTTTATATATTTTTGTCTCTTACTGGCTGGAGCCCCATTCTGTGGGGTCATACCCTGAGCCTTGCTATGTCCAGAGGAGAGTATGAAGAGGGCACAGTTACTCCAGGAAAGATGATGTGCTTACAGAGCCTTGTGGGAATTAAAGAACCCATTTAGGTGTCTTAAGAAAACTTCAAAACCAGACTGACATACCTAAACAGAGGGAAATGTGACCCCATCACAAGATGTTGGAGGAATACTATGGCTACATGTGGTACTGGCTTGCAAACACATGCAGCATGAAGAATTCCAAAAGACCTATCTCCGTGTGCTCTCAGCCTACCTGTTTCTGGGTAGCCAGAAGACGACTAATACATTCAAGAACCACAGGGTTATTTTCTTATTTTATAGCTCCCTCTTACCAAGCAAAGTACTGTAAGCTGATCACTAGTGTGAAGAGATCTTAGGCCCCAAGATTCAAGGCACCTCCTCACTGGGCAAAGTTTAAGGAAATCTCAAATACCCAAAAGGGGCCAAAGGGAAATCTCCCAAAGAGGAATTCTAAGCTGTCTTTAGTAAAAGTCTGTTGTTTGGGGGAGTGATTAACTGAGTTGTTCCCATAGTTACAAACCATATAACTGGTGGAGGTTTCTGAAAGGAATTGAAAAAAGGGTTGAAAGTTTTGCACAAGACAATGATTAAAACAAAGCCAGCAAAAAAATAGAACCAAAAGAGCATTCAAACCAGCAGTCAAAATCAAAATCAAACACATACCCAAAACACAGAGATCAGGAGCTGGAAACCCAATGGTTTTCCATTCTCCAGTCAAAGGAGGAGCTAAGAGACTCAAGAAGCCTATTTGCCAGGCATGGTGGTGTGCACCTGTAATCCCAACACCCAGGGAGGTGAGCCTGGAGGATCAAAAATCAAGCCTGGCCTGAGCAACTTTACAACCTAGCCAGACTTGTCTCAAAATAAAAAATAAAAATAAAATAGGCTGGAAATATAGCTCAGGTTCAATCCCCAGTACTGCCAAAAGAAAAAAAACAAACACTCAGTACTTAGGCGAAGATGGGGTGGGAGGCAGGCTCCAAAACCCATTGTTCCCTACCCTTCTCTGCACTCCTTACTGCTCATTATACTAATTGTGCCACTGTCATCAGATAGTTAAGTGGTGCCATCTTGCCTTGTTTCGGAGTTTTATCATCCTCTTTGCTAGCAATCTTACTCACTTTGGGCAATGAATTTTTCTACATTATGTTTTGTAGACCCATCCTAGTATGGATATATACTATCTCTTGGGGTCTCCTCAGGACCCTAGTCAATAAGTTTATCTAATTTCCTCTTGTCTAATTTTATGTTCTATTTCCCATGTTTAAATTCTCTCAGAACCTAATTCTGTCACTATCTGTTACTACTATTTTGGCTTCTTCTAGTACATACTGACATGTTCTTTGCAAAGCACATATCTGATAAAGAGCTTATATCCAGGGGCCGGGGATTTAGCTCAATGGTTCTAGTGCCTGCCTCGCAAGCACAAGGTCCTGAGTTCAATCCCCAGTACCAAAAATAAAAAAGAAAGAGTTTATATCCAGAATATATTTTTTAAACTCTCAAAAGTCAATTCTTATGATATAATACATGATCCAATTTTTAAAATAGCAAATGATTTGAACACACACTTCAGTAAGAAGATAAAAGCATAGTTCCATGATTTGGATCTTGAATACCCCCCAACATGAACACACACACAAATGCCCATGTTTTTAAAAGCTTGATGCCCAGAGTGGCACTATTGGGAGGTGATGGAACCTTTGAGAGATGGTTCCTAGTGAGAGGTCCTACGTCATTAAGGCCATGCCCTTGAAAGAGATTGTGGAACTTTGGTCCCTTCCTCTCTCTTTGCTTCCTGCCATAAATTGAGTCATTTGGTCTACCGTACACTCCCTGCCTATTATGTTTTATATCTAAAATGTCAGCCAGGACTTCTGGGAAGATGGCAGAGTGGTGAGCAGTGGCAAATGAGCCTCTCTGAGATTCAGAGTCCAGCAACATGGAGAAGAGAAGAAAAGAGGAAAATGGGTTCCCAGGACCCAGCAAGGATCTGAGGCAAGAATTGGAGCCAACAGGGAGGGCAAAGGGACCTCAGTGCGGAAGAGGGAGGTAGCAAGCAGCACCGCTTTCTCCTTGAGTCCTGGCTCACAGTGTAGGAGGGGCAGTTCAAACCAGCAGAGGCATGGTGACTACTGGTGACTCCAAAGACCTCTACAGAGTAGTGCACCAGTGGAACAGAGCAGTGGATACTGTGGACTGCAGAGGATGGTGAGTCATTCTAGACTGGTTCAGGTGTCCCCATGAGGGGGGATTAGCCAGTCACCATTTTGTAAAGGGGCCAACTGAACTCAAGACTCAGACCAGCAGTGGGTTGGCTCCAACTTGGGGCTCCCGGGGTCAGGATGAGGTACAGCCATGGGAGACATCCTGGGCCCAAGAGCCAAGTTCAGGCTGGCAGGAGGCACCTGGAGTGTTGTGAGGTGAACAACTCAGGTCCCAGCATCACAGCCAGAAATCAGAAGCAGGCTGAACTTCAGTGGAGCCGAAAGTACAGGCTTGCTGAGATTATCCACTACCCTGCTATATAATTCTATGCAAATGTGGTGTGATCTACCAACAGGGATCTGGGCTCTGTCTGCCCCTTTTGTCTATCAATGACAGCAGACATTGAAGTGAACATTCTTTTCCCCTTCTTTCTTTACTTTTTTCTTTTTCGTAATTATTTGTTCTTATTTTTATATGAGAGAAATTTTTTTTTTTTGGTACCGGGGATCAAACTCGGGACCTTGTGCTTGCAAGGTAGGCGCTGGAAACACTGAGCTAAATCCTCGGCCCCTCTTATTTTTATATGAGTGTGAACATCGTTTCTAGTTTTTTGTTGTTGATGTTTTATTCTGTTCTTGTTTCTGTTTTTTCCTTATTTCTTTCCCTGCTGTTTTCTTCACCAGATTTCCAAAGCTTGCATAATCTCCCTTTGTCCTTCAGCCTTTCTTCTAATTACTTTCTCTTCTATTTCTCTATTTTTTCCCCTAATGCCTTTTAAATTCTTTCTCCTGAGGGTAAAATTACCATATTGAAGAGATATTTACTGTATACAATTTTCTGGTTTGTTTTAGATTTTGTTATATAGCTACAAATCTTGTCCATATGGTTAAAGTTGGCAAATTAATAGTTACCACAGTTTGTTATTTCTAGGCTGTGTTCAATGCTATTGTTATTACTAATTATACTACTTTAGCCAAGGTGACATAATTGCTCCAATCAGTTATTCTTCCTTGTATACCAAGACTGAGATTGTCTGAGGGTCATAAACAATACTATAGGCCATACCAAAGAACAATGGGCTAGGTCAAATAGGCAGCAACTTATCATTCTCAATAAATTTAAGAGGTAGGCTCTCCTGGGGCTGGGGATTTAGCTCAGTGGCTCCACTGCCTGCCCCACAAGTGCAAGGACCCGAGTTTGATACCCAGTACCAAAAAGAAAAAGAAAAAAAAAGGGGGTAGGCTCTTGCAACAGACTCAAAAGCCAAAAGTCAGCTACACCTAGAAGATATCTCTGAAAAATAGTCAGTACTTAAGGTTCTCGATACTAACAATAAAGCTATTTACCATAAGCAATTTACAAGCATCTATGCAGAAGCTAAACTAAAAGAAATTAAAAATGAGAAGACATGGCAGCAAGATGTAACCCCAAACTTCCAGCTCACCAAAGGCAAGCCCAGAGGGCAATGAGGTGAAACAATTTAAAAGCCACCCACCTGTGCTCTCTGAAATGGTAACAGTGGAAGTAACAAAGCATATGAATGAGACTCTAGAAAAATTCAAAATAGAAATAATTTCTCAGATAACTAAAGAGATGATGACCATAATGAAGAACATAGTGAATCTAGAGTAGATACAAATATTTAAAATAAAGGAGCTTAGGAAAATGATGGAAACCATGAATGCCCAGCATAAAGAAATGGAATCCAAGAAACAGACTCAAACAGATATCCAGGAGTTTAAAAATTCTTTTGAAAGTATACACAGCAAAAAGAACCTATGTGAGGACAGAATATCAGATCTAGAAGACAAGTTTGCAGTTAGCAAACATGAGAAAAAAGATTTCTTTAAAATAGCAAAGAACCATGAAAAATCAATCCAACAGATGCTAGATGATGCAAATAATAACGTAAGATTGATCAGAGTTGATGAAAAAGCAGGAGTTAGTGCAAGCAATGTGAAAAACCTGCTCACAGAAGTAATGGCAGAAAACTTCCCAAGTAGAGGGGGATGTAGCTCAGCGGCACAGCACCTGCCTGGTAAGCTTGAGGCCCTGAGTTCAATCCCTGGTACTAAAAAAAAAAAGAAAACTTCCCAAGCATGGAAAAAGAATTTTACATACAGATAAGTGAAACATATAGGACTCAAATTAGCCATGATCAAAAAAAAATCTTCCCCAAGGCATGTAATAGTCAAGATTCCAGAAACCCAACAGAAGAACAAAATCCTACAGGCTGTTAGAGAAAAGAAACAAATCACCTACAAAGGAAAGCACATCAGAATCACAGCAGACTTCTCAATGCAAACCCTTAAATCAAGGAGAGCTTGGAGTGAGGTATTTCAAGCCCCAAAAGAAAACAACCCCTAACCCAGATTGATGTACCCCAAAAAATTATCTTTCAAAATTGATGGAGAAATAAGATACATCCATGACAAAGAACACCTGAAGAAATTTTAAAATGTCCCCCAAAGCCTCATGCACTCCCAGGTGGGCTTTTGGGAGTGGCTGGATGGTGGGTGTGTGGCAACTGGATCAGTCCACTGATTGGATTAGCATGGTTCTGGGTGTGGCTGAATGGATTTACAGAGGACAGATCCCTCACTCTGGATATAACTGGCACCAACCAATAGGCTTGTTGCCTAAATTTAATAAAAAAGGAAAGGAAGGCTCACTGCTGCTGCTTTTGTTCTCCCTGTCCTGCCATGGACTATTTCTCCTCTGCTATGCCACCCTGTCTTGGAACCAGCCAACTATTGACTGAAAACATTACAAACTGTGAGCTAAAATAAACCTTTCCTCCTTTAACTTGTGGATGTTAAGCTAGCAATGAGAAAGTAACTAAGACGCTACCATTGCCATCCAGTGCCCCCACCAGAGGCCTAAAAGCAAGGGGTCCACCAATCATGGACTGAAACAGCTAAAACCATGAGCCAAAACAACCTTTTCTGAGTCAGCTACATCCAATATTTCATTATAGTGGGCTGGGGATTTAGCTTAGTGGTTCCACTGCCTGCCTCGCAAGTGCAAGGATCTGAGTTCGATCCCCAGTACCAAAAAAAAAAATTTCATTATAGTGATGGAAAACTGACTAACACATATTTCAAATACATGAAAACCAGCCTATAAAAAGTAAATGAGATGGCACATGCCTGTAATTCCAGCACCTGATTCTTGGCAAATAATATTTCCTTAATAATCAAATCCATCAAGAACCAGGAAGGACCACATGCTTCTATTATAATACTTAATATTGTTTCAGAAATTATAACAAGGACAAGGAAACAAGTTAATTGTTATAACACAGGAAAAGCAAAAAGATAAAAAGCATCTCTTTCTCGTTGATATTATTTTATATCCAGAGAGCCCAAAAATATTCTAACAAGAAAAATATATTAGAATATATTCAAGTCTAGGAATGGTGGTGGACACCTGTAGTCCCAGCTACTTGGAAGCCTAAGGCAAGAGGATCCCAGGTTTGAGGCTAGCCTGGGCATCTCAGCAAGACATTGTCTCAAAATTTTAAGAAGGTATGTGGGGAGGGAGACTGGCTCAGTGGTAGAGTGCCCCTGGGTTCAGTCCCTAGCACCGCAAAAAAAAAATAAAAAAGATTAATAAACTTTATGAGGTAGCTTATAAATTAAAAGCACATATATCATTACTCTTATTTGAATAATAATTTCCTGGAAAAAGGAATGGAAAATGTTCTCATAGTAGCAACAAAATCTATCAAATAAAGTCATATATTGCTTAACGATGGGGATTTGTTTTGAGAAGCATCCCATTAGATGATTGTGCAAACATCATGGAGTGTACTTAGGCCAATTTAGATTCAACAGCCTGCTACACACCAGGGCTACATCCATGTGGGGTAGCCTGTTGCTCCTCAGCTTTAACCCTGTACAACATGTTACTGTGATGACTACAGTAGGTCACTGTAACTCAAAGGTAAATGTTTATCTGACCATATCTAAATGTAGAAAAACTACAGTACAAATAAGGACAAGATTTTAAAAAATGGTACACCTGTGTAGCTACTATGAAGGCGTTTCAGGGCTAGAAGTTGCTCTGGGTGACTCAGTGAGTGAGTGCCTAGGCCAAGGGCATTACTGTGCACTACCACAGACTCTGTAAATTCTGTTCCTTTAGGCTCCACTAAATGTATTTTCTTTCTTCAATAATAAACTTAGCTTACTGCAACTTTTTTCTTTATAAACTTTTTAATTCTTTTATCTTTTTTACTCATCCAGCTCTATGGTAATCATACGGGACTGAAACATCATTACGCAGCATTTAACTGTTCTTGGAAATCAATTCAACAAGTCTAAGAACAAGGGCCCAGAATGTAGCTCAGTGGTACAGCACTTGCTTAGCATGTCCAAAGTGCTTAGTTTGATTTCCAACACCACCACAACAACAATAAAAAAAGACTAGGACCTATATATAAAAGAAACTAAAAGATCTTTTTGAGAGCCATAAAGGAAAGACATAACATATTCTATCATAAAAACATCAATTCTTCAATGCAAGAACTGTATCTGACGCAATTCTAATGAAAAGGGTTTAGGGCTTGAATTGTTTTGGGTGGGGGATTTAGCTCAGTGGTTTTGCTGCCTGCTGTGCAAGCACAAGGACCCGAGTTTGATCCCCGGTATCAAAAAAAAATACTAAAGGCCCTGTTTTGTTGTGAACTTTGATTTTTGGTGCTGGGAAAATCACCTTTATGTTGAAGAATAAATGTCTTATGCTGGGCATGGTGGCACACACTTCTAGTCCTAGCTACTCCAAATGCCTGCAGCTGAGACAAGAGAATCACTTGAGCCCAGGAGTTTGAGGCCAGTGTGGTCAATGTCGTGAGGCTCTCCCTCAGACATAAGAAGGAAAGGAAGAAAGAGAGAGGGAGGAAGGAAGGAAGGGAAAGAAAGAAAGCCATTGTAATCAAGTGAACACAATATAAAAAACATATCAGTGGATCTAGGGATTTAGCTCAGTGGTGCCAAGCCTGCCTCGAAAGCGCAAGGTCCTGAGTTTGAGCCCCAGTTTAAAAAAAAAAATGATCAGTGGAATGTATTTAGCCCTAATATACTAGACCTGCATCAGGACGCTGAGGCAGCATTACACATTTGAGGCCAGTCTGACTACATAGTTAATTCAAGTCCAACCTACATAGCAAGACCATATTTCAAAAATCAAATAAATAAATATACTAGACTTCATGTTGACAAAGGCATTTTTTTTCAAATAGGTGTAAAAGAATGGATTATTTACAGCTGGCTTGTCCTCTGGAAGAAAACTGAGCCAGGTGTGGTGGTCCACACCTATAATCCCAGCGCTTGGGAAGCCAAAGCCAGAGGATCACCATGAGTTTGAGGCCAACCTGGGCTACATAGTGAGTTCAAGGCCACCCTGAACTATGTATTGAGACTGTCTGAAAAAAAACCAAGGGCCAGGGATTTAGCTCAGTGGCACCATCCCTGCCTCACAAGCACAAGGTCCTGAGTTACATCCCCGGTACCAAAAAAAAAAAGCTGGGCATAGTAATGCACACCTGTAATCCCAGCACTTGGGAGGTTGAGGCAGAAGGATCACTGTGAGTTCAAGACCAGCTTGTGCTACATAGTGAGTTCAGGCCCACCCTGAACTACAAAGCCAGACCCTGTCTCAAATTTAAAAAAAAAAAATTACATAAGCATCAAGCTGGATATGGTGCCACACATCTGTAATCCCAGCACTTGGGAGGCTGAGGTAGGAGGATTGTGAGTTCAAGCACAGCCTGGGCTACATAGCAAGATTTATCTAAAAATTTTAAAAATCAGAGGCATCTTCCAAGAAAATATGATTCCACATGTATGATCTAAAGGCAGGACAAACAAAACTGAAAACCCAAAAGCTAAGAATATTTTTTAAAACATGGGCATTATGACTCTATATAAAAATTAAAATCATTTTGAGGGGAAAGAGCACAACCAAAATCTATATATATAATAACAAACTTGGGGAAATATTTTAAAAATCACAGAATAAATTATATGATTAAGATCTCTAATGTACAACCAGTCACTGCAGCACATGCCTATAATCCTAGCACTCAAAAGGTTGAGGCAGGAGGATCACCACAAGTTCAAGGCCAGCCTGGGCTACATAGAGAAACCCTGTCTCAAAAAAATAAACAAAAAAATCCCTAATTTTCAAAAAAACTGAAATGTTTCAACAAAAAGGTTAGACAGCCCAAGGGAAAACTAGGTTGTTCTCAGGTAAGCACATTTAAATCAGGATACACAAACTGTTTACATGCAGTGGCAGTCAAGAAAATGCAAATTAAAATAACAAAATGATCCTTTCACCAGCCAATACAAATAAAAAAACACATAACATCTATGTGTACAAAGATGTGTGATGGGAGTACTCTCACATACTGCACATGGACGTGTCATCTGTGAGAGATGTTCCTGGAAATAATCTGGCAATAGCCAGGAACTATTTTGGGGACTTAGGCTATAGAAACAAAAGAAAATATGTCCTATGAAGTTTATTGTACCATTGTTTGAATTAGCAAAACTAAAACAATTAAGTGAATATTTATTGAGGGAGAGGAAGATAAGGAGATGTAAAAAGATTTAAAATGTGTTATGTACATGTACCAACTCCTCACGATAAATATAAACATATGTACTATAATCGTGTACTAATAAAAATTAAAATATAAAAAGTGAATATTTATCAGGAAAATAGTTGAGCAAATCACAATACACTTCCTACGAACATTTGGAATATTATGCAGCCATTATAAAGAATGGACATACTGGGGCCAGAGATTTAGCTCAGTGGTTTTGCCACCTGCTGTGCAAGCGCAAGGACCTGAGTTCGACCCCCGGTACCAAAAAAAGAAAAGAATGGACATACTGGTTTATTTGGATGAATTTCCATGAGTTATTGCTGAATAAGGAAAGTAAGGTAGCCAGGTGTGGTGGCACATACCTGTGATCCCAGTACTGGGGAGGCTGAGGCAGGAGAATCTCCATGAGTTCAAAGCCAACCTGGACTACATAGTGAGTTCAAGCCCAGCCTGAACTACATAGGGAGACCTTGTCTAAAAAACAACAACAACAACAACAACAACAACAACAACAAAGAAAAGTAAGGTGGCAAGGAGTATGTCTTAGTTACTTTTCTCTTGTTGCTGAGACAAAATACCCTCCCCCCAAAGTTAAAGGAGAAAGGGTTTGTTTAGCTCACAGTCTGAAGAGTTTTCAGTCCATAATCCAAGGCAGTGTGTTGTGGCAAATAAGCCTTCCAGAGGAGAAACAGTTCATTATGGCCAGAAGGTAACAAAGGCAACAAGAAGGGCTCAACAGGATATTCCTGCCCCTTTAGCACTCATACCCTTAATCCTAGTGCCCTTGGGCCTAGCCCCATCACGAATCAATCACACACTCTAGATTTAGCCACCTCCAAAATAGCTTATGACCACATGAGGCTTTGGGGGGACATCTAGACACAAACCATAACAAAGTGTTTGATATGATTTTAGTTTTATAAAACTATATATGCATGTGGCTTTTCTATATCATTAAGCATAGGAAATGATGGAATTCTGTCAATTAAATTGTCCACATATTTTATTGGCCTGGGAGGTGGGGAAGTAGGGGAAGCTGTAATAGAAGAGATTAAGGAGAATGGGAAGTGAAAACAACCGAAAAGCTAAAAAAAAAAAAAACCTATATTTTAAAATATATATGTATTTTTGTACAATTGTGTTTTTGTAACTTTGCATACAGCCAATCTTCATTATTGATTGATTCTGTGATTACATATCTGCTTAATCACTAAAATGTATTTATAATCCCTAAATTAACACTCAGCAGTGCCTTGCTGTCATTCTTGGACAAATGCATCCTCAGAATGGTGAGAATTTGACTCACCCACTGGGCATGTTCCCAGCTAACATCAAACAAGCCCCTCTGCTTTCCTTTTCCAGCTCTAACACTGGAAGTACTTGTGCATGTCCTTCTCAAGGTCTATTGAGTGCCATGTTTTTACGTCATTGTGGTTTTTTATTTGATTTCACTGTTTAAGATGATCCCCCAGCATAGTGCTGAAGCGCTGCCTTAGTGTTTCTAAGTGTAAGACAGCCATGATGTGCCTTACAAAAAATATATGGGTTAGATAAATCATTCGGGCATGACATATGTAGTGCTGTTGGCAGGGAATTCGTTGTTAATAAATCAACAATACATATTAAATAAGATGTCTTTAAACAGAAACATACATAAAACAAGGTTATGTATTAATCAATTTATAAAAAAATAAATTGACCAGCCCAGCTTTGTGGCATACACCTGTAATCCCAGTACTTGGGAGACTGAGGCAGGAGAATCACAAGTTTGAGTCTTGCCAGAGCAAGTTATTGAAACCTTGTCTCAAAATATAAAAGGCTGGGATGTAGCTCACCAAAGGTTCTGTGTTAAATCCCCAGTACTAAATAAATTAATTCATGTGGCAAGTGGAGGATCCTAACCGTGTATTTTTTCTAGAATCAATTAATCAATCTTTGCTAATTCAGTATTTGCTGCAACCTTATAAAAGATCACTAACACACATGATAAAAAGTGACTTATGCAGCTGGGGATTTAGCTCAGTGGTTCCACCACCTGCCTCACAAGCTCAAGGACCAGAGTTTGATCCCCAGTACCAAAAAAAAAAAAGTGATTTATGCACTGTTATTTTTTGGAGGGGTGGGTTTTTTTGGTTTTGTTTTTTGTTTTTTTGTAATACTGAAGATTGAACTCAGGGCCTTAGCACTGAGCTACATCCTCAGTCCCTTTTTTTATTTTTTATTTTGAGACAAGATCGCACTAAGTCACTTAGTTGCCCAGACAGGGCCCAAACTTGTACTCCCCCTGCCTCAGCTTCCCAGAGTGCTGAGATTATATACACATTGCACCATGCCTGGTTTTAGTGCACATTTTTTAAAAAATGAAGTGAAAGAGAAATGATTATGCTTTTCATATTGAATTACTTGAGCTTTATTAACAGCTATCCAGGTATCTTACTCACAAATAAATAAATCTTTTTTTTTTTTTGGTACCAGGGATCGAACTTGGGACCTTGCACTTGCAAGGCAGGCAACAGAATAACTGAGCTAAAGCCCCAGCCCTCATAATAAATAAATCTTTTATTTTTCCAGATTTATAGATTTATAATTTACAAATAAAACACTATAAGTTTAAGGTATTCAATGGGATTATTTGATATATATGTATAATGTGAAGTGGCTGCTACAATTAAATTAGAATATCTATCACCTCACCTAATTATCAGTTTTTGAGCTGGAAACTAAAACTACTGCTAACATCTTCTGATTAGTATCTAGTAGTTTACTGATTTTTTTGTATTTTATACCTATACAGTAATATCACATTTTAGTCTCGACATTTCCAACAGATACTTCTTGTATTTTTATACCTTGATATAGTATCAATATTATAAAAACAATAGTTTAAAAAAAAAGGTTAAAATGAGGCTCTGTAATATGTCTGAGTTGCGAAAAACCTAGGGAGAGAGACACAGGACATAGGTCACAAACTCAAGTGCCTATGAGGCCCAGGCACATTATTTAATCAGCCAAATGTTCTGGAGGGGCCCCTTGTAGAAACTTCCTTACCAAGCATTGCAATCTTCAGTGTTTGCAACTAATTTCAAATGTTGAAATACAGTGTGCAGGCCAGATTCTGTAAAAGGCTGCCAGTTTACGTCCTCTATTCAAGGATGTTGCCACTGAGTATAATGCTAACTTTTTCCCCATTATCATACCAGGTGAATGTTAGCAATTGTTCTTGGTTCCGTAGCAGCTGCTGGTGGGCTGCATGTACCATTTATTCCAGGATTAGTTGGAAATACAAACGCTCTTAAAATAAAAATTACTGGGTGAGGCTTGCAGATGTAGTTCAGTGGTAGTATGCTTACTAGCATGTTCAATGTCCTGAGTTTGATCCCTAGTACTGAAAAAAAAATTATTGGGTAATGTTTGGAAGTAACTGCTGCTAGTAAATTCTTTATTGGGTAATTTGCCTGCCAGGCAAATTGCCTCCAGAGTTCAATATTTTTTTTAAAAAAATCATTGTAGAAAGAAATGACCTTGATAAAGACTTTAGACTACTTTTGTTTAATTTTATTCATTTCAGGGAAATTTTCTAATGTCATTAGCAAAAAAATAAATATATATAAGCAAATGAAATAAAGACATAGATAAGTAAATATATTAATTAATGGAAGGATTAAAGAAGCTCAAAAGTAATACAGATCACATAACCCAGAGAAATTTTCATTCTTTTTACATTCTTAGGAACATTTGGAACCCAATCTGGGTTCCAAAAAGTTAGAAAAAAAAAACTTCTGGAACCAAGATTATAAAAAACTCCGAATAGATAAATAGCAACAAAATAGAAACAGTAATAAAAAAGAAAAAGCTCAGGACTTGATGAATTCACCACAGAATTCTACCAGAACTTCAAGGAAACTCTAGTGCCAATAGTCCTCAAACTCTTAAATTAAAATTAAAAGTGAAAGCATACTGCCAAACTCATTCCTAGATGCTAGCATTACACTGATTCTAAAATCATAGTTAACACAAAAAAGAAAACTAAAGGCCAGTCTCCTTATTGAACTTAGATGCAAAAATCCTCAACAAGATATGGGCAAACAATACAACAGATCATTTAAAACTTCCTTGACCAGGTTGAATTCATCCTAGGGATGCAAGAATGGTTCAATACACATAAAACAATAAATGCAATACATCACTTAAACAGAAGCAGGGACAAAAAAATCACATGATCATCTCAGTAGATGTAGGAAAAGCCTTTGACAAAAACCAACATTCATTCATGAGAAAAATCCATATGGAAATAAGTATAGAAGGAACTTAACTCAAACTAATAAAAACCATTTATAAAACCCACTGTCAGCATCACATTAAATGACAAAAAACTGAAAGTTTTTCCTATAAAATCAGAAACAATACAAGAGTGTCCACTCTCCTATTCAATATAGTATTTGAAACTTCTGCCAGAGCAATCAGGCAAGAGAAAGAAATAAAAGGGATACATATAAGAAGGGAAGAAGTCAGACTATCCTTGCTCATAGATGACATGATCCTTTACATAGACTCAAAAACTCCAACAAAACACTTCTAGAACTCATAAACAAATTTAACAACATAGCAGGATACAAAATCAACACACAAAAATCCATAGCATCTGTGGGGGCCAAAAATTAACTCACTAAAAAATAAATTATGAAAGCAACCCCATTCAAAATAGTATCAGTTCTAGACATGGTGGCACACACCTTTAGTCCCAGCACTCAGCAGGCTAAGGCAAGAGGATTGCCATGAGTTTGAGTCTAGCCTGGGATACATACTGAGTTCAAGGCCAGCCTGAACTACATAGTGAGACCCTGTCTCAAAAAAAAAAAAAAGTGTCAAAAAATTAAATACTTTGGAATTAACCTAATCAGGGAAGTGAAAGACTTCTATAATACAAAGCTCAGTACTCCAAAAAAGAGATTGAAGGAGACATCGGAAAACAGAAGGACATCCTCTGTTCCTGGATAGACAAAACTAATATTGTCAAAATGGTCATATTAACAAAACTGATACATAGACTTTTTGGGGGGGTACTGGGGATTGAACTCCGGACCTTGTGCTTTGCGAGCCAAAGCTGGAACCACTGAGCTAAATCCCCAGCCCCATATATAGATTTAATGCAATCTTGATCAAAATGCCAACAACATTCCTCACAGAACTAGAGAAAACAATCCAAAAATTCATATGGAACCATAAGAGATCTAGAATAGCAAAAACAATCTGAGGCAACAAGAGGAAAGCAGGAGGCATTACCAAGCTACAGTGATAAAAACATGGTACTGGCACAAAAACAGATATGCAGATCATTGGAACAAAACAGAGGATGCAGAAACTGCCGCAGGCACATTCAGCCATCTAATCTTTGACAAAGGGGCCAAAAATCATACCTTGAGGGGAAAGACTGCCTCTTTAGCAAAGGGTGCTGGGAGAGCTTGTTATCTTTGTGCACAAGAATGAATCCAGACTGATTTCTCTCACCATGCACTAAAATAAAATCAAAATGGATCAAAGATCTAGATATTAAAACAGAAACACTGAATCTTCTGGCAAATAAACAAGGTAAAATTCTTGAAGACATAAGCATAGAAAGGACTTTCTGGGGCCAGGGATTTAGCTCAGTGGTTTCGCCGCCTGCTGAGCAAGCGCAAGGACCCGAGTTCGATCTCAGGTACCAAAAAAAAAAAAAAAGAAAAGAAAGGACTTTCTGAACAGAACTCCAATTGCACAAGAAATAAGAAAAATCAACAAATGGGATTATATCAAATTCAAAGGCTTCTGCACAGCAAATGAAACAACCAACTGAAGAGATAATTTACAGAATGGGGAAAAAAAGTGTGGTCTTGGACAGAGGACTAAGATATAGAATATATAAAGAACTCAAAAGCTTAGACCTCACCCCAAAACAAAAGATCCAATCCAAAATCATGCAATTGAAATGGATACTTCACAGAAGAAGTACAAATAACCAATAAGTACAGGAGAAAATATTCAGCATCTTGGCCATTAGAGAAATGCAAATTGAAACAACACTGAAATTCTATCTTACTCCAGAAAGAATGGCTATCAACCCTTCTATATCATTGGTAGGAAGGTAAACTAGTACTATGAAAATTAGTGATTCCTCAAAAAACTAAAAATAGAAATTCTGTTCAACCCAGCTATACCTTTTCTGGATATCTTCCCAAAAGAGTTAAAGACATCATATTACAGAGATACATGCATACTAATATTTATAGCAGCACAACTCATAAGAGCTACACCTTGGAAATACCCTATATGTCCATCAACAGATGAATGGATAAAGAAAATGTGGCATATATACACAATGGAGTGCTACTCAGCCATGAAGAAGGATAAATTTGAATCATTTATAGGAACATAGATGCACCTTGAGATCATAATGATAAGCAAAATAAATAAGTCATAGGAGGTTAATTATCAGTTTCTCTTACATGAGAAACCCAAAGTATAAATAAAGAGCAGCCAAGCAGAGTGGTGCATGCCCATAATCCCAGTACTTGAGAGGCTGAGGCAGGATTGTTGTGAGTTTGAGGCCACCCTGGGCTACCTAGGGAGAACCTGTCTCAAATAAGTAAGTAAACAAATAAGCAAGAAATTTTTTTAAAAAAAGGATGATAGGAAACAGGGAAATAGACCTTTTGCAGATGTGAAGGGGATCTGGGGAAAAGGAGAAAAGGGAAGGAAAGAGAAAGAGGAAGTAAAAAGGACTACGATGCCATATATGATGAATATGTACCAACTCCCCACATAATGTATTCATTATGTATTGCAAACATTCACTAATTTTTTTTAAAAAAGGAAAGAAGTATTCTCATGGCTTATCCGGCATGCCAATCTTAGCAGCAAGGGACTTGCTGTTTCTTAGAGTAGTCAGAAATATAGGGGCCTGCAGAGACCAGGCATCACTAAAGAAGGAAAATAATGAAGCATGACAGCCTGGGAGACAGCGGCAAAGTCGAGAAAGCATGTGCTACCTTAAGCTCGTTTCTATTCTCTGTCATCGGCCCAGTGTTATCCTCTGCCAGCAACATGGCCAGATTTCCCGATACCTAAAGGGAAGACAGAAATTCAGATTTTAATGAAAAATTTCCCAAATGTTTAACTATGCAGGCCAACTCCATAGGTCAACAAACTAAATTTGACCCTTGATTTGGTAGTTTGCTAATCCAATCACAGAATTAAAAAGTTTCTCCTTTCAAGAGACCTTAGAGGTTAAACATGAAGAAATGTCAATTATGAGCTGGGGATTTAGCTCAGTGGTTTCACTGCCTGCTGCAGAAGCACAAGGACTCGAGTTCAATCCCCAGTACCAAAAAAAAAAAAAGAAAGAAAAAGAAATGTCAGTTATTAAAATGTTAGAGCCAGATGTGGTGGCTGTAATCCTAGCACTCTGGGAGGTTAAGGCAGGAGGATCACAAGTTCAAGCCCAGCCTGGACAACATAGCAAGACTCTGTATCAAAATTAAAAATAAAAATAAGAATTTTTCAGCTGGCAGTAGTGGTCCAACAGTGCATTAAACTATAAACTCTATTCTTTATATCCTTCACATTTAGAAAATGTATTAATTTTGAATGTTTTTTAAAGATGCAGCTCTTTGTGAAGCATTTTCACATATAACTTATCAAATTAGTTAATATTCTTTTAGTATTTGTTACATTATTTAATGTCTTAAAACTCAAAAAGTAAAACCAGGCATGGTGGTGCATACCTATAATCCCAGCACTTGGGAAGCTGAGACAGGATTGAAAGTTTGAGGGCGAGCCTGGGATACCTAGCAAGTTCAAGGCCATCCTGGGCTACATAACAAGACCTCATATCAAAAACAAACAAAACCTCAAAATGTAAATGCCATTTTGAAGCTGGAGGAAGGCATCCGTATGAGGAATGACCATTTCAATGAGAAACATCCCCATCTTCTGGCTCAGACAGGAAATGCAACAGAAAATTGTATAAAGAGCTTTTTGGTGCCAAAATATTTTAAGATTCAATGATCTTTTTGAAATGATTATAAACTTGAAATTTCAGTAAGCTTATATTTTGACTAATTGATCAAATAAAAAGTTCTGAGATTAGGAACTAATATTTGACTCATTCTTGCAATCTTTAATAGGAAAGGTTCTCAATATATGCTAAATGGTTTAGCCAACTCTCCCTACAGAAATCATTGCTAACATTTCAGAGACAATATGCCCAGTTTCCATGCAGTCTGTCTTACATATTTTTGAATAGAATACAGTGCATATATAATTTGTTCTCACTCTCACTTTCCATGTGATAAAATAGGACAGGGAGGATTTAAGAATGAGACACTGAGTGCTGGGGATCTAGCTCAGTGGTTCCGCCGCCTGACTTGCAAGCGGAAGGACCTGAGTTCGATCCCCAGAACCAAAAAAAAAATAATGATAATGAGACACTGAGAAGAAAGAAGAATTAGCTCAGTGGTAGAGTGCTTACGTAGCATGCATGAGGCCCTGTGTTAGATCTCTAGCACCACAAAAAAAAAAAGAAAGGAAGGATAATACTTTACAATTAGTAAAGTGCCCTGCCCTGTCATGTAGATTATTAACTTGTGGATCTTTTAAGCAGGTGTTCCATTAGTTGCTGCTCTCTACTATAAACACAGAAGATGAAGGGTACCCAAGTAAAATTACATGCTTGTAATTCTAAAATTTTTTTAAATTACATATTAGAGTTTTTAAGACTATTTGTGAGATTTCTAGGTTTCAAATGATCTAGTACAAGTAAACTTCCAATACTAAACACTTGGTAGATAGCAAAATTGTCATATTGGATCTACAATCTTTTAAAATATAAATCTGTTGTTATACTGTATAGGAGGATGATACAAAATTTTTTTAGATGGGGTCTGGCTATGTTACTCAGATTGACCTCAAATTTGTAGGCTCAAGCAAAAAAAAAAAAAAATGCTGAGGATGTAGCTCAGGGCAAAGGCCCTGGATTCAAGTTCCAGCACTGAAAAAATAAAGGCACTTACTTCATTTTGTTTTGTTTGGGGGGTGGTTTTTTGAGACAGAGTCTTGCTATGTAGTTCAGGCTGGCCTTGAACTCATAGCAATCCTCCTGCCTCAGTCTCCCAGAGTGCTGGGATTACAGGAGTGCACAACCACAGTGGGCAAAAGCACTTACTGCATCTAAGAACTAAATTCACCCCTACCTTGCCAAATTAATGTAGGTCCCAAAAAAGGCAGACACCAACATAGGATTAAATATGAAAAGATTAGGCCAGGGATTTAGCTCAGTGGCACCACGCCTGCCTTGCAAGTGCAAGGTCCTGAGTTCAATCCCTGGTACCAAAAATAAATAAATATGCAAACATTTTACTGGGGGAAATGCCTGTCTGAGAAGAAATAGAGAGTCAAGATGGCTGGGTGAGGCATCAGTTGGCCACTTTCCAACCCTGAGTGAAGGACAGAGGGAAAGGAGTTTCAGTGGAAGGGTCCTGGGCCACACTGCAAGGGAGTTTTAGCAAAGCCAGTAAGAGAGTCTCTGAGCCAAAGTCATCCTATAAAGGAAAGCATGTCTCCCAGAAATGTCTGCCCTGGTGTCTTACCACACACAGTCCCTGGCAGAGAGCAGCCTATGGGAAGCGTGGCATGAGAGCTGTGATGAATTTCACAGCCAGCAGCTTTTTTAATCAATTGTGTCCCAAGAAAGAAGTCTGTAAGGCATATTCTCATGACCACCACATTTACCAACCTGTGAGTTGGTAAGCAGAGCTAGCACTAGCCAAACAACTAGCAGAGGAAGCAGAAAGAGGCTGACAATTTGTAAGTACATAACCCTAGGGGGGATATGCAAAACTGAAAAAGCAAGTGTAATTGCAATCCTCCATCGATAATTCCTGTGCCTATCCCATTTTCCATATCCTGTCCTTTTCAATTGAATTTTAGGGTCGCTGAGAAGATTTTCCCCCTTTCCTAGACATGCAATTACCAGACTTCCCTCTGCAGAATTTGATCATAAAGGAAAAAAACTTTAAAGATGCTGAAGCACTGAGTGTGACAGTTAAACTGGATTGTCAACTTGATTGGCTTGAGATCTGCCCAAGTAATTAGTAAAGCACACCTCTACATGTGTCTGGGTGGGTCCTGAAGGTTTTCTCCTGCTCTGCTTCCTGGCCGCCATGATATGAGCAGCTTCAACCTTAACCATGATGTATCTGCCTTGAAGCCAGCTAATTATGAAGTGAGTCTGCTGAAACCATGAGCAAAATAAACCTCTCCTCCTTCAAGTTCTGGGGGTCAGATATTTGCCCCAGGGATGGGAAAGCTGACTAACACACTGTGTTTCTCAGCAAAGTGGTCTGCCCAGCTCACTGCACAATATATCCATAGCTGATCAATTCAGCCCATTCGCAGAGTTTTCCAAGCAGCATTTTAGAGCCCTATTCTGAAGCATGAGCCAAGAATCACCAACAGAAAAGCCAGTAACATGGAATATAGATACCAAAGCCACAAACAGGAAGAAAACAAATTGGAGCAAATTGGATTTATTCTTAGAAAAGAAAATGCCTAAAAACCTATCAATAGTCTCAAAGACAGAAGATGTGGCCCCCATGAAACAAAGATGGAATGCTAGAGAATAAAAGAGAGGTCTTAGAAAATAAAAGTATAAGAAAAATGAAAAAAAATCCAATAGATGGGTTAGGAAAGAAAAGTGGGGAACACCTCCTGAAAGTAAAAAACACAAAGCACTGTAATCCCAGCACTGGGGAGGCTGAAGCAGGAGGATCACAGCAAGCTCAAGGCCAGTCTGGGCTACAAAGAAATTTCAAAATCAGCCTGAGCTACACACATAGTGAGATCTTGTTTCAAAACAAAACAAAAAGCACAAAGCAGCCGCTTCCCCTGACCACATGTATGAGAAGCAGCAGGATATAGCCTATGATTAGCCCTGCCAGGTGTCCCCAGAGTGAGAACCCCTTGTGCCCCAGGACTTCCTCACAGCATCACCCTTTGACCCCACATGGACCTTTATGAACTCTCAGGAAAGCTGAGTTCAGACGTGACCCACACCCTGAATATCACTGTGTTCTGGTTGCCACAACAAAGAAAATGCACTCTGGAAGGGTAAACACCTAGCATTTATTGCTCACCATTGTGAAGGTTAGGAAGTTCAAGATCAAAGTCCACTCTGGTGCAGGTGGCCAAATCCTCGCTGTATCCTCACCTGGCAGGGGACAAGTGAGAGGAAGCAAATTTGCTTTTCTCCTCTTATAAAGGCGCTAACCCCACACTTAATCACCTCCCAAGGTTCCATCTCCAAATACCATCACCTTGGAATTCAAGTTGCAGCATAAGAAACTGGAGGAGACACAAACATTCACTCAATGCAGCGACTGAGCCTTTTTTTTAATGGCACTGGCCTTTCTTTACACAGCTAACAGTGCCTCTTATAAATAGCATGTTCTTTAGAAATTCATACATTGTGAGGGAAGATGAGGAGGAAGGTAACGCAGGGTACTTCTAAGACACTGACTGCTAATGGCCTTTTTAGATGCCAATTCATTCTATTACTATTCAATAAACTGTGTGATATGTTTGTATATTTTGTATAAGCATGATACTCTTCATAATTTAAGATGGACTTTAGACTCACCTGATAAACATAACTCTTGTACCTTAAATGTCAAGATATTTAGGAATTTATCTTTGACAAAGAAGCCAAACACCTTCACTGGAAGAAAGATAGCCTCTTTAATAAATGGTGCTGGGAAAACTGGCTTTCCACACACCAAAGATTGAAACTAGACCCATATCTTCAACATGCACTGACCTAAAATCAAAATGGATCGAAGATCTAAATATTAAAACAGAAACACTAAATCTGCTGGAAGAGAGAATAGGTACAATGCTTGAGGACATAGGAGTAGGCAAAGACTTCATGAACAAAACCCAGACCACACAGGAAATACTACAAAGAATCAACAACTGGGACTTCATCTTATTAAAAAGCTTTTGCACAGCAAGAGAAACCACCAACAGAGTGAACAGACAACCCACAGAGTGGGAAAAACTTTTTACCAGCTATTCAGATAAAGGACTATTACCTAGAATATATAAAGAACTCAAAAAAATCAGACAACCCCCCAAATTTAAAGACCCAATGCAAAAATAGGCGTCAGAAATAAAAAAAATCACTTTCAGATAATGAATTAAAAACAGCAAATAAATGTATAAAAAATGTTCAACATCACTGGTCATTGGAGAGATGCAAATGAAAACAACGCTGAGATTCCACCTCACTCCAGAAAGAACGGCTGCTCTCATGAAATCAACCAATAACAAATGCTGGTGGGGCTGTGGGGAAAGAGGAACCCTGCTCCACTGCTGGTGGGAGTGTAGACTGGTGCAACCACTGTGGAAATCAGTCTGGAGATTTCTCAAAAAACTGAAACTAGGGGCCGGGGATTTAGCTCAGTGGTTTCATCGCCTGCTGCGCAAGCACAAGGACCCGAGTTCAATCCCAGGTACCAAAAAATATATATATATATATTTTTTTTTATACAATGGAGTACTAATCTGTCATAAAGAAGGATGAACTTCAGACATTTATAGCTAAATGGATGGACCTTGAGACCATACTCTTAAGTGAAATAAATCGGACACACTTGTTTAAATACCACATTGTTTCTCTGGTATGAGAAACAATGTGGAAATAAGGACTGAGATGTATAATGAATGTTGGGAAATGGGAAGAAAGTGTTCAGATGGGAAGGGGAATAAGGGAAGAGGGAGGGAGGGAAGAAGGAAGGGACAAGAAAAAAGTGAAAAGAGAAGGAAAAATGGAAACAAAGCTTTTGTACATAGGGAGGGGAGGGGGCTTGAAGAGGGAATGGGATAAAAATAAAATAAAATTTATTAATAAGAAAAAAGATATTTAGGAATAAGTGGGGCATGAGCACACACCTATAATCCCAGCACTCTGAATTGCAACTTCAAGCCCAGCCTGGAATCTTAGTAAAACACTGTCTCAAAGAAGGGATGAGGAGGGCAGGGGATTTAGCTCAGTGGTTTCACCACCTGCTGTGCAAGCACAAGGACCAGAGTTCGATCCCCGGTACCAAAAAGAAAAAAAAAAAAGAAGGGATGAGGATGTAGTTCAATGAAAGGCCTGAGTCCAATCTCCAGTACTACCAGAAATAGGGAAAGAAAGGAAGGAAGGAAGGAAGGAAGGAAGGGGAGGGAAGGGGAAGAGAGGGGGAGGGGAAGTCCAGGGGAGGAGAGAAGAGGAGAGAAGAAAGGAGAGGAGAGGAGAAAAGAAGAGAAGAGAAGGCTGCCCACGGTGGTGCACACCTGTGATTCCAGCACTCAGGAGGCTGAGGCAGGAGGATTGCCATGAATTTGAGACCAGCCTAGGGCACATAGTGAGTTCAAGACCAGCGTGAACTATATAATGAAACTTTGTATCAAAAAATTTAAAAATAGAAAGAGAGAGAGAGAAAGGAAATTTAGGAGTATAAAGAACAAAACATGATACATGATAGGGGGCGGGGATTTAGCTCAGTGGTTTTGCTGCCTGCTGCGCAAGTGCAAGGACCCAAGTTCGATCCCTGGTACCAAAACAAAAAGAGAGAGAGAGACATCTAAAACGATATAACAGAACAAAACATGATAAAACACAATCTGAATCTGATACTTTGCTCTTTGCCCCACTAACGAACTTTGGTACTGCAAATAATCCAGAACAGAAAGAGTTGACTGTACTACACTTAGTTAAAAAGGCAAATAATTGCTTCAATTCCTTTAATTAAAATTGATTTCATATTTTTATTTTGTAAACTATGCACATTTCTATCCAATTTTCACCTGAAATCCCTTTCCTACTGTCTTACTGTCATGTGACCTAGAAACCTGGGTCAACCATGACTGCTCCCCCCCATGCTTACTTAGTGTCCAATTCCTCTTGATTATACACCGAAAGTAGTTCTTTTTTCCAGGCATGGTGGTGCATGTAATTCCAGCACTCTGGGAAGCTGAAGCAGGAGAACAGAAAGTTCAGGCCCAGCCTGGGTAACACAGCAATTTAGTGAGACCTGGTCTCAAAACAAAAATTCTTTAAAAAAGGGTGGGGATGTAGGTCAGTGTGAAGGCCCTGGGTTTAATGCCCATTGCCGCAACCCACACAGTATAGGGTCCAAAGCTGGGGAGAGTGGTGGGAGATGAAGACAAAATTGGAAAAAAAAAACAAGAAAGTTACATACCAAGATTAAGCTCTATAGCTGGGACCAGGTGGGACCATGGCCTGATGAGCTAATGGCCACCTAGCGTCCAGTGCACTCTTTATTTATAGTGTAGGAAGGCAGGGTAACTAGTGCTATGTGGCCCACATGGCCTGATTGTCTTGCGATTGGGGCATGTGCAGAAAAGGGACAAGGATACATATGTAACTGTCTCCTGGGGCTGTGCCATCCAGGATCTACAATCTTAGTCAAACAGATTAGGCAAAGAGCCATCTTCAGGCTCGGCCCGCAGCAGCCCCTTACTGCACAAAGGCTAAGGGAAGGGAAGAACCCCTGCCTGAAAGCTTATTTTGTCTGCTGATAGCTGGACAAATGCCAACAGAGGGACAGGTATCTTGGCTTTCAAAAGAATGGGCAAAGAGGGCAGCTCTACCTTGTCCTGTGGTCACTATGCTGGGCAACTTTCCTACCAATGTGTATCCCATCACTCAGCTAAGTGTAGCCATCACAGCCCTCAGCAATGAAAGTGACTTCTGGGCGCATATGGAGGTTATCAACTGAACCACGTACTGGGAGTTGATTATGAAGATTGTATGGATCTGACTGCAAAGCTACCTTGTGTTGCAACAAAGACCTGTCAGAATCTTTACATTGAGGGCAACAGTATCAGGGTCATTGACTCTAAGCTGGACTGGTTCCACAATTTCACCAACACTTGAGGCTATACTGATGCTCAGTTCACTGAACAAATGCACTTATACCTCACCATCCACAGTGGCCAAGAAGGTGGACATCTAAGGGCCCATATCAGCCACTTGGTAGACAGTGCCCATTCAGACCCTTACCTATCATTTGCAGCAGCCATGAATAGGCTGTCAGGGCCTCTACATGGACCAGTGAATTAGGAAGTGCTTGTCTGGCTAAAACAACTACAGAAGGAAGTTGTCAAAGATGTGTCAGATGAGCAGTTACAGCACCACATCTGGAACACATTCAAGATGGCTTGTTCCAAGCTATGGCCATGCAGTACTAAGGAAGACTGATCCACAATATTCCTGTCAGCAAGAGCTTGCTCTGAAACTCCTGCCCAATGACCCTATGGTTAAGTTGGTTGCTCAACTGTACAAGATTGTGCCCAGGGCTGGAGATTTAGCTCAGTGGCACCACACCTGCCTCGCAAGTGCAAGGTCCTGAGTTCAATCCCTGGTACCACAAAAAAAAAAAAAAAAAGATTGTGCCCAATACCATCTTACAGTAGGGCAAGGCCAAGAATCCTTGGTCCAACATAGATGGTCGCAGAGGGGTACTGCGCCATAGCATGGTATGATGGAGATGAGTTATTATTACACGATCTATTGGAGCTCCATGGCCATTGGGTGTGCGAGCCTGGAGCTGGGCCTCAGGCTTCCCCCTAGAAAGGCCTGAGTCCATGGGCACAGATGCACAGGTGCATCTGTAAAGAGCACAGATGAAGTTTGTGGATGCCAAATCAGGGCAAAAACTAGAGACTGGAGGGAAACTGACTAGCAGAAGATAAGGAAGCTTAACAAAAATTATAGTATATTTCTGTTTGTATCTGAGGCACAAAAAATATATTTGAAGTTAAAATATACATTAAGACTTTAGAAGATGAAAAGTAACCCCTTCTTTCCTGACCAGCTCTCTTCCCCTGCCTACCAGCCGTAGGGTGACCAGGATTAGTGCATGTGACATGGGTTAGCCTGGGCCACCACCATCTCTAGAGTGAGAATCTAGCTCGTCCTTCCCTGGGTCAAAGCAAGTTGCAGACAATCTGCAGTCGCTCGGGAGCTTTTCCTTCTACCTGGCCCAGCCCTCTAGGCCAACAAACCAGAACTCTGCCCCTTCTGTTTCCATAGAAATCATTTTGGATTATCATGTGCACCAAGCCCTCTCCCATGCACATAGACATCTCTCCCATGCACATAGACATGTCCTAGCAAAGCCTACTGCTTAGCTGCACATGCTTTGGCAGTTTTTTCTTATGCTACCAAGTGACCATGAAGACATGGCATTTGTTATGACTGGCATCTTATGTATGATTTGATTTTCCTTTTTTAAATTATCACATTGAAATTAAGGTCTGGAAGTGTTCAGTTTCCCACTACTTCAGTACCTCCTTCCAGACTTGCTCTGCCTCAAGCTGAGGTGCTCTGGACCTTCCTCTCCTGGGCCCTAAGAGGGACCTGTCTGATCTGTGCTCTTTCCCAATCACTAGACGTTAACAACGTTAATGTGAGCTAAGCTTCTTACTTCTGCAGAACTCAAGCCAGTGTCATCTGGCCTTTTGTCTCCTGTTAGTATGTTGTGGGGCACAGAACAAAGGCTCGGGAATGGGCCAGCTCCTTTGTGATCTGGTCCCAGAGGTGCTAGCATGTTCTTTTGAGCAGAGTAATAATTCAAGACTGGATATGGTCTCCTTTGAATATCAGGTCTGAGGGCTGGGGACATTCAATGTAGGAAGCCTCCGTCCTCCTCACTTGCCACAGAAAATGCTCCCTTATTCATCTGTGTCTTTTTCCTGCCCTTTCCCCCAAGAGCTCATAGTACAGTCTGTCTTTTAGAAGCCACATTTGCACAGGTTTAAGCAACTTAGAATGTGCACTGCCTTTTCTTTGAGAAAGGCTTGAAATACACTCCTGCTAGGCCCCTTCTTCCCTTGATGCTCCTGCTTGCATTTGCGTGGATCCCAAACCCCAGAACCACGCTGTTCAGATGGACACACTGCAGAGCCCTGGGTAACTGTCAAGTCATGATACAGACTTCAGGTTGTTCTGTAAAAAATAAAAATAAATATTTTAATTGGGGGAGGGGGAGAGAACAAACCCCTGTCTGCCACCATCCCTCTTCCCAAAACTCTGCCCTGGTTCCTCCTATTTCATCATCTCCAGGTGAATCTCCCAGACCTGAATCTTTACTTTCCCCAATCTGTCTTTAATATTGCCAGCTTATAAAGTATAGATTTTTAGCCAGGGCTGGTGACTTACACCTGTGATCCCAGCACACTAGGAGGCTGAGGCAGGAGAATCACAAATTCAAGCCCAGTCTGGGCAACTTAGTAACTTAGCAAGACTCTGTCTCAAAATATAAAAAATAAAAATAAAGTATAAATTTTATTTATTATGGCAAAATATATGTATCAAATTTTACCATTTTATACTTGATCTGAGCCAAAAAGCCAAGAAGCTGATAATTTTACCAATTTAATTACTTTGGGTACATAATGTACTTCGTGTCTGTTTTTTTATCACAGACTTTTAAAAATAAATTTTGTCCTGTATCTTTAAGGTACATAATATGGTGTTATTAGACACATACATATAAAGTGGTTATGATACTGACAGTACCTCCTCATCCCTCCTTCCTCCAGCCTCTGGTAACCATGATCCCATTTTCTGCCTTTATGAATGGGACTATTCTAGGTACCATGAATAAGTAGAATCATGTAGTATCTGCTCTTTTTTGTCTTATTTTACTGAACATAATGTTTTCAATGTCGTAATATGTATCAGAACTTCATTCTTTTTTAAGGCTGAATAATATTCCATGTGTGTGAGTGTTCCGTGTAAATATTCCAATGCATATAAGGCATTTTGTTTATTCATTTATCTGTCCACGGACCTTTAGATTTTTGTACCCTTTGGCTATTGTGAATAATGCTACTATGAACTTGGGAGTAGAAATATCTGTGTTCTTAGTTTCAATTCTTCTGGGCATACAGAATTGTTGGATCCCAGGACAGCTCTATGTTCTATTTTTTTAATAACTGCCATTCTGTTTTCCACATTGGCTGCAGCATTTTAGGTTTCCTCTGGCAATCCACAAGGGGCTCTAATTTTGCTAGGTCCTGGAAAATACGTGTTGTGTTCAGTTTTTTGTTAATCACCCTCCCAATAGATGTGAAGTGATGTTTCACTGTGGTTTTGATCTACATTTCCCTAAAGATTAATGATGCTGAGCATCTTGTCAAGTCATTGTTGACCATTCATACATCTTTGGAGAAATTTTTATTAAAGTCACTATCTGTTTTTTTAATTGCTTTGCTTGGCTTTTTGTTATTGAGCTGTAGAAATAAATATATATTTTTGAGCAGTAGGAGTCTACATAATCTTGATATATATTAATTACATATGACATACACATATATAATGTGGATATATATTAACCTCATAGAAATGTAATTTCCAATGATTTTCTTTCATCCTATGGATTGCCTTCTTACTCTTGATGGTGTCTTTTTTATTTTTAGTTTTATTAGTACATGTTTGCAGTACATAATGATTACATTCATTGTGGGAAGTTGGTACATGGACATAACACATCTTAATTCTTTTTTACTATTTTTATGTCCTTGATGGTGTCTTTTGATGCCTAAAACTTTTTAATTTTGATAAAGTCCAATGTACCTTTTTTAAACTTTATTTTATGCTTAATTTATTCCCATGCCATAAGTTTTTGTTTCTTTGGTTTCTTCTGAGGTATCTTTCTCTTCTATGCAGCTTCCTCCTCTGGTTTAGGAAGAGTCTGTCCCTTTTCGGTCAGGCTCATCTCAGTGTGGCAGGGGGAGCTCACAGATGGATAATCTGCCTGTGAGCTCTGTGTGTCCAGGTGCTCTATGCACCTGGATGTGTTCAATGACCAGAACATCTGCGTCTAAATCCTCAAGTTCAGCATTACTTTCTGCATTAATAAGTATGTGCTACAAAAATTCAGGACTCTCTGGGCCACTGTTTGCCCAGCGCACAGCTACCAACTCCACAACTGTAACACCAGAATAGCACACATTTCTTCTTCAAAGTGATATCCTTTGGATACTTGGTGACCTTTCAGATATGCATATCCTTGAGAGCCTAGGCAGTTCCACAGGTGCTCTTAAAGTGAATGCACAGATTTGAGCCTGTTTGATGTGCATGATTTTGTGGAGTTTTCCGGGTCCAGAAAGTAGTAAGCTGTTTTTCACAGGTCACTTCAGGCCATGCACAGGGAGAGCCAATGTATTTTTGTTGTTGTTGCCTATGTTTTTTGGTGACATCTCTGAGAAACCACTGCCAAACCCAATGTTATGAAGTATTTCCTTATTTTATAGAGTGTTAGAGGTTTAGCTCTTGCATTTAGAGCCTCAATCCATTTTGAGTTCATTTTTGTATAAGCTATAATGGAAGGGTCCGATTTCACTCTTTTTTGTGTGTGGATATTCCATTTTCTCAGCATAATTTAATGAAAAAAAACCTCCTTTCTTCTACTGAATGGTCTTGGTACTCTTGTAAAAGAAATCACTTCATAAGCCAGGTGTGCTGGTACACGCCTATAGTCCCAGCACTCAGAAAGCTGAGGCGGGAGGATTACCACAAGTGTGAGGCCAGCCTGAACTACACAGTGAGTTCAAGGCCAGCCTGAACCACATAGCAAGACTGTCTCAAAAAACGAACACAAAATCACTTGATCATATATGTAGGAGTTTATATCTAGGATCTCTATTCCATTCCATGGATCTAGATATGGGTCTTTATAACAGCACTACACTGTTTTGATTACTGTCACTTCCTAGTAAATTTTGAGATAAGGAAGTGAGAGTCCTCCAGCGTGCATATGTTCAGGCATGCAGGGTGGGGGTAAGTTACCAGTATTCAATCCAGGGCCCTTAACGCTGAGTTGCATCCTCAGCCCTTTCTTATTTTTTCCTTGAGACAGGGTCTTGTAAGTCACTAAATTGCCCTGGCTGGACTGGATCCTCTTGCCTGAGACCCTCAGAGTGCTGGGATCATAGACAGGCACCAACTGTGCCCAACTTTCCAGCTTTATGCTTTTCTAAGACTGTTTTGGTTACTTGGACCCACTAGAGTTTCCATACGATTTTTAGGGTGAGTTTTCAATTTCTACATTGGGATTTTAATAAGAATTACAATGAATCTGTAGATCAATTTTAGTAGCACAGGTTAAACATCTCTAGTCTAAAGATCTGAAATTCAAAATGCTCCAAAATCTGAAACTCTCTGAGCACTGATATGATGGCACAAGCGGAAAATACCACACCTGACCTCATGTGAGGAGTCATAGTCAAAATACAGGTGCACTAACAATATTATATAAAATTATTTTCAGGTTATGTTTACAAGGTATATACAAAACATAAATAAGCTTTGTATTTATACTTGGATCTCATGCCTAAAATATCTAATTATGTATGTGAAAATATTCCAAACTCAAAAAAATCCAAAATTCAAGCATTTCAGATAAGGGATTCTGAACCTGTATTGTCTTCCTAACAATATTCTCTTCTGGTCCAGAACATGAGTTGTCCTTTTATTTATGTCTTTCTTTCATTTCTTTCAGCAATATTTTATAGTTTCAGAGTATTATTCTTTTCTTCCTTTGCTATGTCTAAGTATTTCATTTCTTATGATGCTGTTATAAATGGAATTATTTTCTTAAAATGTATATTTTTATTGTGGCATTTTCCTGCCCCAGAAGGCTTATGGGTTTCTCCATTCACCTTTAGAATAATATCCTTTTTTTATGGTGCCAGGGATTGAACCCAAGGTCTTCAATACTGAGCTTTCTTTTCTTTTTTTTTTTTTTTTGATACAGGGTCTCACCATGTATTCCAGGCTGGCCTTGAACTTACTATGTAGCCCAGGTTGGCCTCAAACTCATGGCAACTTTCCTGCCTCAACACATCAAGTGCTCAGATCACAGGTGTGCACCACTATGCCTGGCAATATCAAAATACTTATAGCATTTCAAGCTTTCACAGTTTGGCTCCAAACTCCATTTTTCTGCCTGATTCTTACTCTTCCTCAGTTTGCACTCTCCAGCTATGCAGATCTGCTATGATTTTCTAAATTTCCATGCATGTTCTTAGCTCCTTGCCATTTTCTCTCCCACTGGCCTTGAACTCGCAGTGATCTCCTGCCTCAGCTTCCTGAGTTCTAGGATTACAGACGTGTACCCGAACACCTGGGATAGTATATGACTTTTGCCTCCATCTGTTATCTTTCTGGAGTTGATTTGAGTTCAATTACTTGATCACCCCCCTAATTAGACAGTTCAGCATTTAACTGCACTTAACACTAACCAAATTCCAGGTGATATACTTGAGACAAAAGTACGTGAGAATATGAGAAGGTCGTGCCTTCAAGGAGCTTCACAAGCAGGTCAAGGTAGGTAAATAAACTAACAGTGTGCAGGTGACAGTCTCAGTGTGGAAAGAGTAGAGGTGTGTTATGAAAGAAGGAATGCCTACGGCTGCCAGGGAAAGTATAACGGGGCAGGTGACATGCTGGACGTTAATGAAAACAAGGTGGGAAGATCATTCTAGACACAGCCATGAGATAGGGAGACAAAACAAAAGGTGTTATTTGGGGAGCTACAAGGACTTAACACCCCTGGTTTGGAAAATTCAAGAGATAAAGTAACAGACCTTGAAGGGAGATGCTGTTTGGGCTTTGTCAAATCTATTGAGTTTCTAAGCACACACTAAAACACTACTGTACACAGGAACATATATTTCAAAAATACATAATTTGGACAGCAGGGGAACAATTTAAGTAAATAATCTGCCTACTCCTTTTAATATACATCATAGTAAAATGATGATCTCTATTCACCTATCATGTTTTATATCTAAATGTTCCCTCAGTCTCATGTGCTCATAGGTGGGGCTTTGAGCAGTGATTGGCTCGTGAGAGTATGAGACTCATCAGTGGATTAGTCCACAGATGAGTTTATAGCTAAATGTGATTTGGGAGGTGAAGCCTGATTGGAGGAGGTGGGTCTCTAGGGGTGTGGCTTGCAAGGGTCTGTCTCTCTCCTCCTCCCTTGAGGTCTCTCTGCTTCCCATTGCCACACCATGAGCTGTTTCTCTTCTGCATGCCCCTCTGCCATGCTGCCCTGTCTTAGATTCGGCTGAGACTACAATCTAAAACCTCTGTGGGCCTAAACAAATCTTTCATCCTTAGAGCTGTGGATGTTAGGTATTGTGTCCCAGTGATGAGAAACTAAGACACCTTCTTATATTATTATTCACTGGGGAACACAGAAGTGATGGTTTCTACCAGGTGCCATGGTACCTGGATATAATCCCAGCTACTTGGGAGGACTGAGGAAGGTGGATCAAAAGTTCAAGGCTAGAGCCTGGGCAACTCAGTGAGATCTTGCCACACACACACACAAAAAAAGACTAAAAAAAGACTAGAGTGTCATATTATGTCATATTTATTATGACACTTGAATATGAATGAATCTGGTTAATAAAAGCAGTAAGTAAAAATTGAGTATCACAGATTTTTGCTCCTTTGTTATAGATCTATGCCAGTGACGTTATCAGTTGCATTTCCAACACCAATGCTCATCACTACTTACAACAGCTGTATTTTTATTTTGTTTTCTTTTTTTTTTTGGTACCAGGGATCAAACTCGGGACCTTGCACTTGCAAGGCAGGCGCTGGAACCACTGTGTTAAATCCCCAGCCCAACAGCTGTATTTTTAGAAGTTTGTGTTTGCCACATTTATGATGAAAATGCATGACAAACACAGATGGAGTCCATACAGAAAGCTTTCCAAGAGAAAAGCTATCTTCCTCTTTTTTTGAAAGTTTTTCCAATGTTATTTTTATTTTTTGGTGTTTTGTTTTGTTTGAAACAAGTACTCACTGTGTAGTTCAGGCTGGCCTTGAACTCACTATGTAGCCCAGCATGCTAACTGAATGACAGACTTACGGAAGGTCTTTTCAATTCAATTTGCTCTTTATAAATATATCTGCCATTTGTTTTGCTGCTTTTTTGTTTGTTTGTTTTGCTCCTTAACACAGGAAGATTTGTTAGTCAGGATTTTGTAAAGATGTTTTTATGTTTAAAGAAATGAAATTTCATTGAGCCAGCTATTCCTCTTCTAGCTAGGTATCTTCCTGAAAGAGTTAAAGACATCATATTACAGAGATACATGCATACCCATGTTTATAACAGCACAATTCATAATAGCTAAATCTTGGAGACAGCCTATATGTCCATCAACAGATGAACAAAGAAAATGTGATATATACATACATAGGTATATATCAGCCAGAAAGGATACATTTGAGTCATTTGTAGGAAAATGTACACATCTTGAAACCATAATGCTTAGTGAAATAAATTAGACACAAGCTTAAATATTGAATGTTTTATCTTATATGAGAAACACAAACTATAATTCAAACAGCAAAATAAAAGACAATAAGAAACAGAGGTAGACCTTTTGCAAATGGGAGAGGGATCTAGATATGGAGGGAGAGGAGAGAGAAGACGGGAAAGGGAAATAAAAAGGATTAAGATGATGCAATATGTGCATGTACCACATCCCTGAGATGAGTGTATTCATTATGTATCGAAAATGTGTACTAATAGCCAGGGATTTAGCCCAGTGTTTCCATCGCCTGCCTCGCAAGCACAAGGTCCCAAGTTCAATCCCTGGTACATAAATATGAATGAAAATGAGTACTAATAAAAATTAAATGAATTATTGGGTGGTAATGAGTTGAAAACTGGGCTAGTTTGCTTCTGTGCCAGCTTTTATCTAAAATTAATTCAATTTTGATATAGCATTCCTGGTAATGTCAACACCAGAACCTACTAACTGTAGCCACTTGCCACGTTGACTACTGAGCTTTTAAAAGTGCTAATGATTTTCTTTTCTGCTGACTTCCATTCTCCTTGCCTGCTGTACCAATCAGCACCTTCTGCATGTCTCCTCACCATGCCTCCAAAAATAGAGGAAATCAAGGCTCTTCTGTTCACAGTCAGGCAGGATGCCAAATCTGTCAAGATAAAAAACAAAACCCAGGCGTGGTGGGGCATCCCTGTAATCCCACCTGTAATCCCAGCATGTGGGAGGCTGAGGCGGGAGGATCGCCATGAGTTTGAGGCCAACCTGGGCTACATAACAAGACCCTATCTACACACACAACACACAGAGGCCAGGCATGGTGGTGCACATCTGTAGTTCCAGCACTAGGGCAGATGAGGCAAGAGGATCACTGTGAGTTCAAGGCCAGCCTGGGTTACATAGTGAGTTCAAGGCTACCCTGAAGTACATAGCAAGACCTTGTCTACGAAAAAAAAAAAGATAAAGACAACATTAAATTTAAAGTTCTGCACAGCATCTATATTTATACCTTGGTCATCACAGTTAAGTCAAAGACACAGAAGGAGTCCCTGACCCCAGGTGAAATGAACCAGACTGAAGTATATTAAAATCTTCAAAAGGAAAAAAAAAGTGGCTAGGTGTGGCGGCAGACACCTGTAATCCCAGTACCCTGAAGGCTGAGGCAGGGGGACCCCTGCAAATCCCAGGCCAGCCTAATTTCCATAGCAAGACCTTGTCTCAAAAAACCAAAAAGTGGCTAGTGCAACAGAGGAACATTTTAAACTTTAATCTTAAATTTTAAATTAAAAAAACACAACAAAGCCAGGCATGATGGCGCACACCTGTGTTCCCAGCACCCTGGGAGTAAAGCAGGATCCCAAGTTTGAGCTCAGCCTGGGCAATTTAGCATTTAGGGAGACCCTGTCTCAAAATAAAAACTAAAAAAGGACAGGAAATGTAGTTCAGTCTGAAGGCCCTGGGTTCAATCCTCAGTACTAAAAACAACAAAACAAAAAATAAAGAGGAAAGAAAATTAATCATCCAGTGGAATAACGAGTATGAGTCTACTTTCTCCACTGTAAAATTAATGAAATCTAAAGACTGCTCGGGTACTTCTGATGAAATAGCACTCGAATAAATTTACTCTAAGGATAAAAAATATCACATCTTGAAGACAGTATGGAAAATAAAGAACATAACGTATTTGACTACTGAAATTAATTTCACTACTGAAATATTTTGAAGATATTGCAATAAAAATTATCGAAATAAATTTCATTGATTTCTCTGTACTGTACTTTTCTTTTGTCTGAGACAGGGTCTCGATAGACAGTTCAGGCTGGCCTTGCTATGTAGCCCAGGTTGGCCTGAACTTGTGATGATCCTCCTGCCTCAACCTCCAGAGTGCTGGGCTTAAGGGCATGCGTCACCACGCTCGACTGTTTCTCTGTATTTTAAAAAGAGGCTACTATAAAATTTAAACTTACGTATAAAGCTCTGGATATATTTCTAGTGGACGGGAGCGACCTAGACGACCTAGCAAATAGTAAAAGCCCCTCTAATGATGGCTACTGTTTCCATGAAAGTGCAGATCTTCTTTGGGAAGTTCAGTGCTTTAAAGTAGGTGTTCAAAACAACAACAACAAAAAGTACTATGTAGCGTTGAGAATTACTTATCTTGATCCTACAGTACCACATTTATTTTCTCAAGCTCCTCAAGTTCTTTTTGCAACAAGGAGGGCTAGAAAATAACAGTGCTGATAACAGGTAAAGGAACGAAGGCAGCAGCTGCGTTGCAAGGTCAAGTTTTAGAATTGTCACTTGGGGCTCAGTTCCCGCGTTCCCAGATGCGTCCCGCCAGCGCGAGCCCCGAGGCACCTACAAAGCCCCGCGCGACCTAAGGCCCTCCCCGCAGCTTCTCAGTTCCACCTCGAAGGAGACGCCTCCGGGGAGGGCGAAACGGCCGGGAAGAGACACTCTTCGGGCACCGGCGGCGGCCGCAAGCGTCTGGCAAGGCTGGACGTCAGCAGACGCGACCAGGGAACAGGCGGACTCCACACTCGCTCTGAGCCCGGAGTGGGGTTGATGACGAACACAGAGTGCGACAGACGCACACACCGCCCCGCGCTCGTACGACGTTGCGTGCTGGGAAGCGCGAGGGAGTCCCGGACCGTCACCGGCGTGAGTAGCGTCCCGCCTCCTCCACTGTCGGCGCTCCGCCACCTCGGCAGCTCCGCGCCCGCCTCCGACCGAGGCCTCCGCCGTAGCGAGGCTGCCGGCCTCGCTCCTGTCTCTTTAAATGGTGGGGCCGACGGGCCGCCCCTGCAACTGCTGCCTGGGTGGCCCCGCGCACCGCTTTTGAGGGGTGAGCCAAGATGGCGTCCGCTTTGGCTCAGTGAGGAAGACGGAAGAGGCGGCGGCAGCGGCTCAGGGAAAGCGACTTTTAGCAGCCAGGGGCCCTTCGGTCGCCAAGGGCGTTCGGAATCTCCCAGGCAGTGGTAGCAGTTGGAGCAGGAACAGGCACCCGCCGGCTTTGGACACTTGAAACAGAGAGGGAGCAGAACGAAGCCACTGGCTGCGGTGGCAGGACCAGGTACAAGGAAGGAAAACATGGCGGCGGTAGCGGCCTGAAGAGGCGGCGGCGGCGCGGGAAGCTGCAAGGCGGGGATCATGGCGGAGGCGGGAGCGCGACAGTGACCAGAGCCCTGCGTTCCTACTGCGGTGGGGCAGGAGGCTGCGCGGCGCTGCACGCCCCCCTCGGGGCTGCCGGGCTGCCGGGCCCGGACAATAGCGCGGAGGAGCCGGAGGCGAGTGAAGGCGGCGGCCTGGAGCGCAGGCCCGGGAGCGAGCCATGCGGGCGGCGGCGCGGCCTCGCGGCGGCCAGCAACAACAGTGAAACCCCGGAGCCCTCCGCTGTCGGCCGCCTTCCTCTCTCGGACCCCATTCCTGGGCAACTGCGGCGGGGCCTCCGCCCCGGCCCCTGGGCGGCACGATGACCGATACCCGGCGGCGGGTGAAGGTCTACACGCTCAACGAGGACCGGCAGTGGGACGATCGGGGCACCGGGCATGTGTCGTCCGGCTACGTGGAACGCCTGAAGGGCATGTCCCTGCTTGTCAGGGCCGAGAGCGACGGTAAGTGCAGCACCGCTCTGGGCCACCTCCCTGGTTCTAGGGTGGCAGAGGCGCTCGCCCCGCGTGCGCTGAGCGGCGCAGGCTCGAGGAGGGCGGGCCACAGGTACCCCGGGTCTGCGAGGGCGCACGAGGTGTTATCTTTCTCTGGATGCCTGGTGGCATTTAGGGTTCGAGTAGAGCCAAGCAGGTTTGAGCTGCCCCGACCGGGCGTGTGCAGAGATCGGGGGCCTGGGATAGGGAGCCCGAGTGTGCTGTTCTCTTGCACTAGAGTGACCTTGAGAAAGCCACCGACGAATCCGACCTTTTGCCTTAGTTTCACCCATCTGTAAAGCAGGCATGCAACTTTGGTTCAAGCTAAGGAAGTTGTAAGCTGTTGCACACTTGAAAATCATTTTGATGTGCTTTTTTTCTCTTTTAATTTTTGGCCTTATCTTTGTGATCCTTTTGTGGGTTGGCAACACTGGTTCTTGGATCTAGCAACTCCATGCCGGGTAGAGAAAATGTTGCTCTTCCTTTTGAGGATAGAATTGCTTTCCCCGGCGTTGGATGTCTTTTTAACAGGAACGCAGGATTTTGCGGGTCGTTTCACTGTGTAAACATCTTACAAATTTGGAATAATTTGATTTTGAGCTTTATGATTGCTTAAATGTGTTCATAATTTGATTCAGCTAACAAGTGGGGAGGAAGCTAGCAGATATCTTTAAAACCTTTAAATCTGGCCTAATGTCACACATACACACAAATATATATATATTTTATATGTGCACACATACACACACACACACACGTATGTATATGAGGTTGAACCCAGGAAACACTGAGTTTCACTGCTGGGCCTCTCCTTCCCCCTTTTTAAATTTGAGACAGGGCTTTTTACTAACTTGCCCAGCTTGCCTTGAACCACTCCCTTCTGAGTGGCTGGGATTACAGGTCTGTGCCACTGTGTTGGTCTCCCACAGGTTATATTTACAAGTCCAAAGACCAAGTTTTTTGAAACTAATGGGATTTCCATTATTTCTCCCCTTATTTGGAGAGGGGGATCTTTCTGTATAGCCCAAGGTAGTCTTGAACTCACGATCCTCCTGCTTGAGCTTACAGGAGTGTGCCATTACACCTGGCAGGGCTTCACTTTTTTTTTTTTTTTTTTGGTGCCAGGGATCGAACTCAGGACCTTGTGCTTTCAAGGCAGGCATGCTGCCGCTGAGTTAATTCCTCAGCCAGGGCTTCACATTTTAAAAGACTTACTCTGTATAGGGTTTGCCACTTTGCTCAGTAACATTCTTCGAATTTCACTTAAAACTTTCAAACTGGATAAAACTATTTTCAGATTGTTTCTTCTGGATGTAAAAAGTTATCTCCCACCTAGTTACATTAGCCTGTGATTTTACAATGGGTGACTATGTCAGTTTATTGTGACTGTAGTTCTGTATCTGAATTACAAACTTACTTCGGGAAATTTTTTTCCTGTTGGACTTTACCCAGAACTCCAGTTCCATAAAAAACAAGACTCTCTAGGGCCTGGGGATTTAGCTCAGTGGCTCTGGCACCTGCCTTGCAAGTGCAAGGTCCCGAGTTCAGTCCCCGGTACTAAAAGAAACAAACAAACAAACAAAAAAAAACAAGACTCTCCCCTTTGTAATTATAGATTCTAGGTAGACTAGTGTTTAATTTGAATTAAAGAAATGGTAATTTGAAGTATACTATTACGTACAGGTTTTTTGTGTTTTGGTTTGGTTTATTCTGTGATACTCGGGATAGAACCCAGAGGTCTTGTACTATTCTGTTACATCCCACACTTTTTAAATTTTTTTTATTTTGAGAACAAGGTCTCAGTTGTCCAGGAAGGCCTCAAACTTGTAGTCCCAGCACTCAGGAGGCTGAGGCAGGATGGTCACTGCAAGTTCAAAGCCAGCCTGAGCTACATAGAGACTCTTTGTCTAGAAAAAAATTTTCCTAGACCAAGTTAATATTTTGTCTCTTAATTAAAATACAAGAAGAGGGCCGAGGATTTAGTTCAGTGGTTTCGCCACCTGCTACGCAAGTGCAAAGACCCAAGTTCAATCCCTGGTACCAAAAAAAAAAAAAAAAATACAAGAAGAATGTCAGATGTGGTGCTGTTTGTGTGCAACTTTCACGTAATAACTTACTCCTCTACATCATCGTACATTTAAAAACTTTTTACATAGAGTTCGGAAGGATGGACTTTTATGTTCAGTTAGCTTCTTTTCTGGTAAGGATTTCTGGGAATCAAACCCAGGGCCTTGGGATACTAGGCAAGTCCTACCACTGAGCTACATTCTCAGCCACCAGTTAGCTTGTTTTGAGATTAAAGTATGCGTATATTTTTCAATCTATTCTTTGAAGTCTCATTACAAATAATTTATATAATCTTTCTTCATATCATGTGTTTAGATTTTTTGTTTTGTTTTGGGTTTAATAATTTTAAAAGACAGGGTGTCTTTGAATTCATAATCCTGTGCCACCACCACCACCCCTAGCTTCCTCTTTATTTTTAAGCATTAAGGCTTACTGTCATACTATCATAAGGAATCGTATTCTCCTAATGTGGTATTACAAAAATCTGGTGGTTTTTTTCAGTTTATATTTTTGCCCTTAGGAAATAGCTTCTAGCCTTCCTTTCATTTGAAAGTTTGGAGGAGGTTGGGGAGGGCTTTGTAACAGACCAGGTTGAATGGCTTAAAAAATGGGTATAAGTTTTTATCTGAGGGGGACAGTGCTAGACTAAATCATGATCTGCCTTTGTAACTAATTTGTAAAGAAACCTAATTCCAAAGAATGGTCTTAGAAAAATTCTAGGATATTTGTGAAGTAATCTTCAGTTTGATGATTAACATTTTTTCCTAACAGGAAAATTCCAAATGGGAATAATAGTAGTCCAAATTTATTGAGTGCCTATGTGCCAGAAACTCTGTAAGCAGTTTACTTGTGTAGACTCACATAATTCTTAAAACAATTCTCTGGTGGCTATAGTGTGATTAGCTATATTTTACAGGTGGGAAAACAGGCTTGGAGATGGTAACTTAACACTGCTAGGTCAGGGCAAGCAGTGTTCAGTTTAGGGGTGGCGGTCTCATAGAGAGACATCTAGCCCACGGCCTGAAAGTAGTGTCAGTATCTGTTTGCATAGATTTAAACTCCCATGTCGAAGTCGGGCCTGGTGGCACACCTGTAATCCCAGAGCTCTGGAGAAGGATCACTGCGAGTTCCAGGCCATCTTGGGCTGGCTATGTAACCAGACCTTGTCTAATAAATACATACGTACACAAACTCCCACAGTGCCACTCAGTTGCATTTGCTGCTTTATTCTCAGCCTCAAGATTTATCTCAGAGAAAATGAAAACAAATTTTAGTCCAGTGATAACTTAATGTTACAGTTTATCCCCAGGTTACATATGAAAGTTACTGTGTTGACTCTTAGTTTGGGTCACCTATTGTGTATTTCCCTGTTTCTTCATCATAGGATAATTGAAGTGTGTGTGTTGAACAAAATGGGAAGTATTTCTGATTTTTCCATAAAGTGAGTCATTTATCCAATAGAAAGTTAAAATTACTGAGTTTTTCCGTACTTGAGCTAGAGCTAGTAATTTTGCTCAAGGTTTTTTTCCCCACGATTTCTTAGGTTCTCTTGTCGCCAGGGATTGAGCCGAGGCCCTTCACACTGAGCTACACGCCCATACAACATGCACCCACTTTTTAAATTTTATTCTTTGTTTTTGAGACACTATCTGGCTAAGTTGCCCAGCTAAGCTTGAGCTTGGAATCCTCCTGCTTCGGCTTTGCACAGTGTTGGGATTACAGGAGTACACCACCACACCCAGCCTGAAATATTTTATAGTTTGTAAAATAAAACTTTTGGGATGTGGTAATTGTCTGCCTTAAAATGGACTGTTTTCCAGTTCAGCTAATTTAGTGAGAAACTGCTCACTAAGTGCTAACTGCTAGTGCACTAAGTGTTAACTAACTGCTCACTAACTGCTAGTAAGTGATAGGAGTTTTTGTGTATAGATGGTAGTAACACTTGGTTTTTGTTGTTTTGTTTTGTTTTTGTTACCAGGGATCCTACTTGGGTCCTTGCGCAAGTGGAGGAACCACTGAGCTAAATCCCTGGCCCCAACACTTGGTTTTTGTTGGGGTTTTAATTCTTTCAGAGTCTCAGTATGTGAGTAGTCCAGGATGGTCTCGATCTCCTGGCCTCAGCCTCCGCATTACAAGTGTGTACTACCACACGTACACACTTCTTTTTTTTAATAGGTGCCCTCAGAAATGTAGGCTCATTTGTCCAAAGCCATCATCAGTTAAAATGGTATGATCTGGGATTCAATTCAAGCCTGTTTTTCAAGTTCAGAACATTTTCCTCCTCTATACACTGCTTAGTGATTGTAAATTGTTTGAGAACAAAAGAAGTCTACAGTTTCAACTATTGCTTAGAAAGGGTAGATGGTTTTAATTTTCTCATTATTGAGTCTGAGTTAGGGAGTTTATAATGCTGTCTCAACTGTAGGCTGTTTTTATCTGGCTTTTTTTTTTTTGGTACCGGGGATCGAACTGGGGTCCTTGCACTTACGCTGAGCTAAATCCCCAGCCCTAGGCTGTTTTTATTAGAGGAACATGGGCTTATCTAAGATCCAAGAAGGCAAGTTTCTTTTCTTACTTTCTTGGGGGATGAGGGGATAGTACTGGGAATTGAACCCAGGCCCTTCACACTGCACTACACCCTGCAGCCCTTTGTCATTTTTTTTGAGACAGGATCTCTTTAAGTCACTAAATTGCTCAGGATGGTCTTAAAATTGTAATCCTTCCTGCCTCAGCTTCCCAGAGTTCTGGGATTACAGGCATGCACCACCACACTTTGTTACCTTAAGTTTTATAAAGTAATTCTTACATTTCAAAATAACATTTTGTTTTACTTTGCTTTGCTTTGCTGTACTGGGATTGAGCTCAGGGCCTTGTCTATGCTAGTAGTACTCTACCACTGCACTACATCTCCAGCACTTTTTCATTTTTTTGTTTTGAGATAAGGTTTCACTAAGTTGCCCAGGCTGGCCTTGAACTTGGCAATCCTCTTGCTTCAGCCTCCTGAATAGTTTGAGATTATAGACATGCATTTTCACATCTGGCCCAAAACAGTATTAATCTGTTATCTGACATGCCTATGTAAGAATTAAACAGGTTAAATTCTCATTGTTACTTGAGACTTGAAGAAAATGAGACATGAGTAGCACTACTTGTAATGGTAAAACAGATCCTGTGCGTCTGCTTCTCCATAGAACTCTGAGGAAGTGTATCTTGGTTGTGGATAGGTCTGCTTTTACCCCTACTATAATTAGAAATAGAGGTCAGAACACCCTAGGTGGAAAAGCCTTTCTATTCTCTTTCTGCTATGGTGAGAGAAATGAACACACAACATCAGCTTATCATTGCTTTTCTTCTAAGTCAACAAGTAGTATAGAATCTGTATACAGTAAGCATTCCAGATGTATATTTTGGTACCAAAAAGAACCCAGTGTCGGTACTGGGGGAAATTTTTCACTTTGAAAAGAATGTTTAAACATTTTTTTCCTTATTTACACCAGCTTTGTAGAAAATTAATAGTCCAAATTAGAGTAATTAAACCTTTATTTATTGTACTGTAGTGACATAGGAAAAGTGAAGGACCATTAGCTACCCCAGGGGGTTTGAGCTGACAGAGTTTGAGTGTTTTAGAGGCTTGACCCAAATATGGTACCTTTTAATATATAATGCTACCATTTCCCCCCCCCACCCTTCATTTGTTTTCTTTTTTTGTTTTGGGGGGTTTTTTTGGTACTGGGGATCGAACTCAGGTCCTTGCACTTTCGAGGCAGGCAGTAAAACCACTGAGCTAAATCCCAGCCTCATTTGTTTTGTTTTGTTTTGTTTTTTCTTGGTACCAGGAATCGAACTCAGGACCTTGCGCTTGGCTGGCAGGCATGGCACCATTGAGCTACATCCCTGGCCCTTCATTTCAGTTTTTAAATACTATTAGGTGCACAGTGAGCAAAAGAACCAACAAAAGGGACTTGTAACAATGAGAGTTTTGAGTTCCATTAATCGTGTGTGTGTGTGTGTGTGTGTGTGTGTGTGGCTGGGAATTGAACCCACGGTCCTGCAAATGGTAGGCAAGTAAGTGCTCTGCCACTGACCTGTTACCCCGGCCCCATTTACTTATTTGTGATGATGCTTCCTTCCTACCAATGAAGCATAATACTTAAGTCCCTCCCTGTAACTTTGGGTATTGGTAAAGATGTTAGTCTGTAGAACCTGAGAGCTTGCTTACTTAGGAGTGACAGACCTGGAGCTGTTGAAATAAATCCTTTTCTATTTACCCAGAGTGGAACTAAGACCAAGACTAATGTTTCTTTCTGGTTTGGTGGTGGTGGTGGTGGTGGTGGTGGTGGTGGTGGTGGTGGTGGTGGTGTTTTGGTACGGGGGATCGAACTGGGGATCTTGCGCTTTTAAGGCAGGCAGCGGAACCCGCTAAATCCCCGGCTCTTTCTGGTTTTTGGAGACAGTGTCTCACTGTGTAGTTCAGTCTGGCTTTAAACTCAGCTATGTATCCTAGGCTGGCCTTGGAACTCCCTGTGACTCTACTGCCTGCCTCAGCCTCAAAGAGTACTCCCCACCACACCCAGCCTACAAGTCATTTGAGTTCATACCTGGCCAGCACCAACCCCACCACTAGGGTGCAGACACTGGAGCTTGATAACCTTGCCTGCCCTTGCCAAAACTACCCAGTCCTTGGGCAGGGACTTTTGTGCATCTCCTGGCAGTGGCTGTGAACCTCTGGATGGGGCCCGTGCACACGTCACCTATCAGAGAAGCCCTCAGGGCCCAGCCCCATGCACCAAGGTGTGTGTTTCTTGTTAACATCAATCCCCCTATGCCATTTGTTATTCATGTCTTGTCTTAAACTTTAAACAATTTTTAGTACATCAAAAAGGTACACAAATTATAAATGTGTGACACGAATTTCCATGAAATAACAAGTTCATGGATAAAGTAACAATATAAGCAGCACTCTAAAAGCCTGCTTTATGTTCCTTCTGAGTCACCCCAGAGATAACTGCTAGCCTACCATAGATTAATTTGCCAGTTTTTGAACTTTATATAAATGGCATTATGTGCTATATACCTTTGTTTCAGATTCCTTTCACTTATTCTTGTAAAATTTGTGTCTTTGTTGCCTTCACACATTGTTATAGTATTTGGTTATAATTTTTTTTGTGAGTGTGATGCTAGAGGTGGAGACAGATTTTCTGCCCTTAAGCTACATCTCCACCCCCATTTTTTTTTTTTTTTTTTCTCTTTGGTACCGGGGATCGAACTCAGGACCTTTCCCTTGCAAGGCAGGTGCCAGAACCACTGAGCTAAATCCCCGGCCCTCCACCGCTTTTTATATTTTATTTTGAGACATAAGTCTCACTAAATGGCCTACACTGGTCTTAAGTTTTGAATCCTCAAGCCTCAGCCTCCAGTAGCTGGAATTACAGGCCTGTACAGTGCACTGGGCTCTGCTGTAACTTTTAAAGCAGCTTTTGCATGCTTGATAGTTAACCCATTCAAAGTGTGTAATGTTTAACTTATTTGCAATGCCAAGGATTGTACCCAAGGCCTGTAGCATGCTAGATGTGCTCTATCGCTGAGCTACACCCCTAGTAACCCACACACACTGCTTTTTTTTTTTTTTTTTGGTACCGGGGATCGAACTCGGAGTTATTGCGCTTGCACAGCGGGCGGCAAAACCACTGAGCTAAATCCCTGGCCCACACACAACTTTTAATTAATATGTACATGGTATTGCAGCCATCACCATAATCTAATATTAGAATATTTTATCTCCTCTAAAAGAAGTCATGTTCTTACCACTAGCAATCATAATCCATTCATTTCCATATCCCTCATCCCTAAACTACCTTTTTTTCTGAATTGACCTATTCAGGACATATAACATGGTCTTTAGGGGACTGGCTTCTTAATTTAGCATGGTTTTCAAGGTTCATCCATGTTGTAGCATGTGTCAGAATTTCATAACTTTGTATAACTGAGTCGTAGTTCATTATATGGTTAGACCACATTTATCCATCAGTTGGGCATTTGGGTTTTCATTTTTTTCTGTTACAGATAGACGTGCTGTGAGCATGCATGTGTAAGTTTTGGTGTGAACATGTGTTTTCATTTTTCTTGAATATGTACCTAGGAGTAACTCTCCTTAGCTTTTTTCTTGGTGTGAGGGGTACTGCAGATTGAGCCCAGAGCTTTGCGTGTGTTAGTCACATGCATTACATTGAGCTACATCCCCCACATCTGAGGAACTGCCAAGCTGTAATCTCAAGTGAATGCCTCCTTTCACTTTTCAAGCATTGTGGTTCCAATTTCTGTACGTTTTTGCCAACACTCGTTATTGTTGGTCTTTGATTATACACATCCTAATGGAGCTGAAATTACCACTTTATGATTAAGATTTGGATTTCCCAGATACCATGTTTAGCATCTTGTATATACTTATTGACTGTGTATCTTTGGAGAAATGTCTGTTTGGGTCCATTGCCTGCTTTTTAATTGTGTTGTCTTTTTATTGTTAAGTTGTAAGAATTCATGTGTAATATTCTGGATATGAGTCCTTTATCAAATATGAATTCCAATTTTTTTTCTCATTGTATGGTTGTCTTTTCACTTGATATTGTTTGCAACACAGTTAAAAATTTTAATTTTGATGATGTCTGACACTGTATTTATCAAAGATTATTTGTGTTTTTCTTTTGGGTGGGTTTTACTTTTGTCTAGGGTTTTTTGTTTGTTTAGTTTTCTTTTGGTACCGGGAATCGAACTCAGGCCCCTGTGCTTGCCAAGCAAGTGCTGTGCCGCTAAGCTACATCCCCAGCCCCATGTCTAGTTTAATTTAAAGAGGCATTTACTTTATTAGTTAGTTCTATGCCATGAGACCTCTTGCATAAATAAAATTTTATAAAGTATTCCAGTTCTTTCATTCTGTTTTACTTATGTGGTTTTCCTAGAGATGGATTGTTTTCAAGGATATGAATTGTACTGTATTTCAAAGTAGATTTTTTGGTATGTATTTTCTCAGAGAAACTTTTAAGTATAATTAGATAGATTTCAGGCTGATCTTTAAAAAGTAAGTTTGAGTTGAGGGAAAAAAGGAGGATGCTAGTAGAATATATTAATATGTGCTATTTTTGACTCCTGCTTAATCTGTGTATTAAAATTAATGGTTAATAAAGAACTTTCTGTGCTCTAAAGCACATGAGGCCAATCTAAAAAGAAAAATAATAATATTAAGTTTGAACTGGGCATGTGCATGCATGCCTGTAATTCCAGCGCACTCGGGAGGCTGAGACAGAAGGATCAAGAGTTTGAGGCTCTGTCTCAAAAAAAAGTTTGATACATAAGTACCTGGCATAGTTTATTATTTCCGTGGAAAATAGTAGAATTCAGCATATGTTCTGGTAGTTAAAATGAGGAAAGAATGCAAAGATAGTTGAAGACTTAGTTTTATATATTTTTGTTTTGGGGGAGTTTTTTGAGGGGGTGTTTTGTGGTTTGGGGAATTGAATCCAGGGCTTTGTGCATGCTGAGCTTGTACTCTACCACCACCATCCTGCTTTTAGTAATTTTGTTTGTTGTTTTGTAGTGCTGGGAATGGAACTCAGAACCTTGTATGTGCTAGGCAAGTGAGCAGCTTCTAACTTAGTATTTTTGAGAGGCTGTATGCATTGATTCACTTGTTGCTTTTTCTTGTTACAAATTTATTACTAGCATGGCTCTTTTTTTTTTGATACAGCATCTCACTGTGTAGCCCAGGTTGGCCTGCATCTCATAGCAGTCCTCTTCTTTCAGCCTCTGGAGTGCATACATATGTGCACCACCACACCCAGCTACAGCTCTTAATAGCCATCAAAATAAAAACCTGATAATTATATATAAAGAGAATTGAAAAAGCACTAGCAATTTTGTTTTCATTAATCTGGCAAGAGTTGGGGAAAGAAGGAAAAATTAAAGCAGAATTTTCTCTAAATTAGGAAACTCTTGTCGGAACATCAGTAAGCCAAAAATAAGAGGGAGGGAGGGAAGAACCTAAATAAAGGAATTTTGTCTAGATTTAATGTTGCATGCCTGTAATCCCAGCACTCTGGGAGCCTGAGGCAGGATAGTATGTATATTCAAGCCCATCCCAGGCAGCTAAGCAAATTTTTTTTTGGTACGGGGGCTTGAACTTGGGAACTTGCACTTGCGAGGCAGGTGGTGGCACCACTGAACTAAATCCCCAGCCTGAATGTTTTCTTAAATATAGAAAGAATAAGAGACAGATGTTGGGTTGACCATGTTATCTGCTAAACACAGTGAGAGGATTGTATTAGTATCATTTAGCACTGTTCTGAGCAAATGGTTAATAAATCACTAATATTGGAGACTAGCATAAAATTAATAAATTTTAACAGAAAGGCAAAGCAAATTTGAAAATGTGAAGAGCGCTATTCTCACTGTCTAGCTACTCTTTGGAATGGGTAGAGGAACTGTTAAGTGTATTATGAGAAGTGACAGTGCCATATAAGAGACAGCTGCAGGAAAACTGCTCCTCAAGCATGGGGCCAGAACTTTCCTTTAAGCAGTGTGTCCTGGGATAAACTGGAGCTGATTGCTGTGTGTGGTGGCACACGCCTGTAATCTCAGCACTTAGGAGGCTGAGTGAGACAAGAGGATCATCGAGAGTTTGAGGCCAGCCTGGGTTACATAGTAAGTTCAAGACCAGCCTGAACTACATATTGAGACCCTGTCTCGAAAAAACCAGGGTGGAGGAGATTTAGCCCAGTTGGCAGCATGTCTGCCTTGCAAGCACAAGGTCCTGAGTTCAATCCTTGGTACTGAAAAACAAACAAAAATGAAGGGGAGGGGTGACTGGAGTTGATTGATGTGAGGATGGGTATAATTTGTTTTAAAGGTTGTTTTTTTCTTCTTCCTCTTCCTCTTCTTTTCTTCTTCCCAGTCATAGTTGTTTTCTAAATAGTATGCATCTTAAACTGCCAGGATAAAATCAGAAATGTGCAAATTTGCTTTCTATGAGAAACTGATTATTTGAAAATGGAGAAGTATGGCAATTCATTAAGAAATAGAAATAGCTGGTCATGTAGTTCAGTAGCAGAGCACTTGTCTAGCACATACAAGGCCTTGAGTTTCTTCCTCAGTAGAATGGGGGGGTGGGTAGTGGCCACACATGGTGGGGTCTCAACTACTTGGGAGGGTGAGGCTGGAGGATGAGCCCATGAGTTCAGCACCAGCCTGGACAGCAGTGAGTCCCTGTTTGAGAAAGAAAGAAAGAAAAAAGGGAAGTGGAACAGGGGAGGAGGGAAAGAGAAAAATATGAGACATGTGTGCATCCATGCATGTGTACAGTGCAGTGCTTGGGATTGAACCTAGGGCCTCACACAGGCTAGGGCAAGCACTGTACCCCTGGGCTACATCCCAGACCCAAAATAAGACTTTCTGAAGGTGATACGTAATTTAGGATATATTTGGGTTAATCAAAAAATGTGAAACTTTTGAGCCAGAGGTTTAGCTCAGTGGCACCAAGCTCACTGCCTCACGAGTGCAGGGTCCTCAGTTCAATCCCTGGTTCTGCAAAAAAATAAATAAATAAAACTGTTGGAGGGGGAAATGCCGACTATCCTGATTTGATCATTACACATAGCATATATGTAGTTGAATTATCATACTGTCCCCTATAAATATGTACATTTAACTTTAAAAATAAAGCTAGATTACTTGGCTGCACGCTACTATTTTCACTACCTTGTGCTGCCTATGAATTGCTAGATCTTTGTTACCATCCAGACTTCACGGCTTCAATTTACCATGTCTCTTTTTTTGTGTGTGGTACCAGGGATCAAACTTGGGTCCTTGTGCTGGCGCAGCAGGCGGCAAAACCGCTGAGCTAAATCCCTGGCCCATCTGTCTTTTTAAAAGAAAGAAAGCGTTGGAGGATGGGAGTGTGGCTGGTGGGAGAGCTCTTGCCTGACTCCTCCAGGCCCTGGGCTTGATCATAGGGGTGGGGGAGTATAAAAATAATTATTTCTTAGGTTACGAGTTATTGTACTTAGAACTATCTTGCTTTAATTATTTTTCCTTTACTGAAGTTATATTTACATCTGATGTTCAAATCTAATAAATGTATGTAAAAGAATTATACTGTTTTACAATAAAATAATGAATGTCTTTTTTTTGTTTGTTTCATAGGTTCTCTACTCTTAGAATCTAAAATCAATCCTAACACTGCATACCAGAAGCAACAGGTAAAAATTTTGAAGATGTTGTGTTTTGTCTTGTGTGTTGTCCTCTCAATTTGGTAATTAAATGAGACTTTACTATCTAATTCCTTATGTAATAAATTCAGAACAGATTGCAACATAATTTGCCAGTGTACTTCTAAAAATAGGATTTCTGCCAGTCTCTGCAGTGTTTAAAGGTTGGGGAGGGAGGACTCTGGGAATCAAACCTAGGGCCTCTCACTTGCTAAGTAAGCATGTACTCTGCCACTGAGCTACAACCCGCACTGCAGTGAATTTAAGTTGGGGGGTGGGGGAAAGTTTGTCTCAAATTAGGCAATATAAAGCAAGCTTATCTCAAAAAATGAACTTCTGACTGAGTGCAGTGGTGAATGACTGTAATCCCAACACTCAGGAGGCTGAGTCAAGAAGGTAGCCAGTTAATGCCAGCTTGGGCTGTAGAGCAGCAGTATAGCAAGTTCAAAGCTAACCTGGACTACTACTGCCACCTTGTCTTAGGAGGCAGAGAATTTTTTTTTGACTGAATGAAGCAGCTAGAGGTTTACTGCTGCTTGAACCCTAAACATTCTTATGAAAGTTAACTGCAGTTTGCTCCGAGTGTCGCTCAAGCGGGTGTCATTTCAGCCAGTCAATTCTTAAATTGAATAAACTTGATAAAATTGTCATTTTTATATTTCTTGTTATTTTATCTTATAAAAATTAATGAAAAATACACAACTTTGGTCATCCTAGATATAAACAATTGGACCTGGTGCGTGACTCTGTCCTCATATATTACAGATTTAGCCAATCATTTCAAAGGGTTAATGGGTCTCATGTGGCTTGGGAAAAGAACACCAGTTGACAGTAGAGAAAAGAAGTTTTATTAATTCCATCCTCTGTCATGCTCTAGTTATATATGCTCTGACTTTGTGATGTTGTAATGAGAATAAAATGTAATAACATGCAAAGAAAGAATTTGTGTCCTTTAGCACACAAATATTGTGTAGTCATGATTTTCACATAGAGGCAAGCATTCTCAAGGAAAACATTGTTTTCATTTTATAGATTGGGCAAAATGAAGTATAAAAGGTGAATTGGAAAAAGTAAAAATGAGTGATGTTCTCAATTCCTGTTGCTTTGAAGTAGTTTGTGATAATGTATGTTAATCATTTCTTTTCTTTTTTTTTTTTTTTTTAATCCAAAGGACACTCTGATTGTATGGTCTGAAGCAGAGAATTATGACTTGGCCCTTAGCTTTCAAGAAAAAGCTGGATGTGATGAGATTTGGGAGAAAATATGTCAGGTAATTTTAAAAACAAAATCACTGCTCTGTTTAAAATATTTTGGTTTTTGCAGTGCTTTCAACTAATACCCCCAAATTTAAATAGTTTTCAAATAGATCTTTTAAATTCACTGCTGTCTATGAAAAGTTTGATTTAAAGAAAGCTGTTGGGGCTGGGGATTTAGCTCAGTGGTTCCAGTGCCTGCCTTGCAAGCACAAGGTCCCGAGTTTGATCCCCGGTACCAAAAAAAAAATGAAAGAAAGAAAGCTGTAGTTTTTTGACACATACTCTCCAATCTAGGCCTTAACTGAACTCAGTTTTATATACTGTTGCCATCTCAAGATCTCCTTTTTGAGTGTTCACTAACATCTCAAATTTTATAGTTAAAATCAAACATAATCTTCTCAGCTAGAGCCATTCATTCTTCTACTGTCCTGAGCTTGGTAAATGCAGTCTAGTTGCTGTAACCAGAAATCTATGGGTCATGCTGATCATACATTCCATCCCTTAGTACTTAATCTTGGTCCTATTCACTTATCTTCCTTTGCTCCACTGTCAGGCTACCATCATTTCTTACCTCATACATTGGTTTTATGTTGACTGGTATTCTCAAATTCACACCACAACTGGAATGATCTTATTTTTTTAAATGTGAGTCTAATCACATCATTCTTTTTTTTTTTTTGGTACCGGGGATCTAACTCAGGTCCTTGCGCTTGCACAGCAGGCGGCAAAACTACTGAGCTAAATCCCCGGCCCTAATCACATCATTCTTTGTCCTTGTGGCTATTGAAATAAAACCCGCTCTTGCACTGGTCTTGAACACTGGTTCTTGACTAGTAATCTCACCTTGCCTCTAAGCTTGAATGTTCTTAATTGATTCTGGAGTTTTCCCTGCTGACTCTAGTACCTCATTCTAGGAATGTAATCTTTTGTGAGTGTGCATTTTTTTTAATGTCCTCAAGTGGCTAAACCCATTGACTGTTGTGAACTCACTTAAGCCACTTTGACCTAGGGAGGATTTTTCCACCTCCACATTTATTTTGGCCAGAGAATAGTTTTAAAATTTATTGGCTCTCAAAATGTGTTTCTCAAACCAGCAGTAGGGGCATGACCTGAAAACTGTTAGATAAGGAAATTGTGGGACCCACACCCCCACACCAGACCTACTAGATCAGAAACTAAGGTCCTGTAATTATGTCTGACTTCTAGGTCAGACTTCCTCTGTAAAGGCCAAGAGAGTACAGTAAATATTTCAAGCTTTGCAGGCTATATACTCTCACCATTGTTCAGCTCTGCTATTCAGAAGTAGCCATAGTGCATATATAAATGAGTGTGGCTATCTTCTAGTGAAAGTTTTATTTACCATACAGGTGATGGACTGAATTTGTCTATCATTTTTCAGCCCCTGCTTTTTCTGATTCTGGTACACCCTGAAATTTGAAAGTCACTGCCTTGGGCCGGGGATTTAGCTCAGTGGTTCTTGTGCCTGCCTCGCAGCACAAGGACCTGAGTTCGATCCCCGGTACCAAAAAAAAAAAGAAAGTCACTGCCTTAATAGAAGGCATGGTTTAACTTACAGAAGGCATGGTTTTTCTTTAACTTACAAAATTTATTTTTGCCATACATTCTACTCAACTGTTTTTCATAAATTAACCTGCCTGTAAAGTTGTTTCTTTCCTGCCCTAGAACATTTCAAAACATGCTTATAAAATGTATTAACTATGAAGAATTCTAAGCCATCTCTTTGTAGTTAAGAGTTTCTACTTTGACAAATTTGGAATATAACAGATTTTAGGACTTTTAGACTATCATAAAAGTCACAGGTATGGATGTGTAGAAAGAACTTTTTCACAATTTGGTTACTTCCAGTAGATATTCTTCAGGGATAACTACTACATATAGATTGCACTTCATGTATGGTTCATTTTTGTATAGGTGTACTTGTATCCTATCAGGTTTTGTGGTGGTTTTTTGTTGAGAAAGAGAGAATTGAACTGAGAGCCTTAACACCGAGCTGCATCCTCAAACCCCCTCCCTCTTTATTTTGAGAAAATTGCTAAAATTGCCCATGCAGGATTCATACTTGTTGTTCTTCTGCCTTAGCCTCCCCAGAGTCCTGGGATTACAGGTGTGCGCTACAGCATCCATCTCCATGCAGTTTTTCTTAATCTTTTTTTTTTTTTTGAGTACCATCTAGCATTTCTAGCAAGACTTTGGCCCACTTTGGTTCAGAGTGAGCCTTGGGCTTGCTTATATTCTTTGGCCCTTGGTTTCTTGGATCAGTTGACATTAAGAATTTTCCTTGTGGCTAGGTGTGGTGGCACATGCCTATAATCCCAGCACTTTGGAGACTGAGGCAGGAGTACCACTGTGAGTTCAAGGCCAGCCTAGGCTACCTAGCAAGACCCTGTCTCAAAAAACCAAAAGAAAATTTTCCTTGTTTATAATTACATATATTTACTGTGATCACAGTATTATGACATGTTTGAATTTTGCTTAAATATCAAGAATTTGGTGGTTTGGGCTATCCTGTAGGACAGTCCTAGGAGTGTTTAGGAGATTTCCCCGGGTCTCTTGGAAAATCTCCTATCCCTGGCCATAGATGTGGAAATGGTGAGTAGATGTTTTGCCATCAGGCCTCTGTTTTGGTTATACGAGAGACACTTTGACAGTCTTAGTTGGTTTAACCTATCCAAGGAAGTTGCTATTGCCTGACACCCTTGTACTTTAGGAAAAAGTTCATTCCATCTCTGAACTTTAATTAACCTCCTTAAAATTGAGAGTATATGTTATTTGGAGAAAAGTAACATAGAAAACCAGTTGTGTCAAGTTTGAAAAATAATTCTTAAACTTGAAAAGGTTATCATTTTTTTCTTGTAACATTTCTTGCATTCATCTAAATATCATATAGGCTTGCTGATTTATATTTTGTCAACTACCACAAATTCCTTTTCGTAGGTTCAAGGAAAGGATCCTTCAGTGGACATCACTCAGGACCTTGTGGATGAATCTGAAGAGGAAAGGTTTGATGATATGTCATCACCAGGTTTAGAATTGCCATCTTGTGAATTAAGTCGCCTCGAGGAAATTGCTGAACTTGTGGCATCATCTTTACCTTCCCCCCTCCGTCGAGAGAAACTTGCACTAGCACTGGAAAATGAGGGTTATATTAAAAAGCTCTTAGAGCTTTTTCATGTGTGTGAGGACTTGGAAAATATCGAAGGACTGCACCACTTGTATGAAATTATCAAAGGCATCTTTCTCCTAAACCGAACTGCTCTTTTTGAGGTTATGTTCTCTGAGGAATGCATAATGGACGTCATTGGATGTTTAGAATATGATCCTGCTTTATCACAACCACGAAAACACAGGGAGTTTCTAACAAAAACAGCCAAGTTTAAAGAAGTGATTCCCATATCAGATCCTGAGCTGAAACAAAAAATTCATCAGACGTACAGAGTTCAGTATATACAAGACATGGTTCTCCCTACCCCTTCAGTCTTTGAAGAAAATATGTTATCAACACTTCACTCTTTTATCTTTTTCAATAAGGTAGAAATTGTTGGTATGTTACAGGTAAGTTAACTCACTCTTTTTCCTACTTAAAAAAGTGCCTGCTTGATTGATACCATTTAAAATGTTACTGCCTTAAGCAAAAAAAAAAAAAAACCAAGCAAACATTTTTTCCTTTAAATCCCTAAACTGAGTTTTAAAGTTTAACAGTAAGTATGTTGGGCCAGGGATTTAGCTCAGTGGTTCTGCTGCCTGCCTTGTAAGCGCGAGGACCCGAGTTCGATCTCCGGTACCAAAAAAAACAAAAAAAAAAAACAGTAAGTGTGTTGATATTGCAAGAGATTATGATAAATAGTAATACTCTGAGACCAGAAAGTTGTTGCGTTTGGGTAGGGAATGTAAGTTCTATAAAGAAATCTAGCTTGAGGCTGGGTTTCTCCAGTGACAGAATTCTTGTTTAGCATGCATGAGTTCAGTCCCAACGTTGAAAGAGAAAAAAAAAAGGGAAAGAAACAGGAAAAAAAAACCTGAAGAAATTATACTGGAATGATACTAATGAAATAATTGAACGTGAAATTTGAGAGGTATTAATCTATCATATTCTATCATAGAATAGATTGCAAGAGGAAAGAAACAACAAAGAAGCCAGGAGAAATGTCATTAAATACATAAATTCTATAGAATTTATAGGAATCGTGGATAATGATACAGTAAAGGCCCAGATTTGAGGTCATGAGACTAATAGGAGGCAAATTATATCTACGTGTATTCCTACCAAAAGACATGTTTTTGTAATGTATGAGAGAGTGGGGAATTAAGCAGACAGCCCTTTTCACTTAATGGTTGCTTTCTGAACCTCTCAAAGTTCTGTTTCCCCATCTGAAGAATGGTGATATGCCTTACTCTCTAAAGTTGAAGATTAAATGAAATCTTCCATGTAACATGTTAAACATGATGCAAGACTCCACAGCATTTAAGAGATATATCTACTGGGGCCGGGGATTTAGCTCAGTGGTGCCGCCACCTGCCTCACAAGCGCAAGGTCCCAAGTTCGATCCCTGGTACCAAAAAAATAAAAAGAGACATCTACTGATTATTGCTTATTACGCTCCACAAATTTTCTTTCTATAGTTTGTTCGGTCTCTCAGGTCTTCTGTTAATAGGGTGCTTGTTTCAGAATTGCATCCTGGATTCTACACAAAATAATCAAAATTTCTGAGAACTAACCAATAGTTTGCATTTGTAATGCCCTCAAAGCTGGATCATCCCATTATGTGTAAGTTGGTCTGTTTTAGATGAAAAAAGTTTATGTAATGCAGAGAAAGATTCTTATTTGCAAACCCCTCTTCCATGGTTTTTGTTTCTATAATACCCACGATAATGTAAAAATAACAGATAAATGTGACATAACTTGGAAGCTATTTTAAAACTTCAGACCTATAAGTAAAAAATATAAAACTTGGACTTGTTAAATGTAGAGAAACAAATAAATGTCAAAGCTGCTTGGTGGCGTTTATTACAAATAAAGCAGTATGCCTAATCTTTGTTCCTTTTTAGAAAATCTCTATTTTTATTGTCTTTGTTTTTGTCTTTTTTAAACTTGAATTCATATGTTTTACATATATGTTGAGCATTCCTTATTGGAGATGCTGAGGATCAGAAGTGTTTCAGATTTCAGAGTTTTTCAGATTGTATAGACTTTGAAAGTTGAACATCTATAACAAAGATTTGAAAGAAAAAAATGTTCTAAATTCCAAAATTTTTTGAGCATCATTTTAGTGCTCAAAAAGTTTTGGTTTTTCAGATTTTGAATGCTTTAACTTGCAACTCATTTTCCTAGAAGTAGAAATAATTCCATTTCATGTTGACTAATTCGACATTTTCTGTTCATTTAAGACAGACATGTAATCATAATATAGGTAATACAATGTGGTAAGTATAATAGCAATCCTACATAGAGTGTTGTGGTTAGATAATAACAGAGGGAGAGGGGTCTGATACCAATTTCTGTCAATTCTTTATAAGGACTAGCTATTACTAGCTAGTAGAGCCTCATTCTCTGGTCCAGTTTTTGTTTTGTTTTGTTTTGTTTTTGGTACCAGGGATCGAACTCGGGTCCTTGCGCTTGCGAAGCAGGCGGCAAAACCACTGAGCTAAATCCCCAGCCCTGGTCCAGTTTTGATTCCTGGTCTCAATGGATGGTCCTGAGTTATATACTGACATTTTCTTTAGTTCGATATGATTCTGTTTTTGTTTGGTACAAATTTGTCACCTGTTTTCTTGGTCTTCTTATGAGTAAAATGCCATTTTTACTCATTAAGTACAAATTATTTTAAGTTGTTCATTCTTTTCTTTCCTACATTATGCTCTGTAAAATGCTAGCTGCCGATTCTATGGTACTGTTTCTTTTGATGCTAGGCCTTATTTCCAAAGTGCTGTGAAAGCTAGAAAATTTTTGAGGCACAATTTAAATGAAACATTCTTACACGTGTGAGATAAGCCTTGAAATCAGATGCCATGTGTTAACAAACATATGGTCAAAACTGTGTAATGAGAGGCTGGGGATTTAGCTCAGTGGTTCTGCCGCCTGCCTTGAAAGCGCAAGGTCCTGAGTTCAATCTCCAGTAACAAAAAAACTATGTAATGAGATATGGCATATTTGTATATTTTAGAAAAAGGAAAGGTAAGAATAGACAAGTAATTTAGTATCATACAGAAAATGTTCCTTAAATACCTACAGTAGTGATATGAAGCTTATCATATAGCAGGAAGTTCCATACTTACTTGTGTTTATAGTACCTAGCCCTCAGCCTGTGTGGGGCTAAGATAGTGTTGAATCTGCTTCTAGCTGAGTTAGTGTAGAAGAAAAATATTAACAAAATTTTGATGAAAAATAATGACAAGGAAAATTGAACAGGCAATCAGGAAGGCTGTATGACGTGATTAGGTTTGGGTAAATTGATGGGACATGGGTGAATTTCTTAAGCTGTGTCTCAGTTATAAGGAGACAGACAGACATGGTGGCCTATACCTGTAATCCCAGCACTTGGGAGGCTGAGGCAGGAGGATCAGGAGTTCGAGGCTAGCCAGAACTACAAAGGAAGACCCTGTCTCAAAAAACAAAAAAATAAAATAAAATAAAGAAGCAAAGATAACATCTCCAGTTCAAATTGTATACTCTTCGGCATTACCTACCTAGATTAGTATCTTGTAGGCTATCTTTTGAGTTCTTTTTAAAGTAATTTAACTTATAGTAAATTTCTATGGTTATCTTCAAATAATAGGTATTAATTTATCTTTTTTTTTTTTTAGATGTTCATTTAAAAGCTCTGAATTTGGCTTTTTAAAATAATTGAATTGTTTCCTGTACCTTTTTTTTTTTCTTTATTGGTACCTGTGAATTGAACCCAGGGGTGTGCTGCCAGTGAGCTATATCCTTGCCCTTTTTATTGTTGTTTGAGACAGGGTCTCACTAAATTGCTAAAGCAGGACTCAAACTTGGAATCCTCCCACCTCGGCCTTTAAAGGGTTGGTTTTACAAATGTATACCACCTCACCCTGCTCATTTCTGTATCTTTAAAACCTGAAGAAGCACCTAGGCATGGTGGCACATGATTTTAGCCCCAGCTATAATCTGCTGAGGTAGGAGCACAAGTTTGAGGCCAGCCTGAGCAACTTAGAAAGACTTAGTCTCAAAATAGAAGTAAAAAGAGGTGGGATGCAGCTCAGTGGTAACAAGTACTTGCCTAGTGTATGTGAGGCCCTAGGTTCAATTCCCAGTAAGGAGAGGTGTTAAAGAAAGCTTTATCTTTGTCCTCATTTGAAAGATTGTAGAACCTTAACTTCTAAAATTAGGTTATATAAACCTGTAAAAATGGGTTGGCAAACTAAGGCCGTGCCATGCCTGCTATTTATAAATAAAGTTTTATTGGAATACAGCCATACTTGTTTATATAATATTGTCTGACTACTTCCATGCTGTAATAGGAGAATTGAGTAATTGTACTAAAAACTACTTTTGGCCTGCAAAGCTAAAATATTTACTATCTGGCCCTGAAAGTCTTAGGAAATAGAACCTTGCCAAAATGTAAGAATAATCTTTCTGATAGGAGTCTCCAATATGTCTTAATAGTTTGTTTTTTCTTCCTTCTTTGATAGAACAACATTGCTAATACCGTCTTTGCTTTTTCTAATTACGATAATTTATATAGTACAGCATACTGAAATTACATTTTTTATATGCTTTCTCACTAGCATAATTAAATTTGTCCTTTATTTCACAGGAAGATGAAAAATTTCTGACAGATTTGTTTGCACAACTAACAGATGAAGCAACAGATGAGGAAAAAAGACAGGAATTGGTAAGAAATTAGATGTTATGAAACACATAAGATTAAAAACAAATTTTTTATATTCTTTTTTTTGTCCTTAATCCCTGGTTAACTTTTTAACACTTAACTTTTTCTTAATTTCAGGTTAACTTTTTGAAAGAATTTTGTGCATTTTCCCAAACGCTACAACCTCAAAACAGAGACGCTTTTTTCAAGACTTTGTCAAATATGGGCATATTACCAGCTTTAGAAGTCATCCTTGTAAGTTTGTTTCTCCTCATTTTTTAATTACTGTTATTTTTATTTTTTATTTTTTTTGGTACCAGGGATCGAACTCGGGTCCTTGCTTGCAGAGCAGGCGCCAGAACCACTGAGCTAAATCCCCGGCCCAATTACTGTTATTTTTTAAACCACATTTAATGTGTTTCATAAAGCTAAAGAAGCAGTGAAATTCCAGGATTAGTGTCCTGACACTGTATTGAAAGAATGCTCTATTAAAGGAATTCTCTATATTTTTAATAATTTGTTAACTTTGCAGCCTATTAATTATTAAAATAAAAAAACAGGAGTAAGTGATTTAGAAAGTGTAATTTTATCTGTGGAACAGAAGGCTTTTACCTGTAACACAATTCTTTAAACCTTTTACATTGTGGTATTTTGTTATAATTTGTTAGGTTTTAGATGTTTACACAGCTATAAGTTTTGTATTTTTAAACTTACATGAGAATAAATGCCTTTTCTCTGCAGGGCATGGATGATACACAGGTGCGAAGTGCTGCTACTGATATATTCTCATACTTGGTTGAATATAATCCATCCATGGTACGAGAGTTTGTCATGCAGGAGGCACAACAGAATGATGATGTAAGTAAGAAGTTAACAGAGCAAAAAATAACCAGCAAGGTAAATATTATTTGCACTAATAGTAAGTATTTATACATGGAGTTATAGCTGTGTTTGTTTTTCATTTTTAAGATTTAAATTATTGCTTTTGGGGGGAAATGTAGCCATATCAGATGGCTTATTTTCCCCCTAAATTTGGCTCTTGTCTTAGTTTATAAATTTATTGTTTTACAGCAGTGATTTCTTAATTTAAGTTTCTTTCCTATTTTTTGACATTCTTTTTTAATTCTGGAGTTAACTTGAAAAATTCTTATTTAAATCATTTAATCAATTAATTTTCACATATGGGATTATGAGTACCCTAGGAAAATGTTGTCTTTGCTAGGAATAGAAATAACTGAATCATCAAGAATAAAGATGAAACACAGCTCCTTGAAAAATTTTTAATGAGCTATTTCCTAAACATAAAGAATGAGGGCTGGGGATTTAGCTCAGTGGTTCCACAGCCTGCCTTGCAAGCGCAAGGACCTGAGTTCGATCCCCAGTACCCAAAAAAAAAAAAAAAAAACTCAAAAACTAGGGGCTGGGGATTTAGCTCAGCAGTTCTGGCACCTGCCGCATAAGCACAAGGTCCCGAGTTCGATCCCCAGTACCAAAAAAAACAACAACAACATAAAAAATGAGCTCTTGCCTTGTTCATATATACACATGCATACCAGCATTTATGAGAAATTATAGTACATAAATGAGGTTTTTTTGGTACCAGGGATCGAACTCGGGTCCTTGTGCTTGCGCAGCAGGCGGCAAAACCATTGAGCTAAATCCCTGGCCCTTAAATGAGTTTTAAAGTTACCATATATCCTAATTATATGAAGGACATTTAGAAGCTGTATAGTGCATGATGTATGTAGGAGTCCAAAATGTATGCTTTTCTGCTTTATTTTTAGATAATTAAACCGGTGGTTCTATTTTTCTTCCACAAAATTTTGAAAATAACTTTTCACTTAAGAATAGACTTAGGCTAGTCTGCTCTGAGTTCATTGAGAGGGAAAAGAAGATAGCCCTTAGGAAAAACATCTGCTGAATTCTAGCCTGTAGAAAATGAGAAGATAGCCTTTGTTAACTATTTCAGAAAACCCTAATAATGTATTATAATGTCAGAATGAATAGTAACATCTATCTTTAAGGTTTATTTTTTAAAATATAATGCCAGGACAGGTTCAGGAAAGTATCAGTTTGAAGTGCTGAATGTTAATAACACTTTTTTTTTTCTAAGGAAATAGTCCTCTATCTTGAGAACCAGTTTGTTGTTGTTGTTGTTGTTGTTGTACCAGGGATCGAACTCAGGACCTTGCACTTGTGAGGCAGGCACGGTGTCACTGAGCTAAATCCCCAGCCCGAGAACCAGAATATTTAAGAGCTATACTTGTTCCCATATAACCTACTAGGTCAACGAGATGTACTTCATATTTACTTCACTCATGTGTATAGGCCTTTTGATTTCTACTATTGATCATCATTTCCATATACCATCTACATTTTCTCTGTCCATGACCATTTTACCATTGCTTGTATATACAAGAATAGAGAATTTTCTCACTAAATTCCCCATTGGTCTTTACTCTATGGGCTAGAAACACCAGCCTCAGGAAAACTAGCAGTCTATTTTCTTTGACATTTGTAATCTAGCTGATTCATTGTTCTTCTGTGTATTCTATAAATACCATTTTTTCATTTCCCTTAATTTCAGACATAGGGTGTCACCTGTTTTCCTAAGTTTATTTTAAAAGGAAGCCTTTAAACATTTCTATGAATTGAGAACAGGTGTCATTTGCCAAAAATAGAAAGAATCATAAAAATAAATCCAGTGACAGTAGAACAGTGTTATAAATTCTAGCTAATATTCTGTTAATGCTATGAGTGTAAAGCCAGTAAGCTTTCTGTAAAAAATAGATTGACTTATTAGAGAAGTGTAAAGATCTAAAAGCACCAAAATGAAACTTACCCTTTTTTTTTTTGCTTTTATCAGAGGAATTTAAAGATACTAGAAAAAGAAACTTTCTTCAGTACTGTTTAATGTCCCTGTAGCTAACACACAGGGAAATAAATACTGCTATATATCCTAACAAAGAAGTGAGTCAGTCATTGGACTTTGTTTGCAGTTAACATGACATCTAGACCTAGCTGTAATCCTAGAGTGTATACCTTAGTGTGTGCTTTTCCTGTTCTTGCTTATAATAAGTGATCCTTATTATGTGTATTTTTCTCACCAGGATATTTTACTCATCAACCTTATTATCGAACACATGATTTGTGATACAGATCCTGAACTTGGAGGGGCAGTCCAACTTATGGGCCTGCTTCGAACTTTAGTTGACCCAGAGAACATGTTAGCCACTGCCAACGTAAGCCATGGCATTTTTCCTCCTTTTCATAGCTAGTGTATTATTTATTGCTGGTAGAAACCAGTCCAGTTAAAAGTTCACAAAAGTATTTTTGATTTTTTAGAAAACAGAAAAGACTGAATTTCTGGGTTTCTTCTACAAGCACTGTATGCATGTTCTTACTGCTCCCTTACTAGCAAATACTACAGAAGACAAGCCTAGTAAAGGTAAGACAATTGATAGTCAGGTTTTTCTATTGTTGGATTATGAAATCAAAGTTGGTACTAAGTAACTGTCTTTATTGTAGCAAGCAGCATATCCTGAAAAAAAGCCATGGTCTTTAAAAGTTTGAATTCAGGTTAACGTACAGGTCTAATGTATTTTCAGAAGCAATGTTGAAAGTAAAATTTGTTTTAAAGGTACTGTAATTAGAGACAACAGAAACATGTAAAATAAGAAATAGAAGGTGGTATTTGTTGGTTTTCAGACTTTCTAAACAACTTTTTAAATAATATGTGTATTTAGGGGCTGAGGGTATAGCTGAGTGATAGAACATTTGCCTAGCATGAGTGAAGCCCTGGGTTTGATCCCCAATACTGAAAAAATGTGTAGTCTATGTCAGAGAGACATTTTTGTTTAGTCTGCATCAGCTTGGGTGAAACTGAAGGAAGTAACTGTGGACAGTTCACTTTAAGTTGCTTATAGTGCAGATGTGTACACCTAAGCTTGTGCTCAATATTAAGCTATTTTTACACTTTATTCCTTAGGGCCTTAGCTTTTGTGTGTGGGTGTCGATAGTGGTAGTAGTTTTAGGGTCTTTGTTGAGATATTCCTTATTGACACCGTACAAATAAACACATTATTTTGCCATATGAATTCTCAACATGGTATATTTGATTGAACACACTACTTATTACCACTTATAGAAAATAGATAATGTGTTTTCTTTGTTTTCGTTTGGTTGGTTTTTTGGTACTGGGAATTGAATTGAAACCTTTGCCCAACCATACCTTTTTTTCTTTTTTTTTTTTTACTTTTTTGTGTGACTGTAGGATCAAGTCTTTGAAATACTTGTTTTTCCTATGCGTTTTATTCATGTTGGGTGAAACTGGGGTCCTCTTTCCAAGCTCTCATGTTTGGTTCGTCCAGCATTTATTGAGAACTCTTGTGGAAGGCCTTGTGCTATAATCTGTAAGGGACAAATAGGAGAAATGAAAAAAAGCCAGCAGGGTACTACACACCTATAAGCCAAGCTACTTGGCAGGCTGAGGCAGGAGGATCTTAAATTTGAGGCCATCCTGGACGACTTAACAAGACCCTGTCACAAAATAAAATAAAATTTCTAAAAAGGACTGGGACTGAATCTCTAATGTTCTCCCCCCGCCATGGGGGATCGAACTGAGGACCTTGCACTTGCCAGGCAGGTACAGTGCCACTGAGCTAAATCCCCGGCCCGGGCTGAAGCCCAATAGTAGAACTGAACTCATGGGAACATGGAGAAGAGTAATTGAACCAGAGATGAGGTAGTGTCTGGGAAGCCCTCCAATATGTATACATATGTTGACTTTTTTTGTTTTGTTTTGTTTTGTTTTTTTGGTATCGGGGATCGAACTCGGGTCCTTGCGCTTGCGCAGCAGGTGGCGAAACCACTGAGCTAAATCCCCAGCCCATGTTGACTTGTACACAATTACATTTCATTTTAGATGACTTTCAGACTGCGCAGTTATTGGCACTTGTGTTGGAACTGTTAACGTTTTGTGTGGAGCACCATACCTACCACATAAAGAACTACATTATCAACAAGGATATCCTCCGAAGAGTGCTAGTTCTTATGGCCTCGAAGCATGCTTTCTTGGCATTGTGTAAGTGTTGTTTCTGATGCAATTATTTATTATGTTTTTGGAATTTTTAGATCTTATTACCTGAGATAAAATAATAACTAGTTACAGGTCGAGAAAGTGGGCCTGATACTTACTCTGCACACTTATTGTATAGTTTTGCCACTTTAAGCAGCTGATTTCCCTCTCTTACTCATATATAGCAAAGGGCTTAGAGAGTATCCAGAAATATTAGAGACCTCAGTTACATTAGCCCCCAGGGGGCAAACTACAGCCTTGGCCACATCCAGCCCATGGGCTATTTTTATACAACCTGCAAACTGAAATGGTTTTTATGTTTTTAAAAAGTAGTTCCTCCAAAAAACCAGTATACAGGGGGGATTGCTGGGAGTTCAAGGCCAGCCTGGGCTACATAGCAAGATCCTGTCTCAGCTTACACACACGCACACAGTATGCTACAGAGATCACATGTGGCTCAAAATATATGCCCTGTGGATCTTACTGAAAAGTTTGCAGACTCTTGAGCAAGATAGATAGTCCTTTGTTTCGGGGCCAGGGATGGCACTCGGGGTTGAATTTGGGACCTTCAGCAGAATAAGTATACACTTTCCCACTGAGCTACATTCCCAGCCCTAGAGAAAATCTTTTTAAACAAGATTATTAGTTATATGTAAGGGGTTTTTTTAACGGACTTTTACATGTTCTTAAAACTGTAGTGTTTTACAGTAAAACATATTTCTGAATTGAAAAGCAGTTAATACAGAGTGTTCTTACTCATGCAGCAGCTATTCTTAGGTAATGAGTTTCCATGTTTAAACTGTCCTTGTTGGTAAGTTGCCAGACCAAGGTTAGGGTTGTCCTGAATGTTCCGTAAGAAGTATCTATTGGTAACTAGCTTTTGCCTTTTGGTTTTTAAAGGTAAGTTGGGGTGCTTTGTTGTTTCTTTAAGGAATCATAGTTAAAAGTTTCCTTAAAATTTTAATTTTCTAACAGTAATATTTGTCATGTTTCTTGACTTAACTTTTTCAGGCTGGTCTGTGAACTGCACTGTGTACTGAAAATACATGTAGTTAGAACTTGTTTTCTTCTTTTCAGCCTGTAGATATTCAGTTTATTTACTTTCTGCTGAATATCCATAGTTACTTTAGAATCATTTTCAGCCAGTAGTAGGTAGCACCTGCAGCATTAGACTAAGCACTGCTAAAAGTACATTCATTATTTTAGTTCTGCCTTACCATCTTTGTATCTGTGAGCTCAGCACACAGGAAAGAAGAGCTTTTGAGCCAGGGATTTAGCTCAGTGGTTCCGCCCACCTGCCTCACAAGCACAAGGTCCCAAGTTTCATCCCCGGTACCAAAAAAGAAAAAAAGAAGAGCTTTTAAAATTCTACTCAAGCTGGGTGTGACAGCACATGCTTATAATCCCAGCACTGAAGAGGGTGAGGTAGGAAGCCAGCCTGGGCTGCATACTGAGTTTGAGGACAGCCTGAGCAAAACAGAGACTCTGTCTCCCAAAAAACCAATAATAAATAAAATTGTACTCATTTTCCTAATATACTTACCACAGAAGGAAAGCTCCAAGAACAAGGTAGAGTTCATAACTCTGAATTGTTCTTTAGTGTCAACATAGAGTGTGGGAAAGGGAGTTTGAGGCACATGGCACTGAAAAACTGAATAAATGAGTACAAGTAAATTGGGTACTGCTATATTTGATTGATTCTCAGATGTACATTTTTACACATCTCTGAAATCAAGGTGAGTCTTACAGTTAATGGTGTAACATAATTGGTAGCTCTGTCTTTTTAATTTTGTTTTCTTAGAAAAAAATTTTTTGCAATCAGTGGCATCTTAAATTTGATTAAGATATATGATACTAAGAAAATTAAGATGATTAATTCCTGGGCTCAGCTACCAAGGGAATCAGCTCATTAGGATGAGAGGGTAATTTAAAAATCAAAATATAACGATTACTATGTTAAGGTACACTTGCAAGCACAGTGAAAATCTAAATTACAAAATCCTGCAATAGTGGCAATTTGGATCTGTCTTGGTAATGGTCAAAGGAGAATGACATTCTTGGTTGAATACACTGTTAAGATACTACGTGTACAAGTGTGCTGCGTCAGTTTGCTGTAGGTAGGACACAGAGTCCAGTGGGAGAATGGCAGGACACACAACAGAAAGGGAGGTCTTTTCTTAAATTTCATCTTTTCATATTTTTCTTGTAATATTATAAAGAAACTTTGTTATAACCTGGTGAGAACTATGGAGAGACTCATTATAAATAAATGAAAGTTTGTATTGTTAGGCACTCTGCCAGCAAAACCTTAGTTTTATTTTATTGCTGGTGATACTTGATAAAGTCAGGTTGTATCATTAAATCTCTTTATCAGATGGGTTCTTGGTGAGCCTGTCTTCCCAGGTTTGAGAGAAGATAGCAATCATTAGGAACAAGTTTTTTTTTTTTTTTTGTACCGGGGATCAAACTCGGGACCCTGCACTTGCAAGGCAGGCAGCGGAACCACTGAGCCAAACCCCTGGCCCTGGAACAAGCTCTTTTAAAAGGACTAGCTTTATAGTATTTTTATCAAGGATTTTTAAGAACTGAATATAAATTTAGGAAAATGTAAGTTATTTGTGGTTCTTCTGAGAAAAGTGTACATTGAACAAATACTAGGCATAGCATTTCTAAAAGGAGAGTGTTACAAAGTTTAGATACATAGTGTAAGTACATAAAACAATGAGCACTTAAATGTACAGAGATTACAAACTTTTATATCTGTTGCTTCTTAATTAGTATGTGTTGTCATATTTGTCATATTTAAAGACAACAAAGCAAATATGCAAGTAAGAGAAGCAATCCTCTCTAAACTCAGTCTTTCCAAGATACTGGTTCAGTCTTTCCTCGCTCGACCTCTTCAAGATTCTTGGATCTTTCATAGTAGTCTATTAAGCCTCCTCTTTTTTATGTTGTCTGATTCTTTTATTTTGTTGTTGGTGGTGGTAATAGTGGTGTTGTTAGAAATATGGAAATCGGTAAAAGGAATGAAATATTGAAAAGCTTTGTGGTAGAGGCTTTTATTCAACTATCGTTAGTTACATATGAGGTAATTGACTACATGCAGTCTCCTGCTGTGTAAGATAAGTTTATTTTTTTTGATAAGTTTATTTTTTTTAAAGACATTATTGAAATTGAGCACAAGCGAGTCCTGAAATGTTCACAATGAAGGTTAGTGATGTGAGTGGAAGCAAAATTCCCTTTCCATTGAAAGTGCTGTGGTTAGGCCAACTTGGCCTATCCCAAAAGCTTTCTCTGATCTTCTTTAAGTGACTTGACTTCATGGACTCACTGTTCAAATTTTGAACGTAACTTTCTATTCTATCTATATCAGCAGTCTGGGTAGGAGTGTTTTTGAGGACATAGTGGTCCCTTTGCATGGCCTCATCTTAGTGAATTCCAGGAAGGGAGTGTCTTTTTCATTTGCGAAGGACTTGCATGCAGACCAGAGGGGTTGGCGAGTGTGTGTTTGGTAGGACACAAGTCTCCAAAAAGCCTGCAAAGTTCTTAAAACACCAGCTCTTGCCTTAATTACCAAGAGCTTAAAATTTGGCCTACTAGCATGAGATAATAAGTATTTTTTATTATATAAAATATGGAACTTTCTCACTAAATTTCTTTGTCAATTAACATTGAAAAAGAAAACACTGAAATCACTGTTTTAGAAAATAAACCCTTGTTAGGCTTTGACTTCATTCAGAAAGATGCCTCTTATTGTTTAAAATGTCTTCACCATGCTTATGTTTAAAAAAAACAAAATTCAGTAATCTAAAAAACAAAATGAAGTTTTTATTCTATAAACTTATTTTGAAACTCCCTGCCCAGAGTGTTTCTTTAGAAAGATACACTCTTAAATAAGTTAGATTGTTAAGGCAGTTTATAATCAACTGTACCTAATTGGGCATTCACTTGTGGACCTCTTTTCTGCCAACTAAAGAAAAATTGAGCTGCTTTACTCCTCTGCCTTCCCACCCAGAAACCGTGTCAGCATGGTTGCCTGGCTACCTGCTCATGAAGGACTTGATTAATAACAAATTGGCAGTTTAACGAGCCACTTCCATGATCTCCAAAGAAACCATAATACAAACACAATATTTAATCTTGCCAACCGAAGACGATGTGACTGCATGAAGTGAGTATGCTTTTTTGAACTGTTTACAATAACTGGGGCATTAACTTACTGATAATTCTACGTAGGTAAATAGGGCTTTGTTAAAATCTAGTTGTGTGAGTATATTTGGATCTTGACGAATGGTGACCTAAGGAACTCCCCATACCTCAAGATGCAAATATTACCATTTAATCCGTAAGTTAAAGCCTAATTATAAAAAGGAAAATTAGAAAAAAATTAAAAAGCATACTCGCTGCAATAAGCATAGAGGACTATATTTTACACCACATCCTCTAAATTTATTTCTAAAATACAGGAAGGCAAATTTTGGGTAATGCAGATTTCGGTGGGTTTAAAGCCTTTCTATAACCACATCCATAAATAAGCCAAATGTAAGTCCATCAAGTATGATCCAAAACAACAAAAGAGCGTCCAGAATTACTGAAGGTTATTATACAGTGGATTGCCCTAATAAACACACTGGTTTTTCTGTTGTTTGAAAAATGTGTATGACAGGATAGTTTCAGAATTTTGCATCTTAAGTAGCTTGAGGATAATAGGTTAATTCATTTGTCTTCACTCTAATTTGAGATATAAATTAACTTCTTGGATATTAGTAAGTGGTTTATTTCCAGAATTGTTCTGGCTTTCTAAGACTTGTGTTCTATGATGACATACACTACTTTCAGAATACGTTTTGTGGTAACACTTTTAGAATCCTTATCTTTAGGTTTACATTTCTGGAAGTCCTAACATCACTGTATATGAAGAATTACTGATATTTGTTAACCAAGTGTTGTTGTTTTGGTGAGTCTAAAATAAGGAAGTGTGGTATATGCTTTCAAACAACAATGCCTCTGTGTTTCAGGTGCCCTTCGTTTTAAGAGAAAGATTATTGGATTAAAAGATGAGTTTTATAACCGCTACATAATGAAAAGTTTTTTGTTTGAACCTGTAGTCAAAGCGTTTCTCAACAATGGATCCCGCTACAATCTGATGAACTCTGCCATAATAGAAATGTTTGAATTTATTAGAGTGGTAGGTTCTGTATTTTTAAATTATAATTTTGGTCTTAATTGAGAAAATTGAATATGCATTACTAGTTTGAGATTATTGTATTTGAAGAGAATATTTTAAAAGAAAACCAGTGTTACCAAAAGTTTGTGAGAGATTACCTGTTAGCAGTCTTTGTAATATAGTCTGAAAGCTGACTTAACACTGCCGCCGTAATAATTTTAAGAAAATAAAATTGCACTTGACAGATAAACATTTCAGCATTTTTCTTGTCTTTCACATTTCTAAAGAACAATTTCATAATAAACTTTGACTCTTTAATATACTGAATTGGGGATGCTTAATGGGCAAAATTATCTCTGCCAATGACCCTTTTTTGAATTGTGGTAAAACATACATAACAAAATTTGCCATTTTGAACTTTCTAAAATGTATAATCCAGTGACATTAAACACCTTCATGTTGTTGTGCAGCCATCACCACTACCTATCTGAAGACTTTTCTTTGGCATATTTTTAAAATATACATGCCCTGGTCTGGGGTGTAGCTCAGTGGTAGAGCACTTGCTTAGCATGTGACAGGTCCTGGGGCTGACCCTCAGCACCAGATAGTAATAATACCAACAACAGCAACAACACATGCCCAGATTTAGGGAATCAGAATCACCTAAGATAAGACATAGGCATTTACTTTGGAAAGACCAATGGGAAGCTCTAAGGTCTACCAAAAATAAGAGATTGCTGAAGTAACCACTGTATGTTAAACTATTTTTAGTGATGAATTTTTATGAATTTACTAAAGTCTTAATCTTGCTAAAATGATATTTTCATATCTCATTTCATTGACAATTCTTTTCTGTAGGAAGATATTAAATCATTAACTGCTCACGTAATTGAAAACTATTGGAAAGCACTGGAAGATGTAGATTATGTACAGACATTTAAGGGATTAAAACTGAGATTCGAACAACAAAGAGAAAGGCAAGATAACCCCAAACTTGACAGGTAAATTGCCGTATACATGAACTTGTCCTTCATTTCCCAGCACATTGTATGGTAGTGGCTCTTTGTTTATTTGGTCTTTGACTTGGCGAGGAGAAGGAAAATAGGCAGATAGTGGGCAGAAGCTGTAGTTTTTTCCTGAAGGTAAAGATGGATGCTAGCATGTTCTGCAGCCACCAGTGCACACTTAGGTGGCAGTGAGGCTCTGGGTGTTCAGGATTAAGTCATACTATAGTACTTGCTTTGAATTACAGCTTGGTCTTTAAAAATCTCATACATTTTTCTAAATGCTCAAGTTCATATTTATAGTATATTTTTAAATCTGTAAACTATTACTTGTTAATTCCCTTTTTTTGTTTCCCAGTACTAGGGATTGAACTTGGGGCCTTTGCATTGAACTACATCCCTAGCCCTCTTTATTTTTTTATTTTTATTTTGAGACAGAGTCTTACTAAGTTGACCATTCTGGGCTCAAACTTGGGATCCTCCTTCCTCAACCTCGAGCCCTGGGATTACAGGCATCCACCATCACCCCTGGTTTACTAATTCCTAGCGTTAAACAAGTTTAGTGAGTGATTTGTAACAGTGCAATTATGATATGAAGCTTAGTTCTACTAGTGAATACTAGATATGGTGGGTGTGTTTTTTCAATTACAGGTTTGGAAAGGCTGTTTTTCCATCAGCTTCTATATGTTGTATACACACACATGTGTTTATACACATTAACCTAGTAAGATTGTATCTACTCTTAGAGGTCAACTTGAAGACTATCTTTACAAAAATGAGTATATTTACTTTCTTTTTCCACAGCATGCGTTCCATTTTGAGGAATCATAGATATCGACGAGATGCCAGAACACTAGAAGATGAAGAAGAGATGTGGTTTAACACAGATGAGGATGACATGGAAGATGGGGAACCTGTAGTATCTCCATCTGACAAAACTAAAAATGATGATGATATTATGGATCCAATAAGCAAATTCATGGAAAGGAAGAAATGTAGGTTGAGAAAATGAATTTTTCTCGCCATTAGGTTTCTTCTTTATCTTTTGACGAAATGATGAGTGTCTACTTGGTGTGCTAAAGGCTGTTGCACTTTAGGGCATGGCTGAATTCCTCACTGTGCTGTGAAGGTGTAAACTAAGCTTTCTTGAGTTGGGTGAATAAAGAGAATGTATGTCAGGGAGGTTAGGGTTCTGAGCATGATGCTGAAGGTTTTTTTCCTTCTCCTTTGTAAAATTCAGTGGATAATGGCATCTAGTGCTTTCTTAGACTTTGTAAATAAATTGAACTAAACATTCCTCAGCAGAGGACTAACCTGGTTAATTATGTTTTCATGTCGCCTCATTTAGGAGATTTTTAAAAAATGAGTATGAGTGACAACTATTGACCATATTCTCATTTTTAGTGAAAGAAAGTGAGGAAAAGGAGGTGCTTTTGAAAACAAATCTTTCTGGACGGCAGAGTCCAAGTTTCAAGCTTTCCTTGTCCAGTGGAACAAAGACTAACCTCACCAGCCAGTCACCTACAGCAAACCTGCCTGGTTCTCCGGGATCCCCCGGATCCCCCGGGTCTCCAGGCTCTCCTGGATCTGTCCCTAAGAGCACATCTCAGACGGCAGCTATTACTACAAAGGTACATTCTGACTCAGGGACTCCTTATATGCCCTTTCCTGCCTAGACCTAAGCTTCCTCAACAATAACTATTATAACTGAGACTGCTTTGGTTACCTCTTCTGAAACCAATTGAACATTCATGAATTAAAAGATAAAACCCAAATTTACCAGTGAAAGTTCCTTAGGACCAATGGCAAAATCTAAATGAATAAATTTTTTTTTTTTTTTTTTTTTTTTGAGACAGGGTCTTGCTGTGTAGTTCGAGCTGGCCTTGAACTCACTATGTAGTCCAGGCTGACAACTATCTATTATGACTAACATTTTCTATAAGAAAGGAACAAAATTTGTGTACTAAAAAGTTAGAAAAGAGGCCAGGGATTTAGCTCAGTGGTTCCGCCACCTGCCTTGCAAGCACAAGGACCCGAGTTCAATCCCTGGTACCAAAAGAAAAAAAGTTAGAAAAGACATCTGCTTATTAGGCTAGCAGTTGTCAGACTGGCATTTGGGAATCTTTGATCTAAATCAAAAATAGAATGCCCATCCCGGACTCTTCTCCTGAGTGAGCTGGAGACTCCTGAGGGCCAGGAAGTGAGTCTGAGGCTGGCTGAAGTGAAGGGCAGGCTGAGCAAGTGCTGAGCAGGGAGCAGTCTCCACACCATCCAGATAACAGGCTTGGTAGGTTCTGGAAAAGGAGCAGGGCCGAAAAGCCTGGATGAAATAGTGAGGAAGAAAAGGGGCAGATGACTTTCCAAAGCCACCTGTCTTCATTCGGGGTAGCATCTTCGGTAGTTTGTATTCTGATAGCATTTTAGACTTTACATTTTAAAATAAGTTATACTTTTAGGTCTTACAACATTTTTAATCCAGTAACATGTCTATCGCTTGGGTGATTTGCTAGTAAACTATATTTTTTATTTTAACTTTAGGTAATTAAAAGATTTCCCTTACTATTAAAAAGTTTATTATTGGCCGGGGATTTAGCTCAGTGCTTTCGCCGCCTGCTGTGCAAGCGCAAGGACCCGAGTTCAATCCCAGGTACCAAAAAATAAAACAAAACAAAAAGCTTATTATGAAAAATCTAGGAAATACATAAATATGAGGTTCAGGTGGAAGATGTTCTCCAGCCTTAAAACAGGTATTTTAAAATGTAGTGTTTTGTTCTCTGTTCTTTAAATAATTCTCCTTTCTGAACAGGGAGGTCTCGTGGGTCTGGTAGATTATCCTGATGATGATGAAGATGATGATGAAGATGAAGACAAAGAAGAGACGCCACCATTGTCAAAGAAAGCAAAATTTGAGTCATAATAATGGCAACTGCCTATGATCAGTACCTGTTGACAAAACTGGTTCTCCACCCCTCCCCCCTACAAAATCCACAACAGCGCAGTGGTCTCGCGAAGGACTGACACACTCAGCCTCGCATACTTGGCTTCTGCTCATCAAGTGCCAATTCAGCGGAGCAGGAGGAGGGGACACCATGCGTTTAGGGGAAGGACTTAAGCCTTTGAGCTCTCCAGGCTGGACCACACATTGCCCTTTTCTCAGGGAAGGAAATGGAAACAAAAAGCCAACAGGGCAGGGATTTTGTAAGTGGAACTCTGGATTGACTGGTCAGTTGCTGCAATCAGAACATGCTTTCTTGAACCATGTTTGAGACTCAGAAGAATGGGCCTCTCTGCCCCAGTTCTTCACTAGTTAAGAATGCCAGCAGTTTCTTTGTATAAAGAGACCTGCCTTTAAAATCGTACATTCTGAACATTTCAGTCAAGGACAGCAGATTTGGAAAACCTCTGTGGGGGAGGGGCAAATATAAAGTTTCCTCTTTTTTATCTGTTCCCTTTGCCCTTCAAACTGCAGATTTTTTTTTTTTAAGTGGGGATTTGTCCCTACTTGATTAAAGATTGAGTGGAATTCTAGATGTGGTCATTTGTGTCATAATTTTTTTGTTTTTGATTTTTTTTCCTCCCCCGAGTGTATGCTTAGTTGTTAAATATATATATTTGGGACCATTAAAACATTTTTTGATGTAATATAACCTAACGTTGTGCTGGTACCTGTTTTACCATGTGTAATTTTTGTTCTACATCACAGTTCTTAATTTGTTTAGAGTTTTATGAAAGATGGTATAGTTTTTATTGACAAGAGCAAAGTAATCTTACAACTATGTGCATACAAAAGCAATACTATTTTGTGACTAAATATTTTATATTAAAATTTACATCAGCAACTGTCTTGAGATTTCAGGGAAATAGAGTGGAATTTAAAACTTCAACAGTTTTGTTAAACCTAGAAACATGAAATTAGTATTCCAAAGAGATTCTGAAATTTCATATCTTGGGGAAATGACGGTACATGAAATCAAAATTGAGGATGGATGATTTAAGAATAACATTTGACTTTTGAATAATAAAAGAAAAGAGCAAGAGAAACTGTTTTAGTTGTATATTTCTTTTCTTCTTTTTTTTAACTTCTTCCTTTGGAATACCAGTTTGAGTTGTAAGTGGTGGTTCCTAAATATAAACACCTAAGGACCATCAGATATTAACTTATGAAAACAGTAGTTTGGGGACTGGGATGTAGCTAAGTACCAGAACACTTGGCCAGTATGTACAAGGCCCTGGGCACGATCCCCAGTCCTGCAACAAAACAGTATTTCAGGGGCTAGAGTTGAGCTCAGTGGTAGAGCACTTCCCACTTGCCTAACATGTATGAAGCCCTGGTTCCATCCCAACATTGCAAAGAGAAGCCCAAAACCAAAAGTATTTTTAAATGGGTTCTTTTTGTTATGTTTGATGTGATAAAATTTTTTTCAAGGAAATGGAAATAAATATGTCAGTTCACATACCCTATTTTGAAATGAATTTAGAAGTTACTGGAGAATATATTTGCAAACATGAATAGAACAGCCAGGGATTTAGCTCAGTGGTTCTGGCGCCTGCCTCACAAGCACAAGGACCTGAGTTCAATCCCCGGTACCAAAAAAATGAATAGAACATAACTTGGGAAAGGATACTGTTTTAAGAATATACTCGAGTATCTTAGAAAATTCCTGTGTGCTTCTAAGCTTCTCTGCTTATTCCTCGGTATATAACAAACTTGGAAAGCACAATTAACTATGAGATTACATAAATTTCGCTAGAATATACAGCTGAGTCACAGATTTCCTGGCTGTTAATAATTGATGCTAATGGTATGTGTGGTGGCACTTGTCTGTAGTCCCATCACTCAGGTGGTTGAGGCCGGAGGATCGCTACAAGTTTGAGCCCAGCCTGGACTACATAGTAGTTCAAAGCCAGTCTAAACTACATAGCAAGACCCTGTCTCAAAAAAAAGTCATTGAAGTTAATCAACTTATCTTGCCAATAAGGAAAAAATTAGATCTGAATTGTTACCTAGGAAGTTTCATGTCAAGTAATGATTGTGTCTTAAACATACAATTTTTTTTTTTTTTTGGTGGTACTGGGGATCCAACTTGGTCGGGACTTTGCGCTGGTGAGGCAGGCAGCAGAACCACTGAGCTAAATCCCTGGCCCTTAAACATACAATTTACTTTTTTTTTTTTTGGTACCAGGGATCGAACTCGGGTCCTCGCACTTGTGCAGCAGGCAGCAAAGCCACTGAGCTAAATCCCCGGACCATTAAGCATACAATTTAAAGTGATCTTTCTGACTGAATCTTGAAATACCTGCTTTGGTGTTCGGAGGATTTTGGATGAAGGAAAGACATATCACCCGCCTTCAAAGAAGAGATAATAACTATTGGCCTTTCACAGTTAAGAGAGGACTTTTCATTGAAGGACTCTTGCATTTCCTTAATTACCAGGTTTTTTTATTTTGGGTTTTTTTAAACAAACGACACAGTTGGCATAGTATTACGAGAAATGAGGTCTGAAATAGGTTGTCATCTCATGAAGGAATACTGTTGGCAAGAAATGCAAGCCTTGCATTGACACTTCCATCTGACTCAAAAGTGGTTTTTTTGTTTTTTGTTTTTGTATTTTAAGACAGGGTCTCACTTTGTAGTTCACTAGCCTAAGCTGACCTCGAACTCAGCTGTTCTGCCTCAGCTTCCCAAGTGTTGGGATTTCAGGCATGTGACATCACCCCCAGCTTCACTACTTTTTTGTTGTTGTTGTTACCAGGGATTGAACTCGGGACCTTGTGCCTGTGAGGCAGGCAACAGAACCACTGAGCTAAATCCCCAGCTTCACTCTATTTTTTAATGGTGGGAATTGGACCCTGGACCTTGTGCTGGAAAGCACACACTGTCACTGAGGTCTCCCAGCCCATTCACGCTCTTAGTACTATTTTGTTAACTGATGTAAATATAGTATAAACTTTTCCACTTAATGATACCAATTGGTTCTTTTGCTCATTCCATTTTTGCAGTGTTTAAAATGAAAGATGGGAGAGTGATTGCCTAGCATGTCAGTGCCCTGGATTCAGTCCCCAGCACTGTCAAAAGAAAAAAAAATGTAATAAAATCATTTTTTTTAACGCAATAGTCTCTGAAAAAAAGATCATTACTGCAGGAAATACTTTGACATCCTCTCGTCCAAAAATGCTAGCCTGGCTCTTTTTAATAGAATGATGTCTTAGTTTTTTTCCTGCCAGTTGTACTTAGATCCTGCATGTAATTTTTCCCAGAACTCCAATTTGCAATTCAGCATTAGTGAATTTGGAAATGGAAAGGAGGCATAGAGCAGGGAGAAATGTTTCTTTCTACTATTTTTACCCTATTTAGGCAGTGGTCTTTGTAAGATTTACAAGATTAGAACAGCAACAAATTGGAAGAGTTCTGTGAAAAACAAGGTGGTCTGTAGATTCTAGGATTTACCATGAAAAAAGAACAGTCAAAATCTCTTCAGGTGTGGTGGCACATGCCTGTAATCTCAGCACTCAGAAGCTGAGGGAGGATTACAAATTTGAGCCCAGCCTGGGCAACTTAGTGATTTAGCAAGACCGTGACTCAAAAATTATTTAAAAGCCCCTGTTTTGTAGCTTGGTACCAGGGCCCTGGGTTCAATCCCCAGTACCACAATAAATAAAATCTCTTCAGAGGAGAATTAGCACCTCAGTTTTTTCTGTTGTGTTTTTTGAGACAGGATCTTTGTAGTTCTGGGGTGATCCTGCCTAAGTCTGACTTTCTGTTTTATTGTTTTGGTTTTGGTTTTGGGTTTTTTCTGAGACAGGGTCTTACTATGTAGTCCAGACTGGCCTTGAACTCACCATGTGGCTCAGACTGGCTTCAAACTCACTGCAGTCCTCCTGCCTCAGCCTCCCAAGTGCTGGGATTATAGACATCCACCACCACGCCCTGCTGGCCTTCTGAACTTTTATTTACAGGTTACATTGACTTCTACTGCCATAATAATCTGTTTCAAGCAAGACCATTTTAAAAGTTTTTATTGGATGCTTGGATGGGCTAATCACCCACTGGGCCATGTAGCAAAATGCGGTGGTCCTCAGTAAGTTGTGATTCCCTATGACAAATCCCTTTGATTTTCCTCTGGGTTTAAGCTCTTGTCTTGGCCCTTTAGAGTGGTAGATCTGAAAGAAAATTTAGCCTCTCTTCAGATCACTGGATGTCTTAACTACTGGATCATATGTCTTCTTTCTTAAAATAGCTCTGGTTAGGGGCCAGGGATTTAGCTCAGTGGTTCCAGCACCTGCCTCGAAAGCACAAGGTCCTGAGTTCAATTTCCGGGACCAAAAAAAAAATAGCTCTTTTTGGAGGCAACTTCCCTTGACCTTTTCAGTCTCCCAAATAAATTCTTCCTTGGACTTAGAAGATATAGCATTTACTTCAACATGATGCTGGGTGGGCTTTGGTTTGCTTATTTAGTTTCCTTTATACCCCAGTCCCTACACCACCATTCCAAAGAAACTGCTGTGTTTATAGGTCACATCCAACCTGCAAACTCAGTGGACCTTTGTTCCCTCGTTACATTACTTAACATTTAGGTAGCACTGGTTACCAACCACCCTTTTGATGCCTTTCTCTTGGTTTCTGTAATAACATTATGCTTTACCATGTCTGATCTGTCTTTTGACACCTCTGTACTTTATCCCTAAAATACAAGGTTTCCTTAGGGTTCCATCCTGGGCGCACGTCTTTCCAAGCTCCAGTAGGCCATATTTCCTGCATGTCCCTGACAGTCATGCTTGCTCGAAAGGACTATGCCTTCACCCAGACTCTGCCCCTCTTGAGTGCTCTCCTCACCTTGTCTGCTAGTAAGTTCGTAATCATCTTTGAACAGTCAGAAGGTCGCCCCAGCACCCTACTTCCTGCTGACTGGGTGAGTAAATGTGCACACCGACAGACTAGGAGAGTCTTGCTGATCTATGCGGCCTCATGCTTGTCCGTAACGTTCCCTTCTTTGTGGCTGAATATAAAGGGAGGACTTAGCACCTTTGATCCTCAGGGTAGAGCTACGAACTTAAAACACCCTTTTGTTGGTATTAACGTGAATGACCTCAACAATTCTTAAAATCCCATTTCTTTAAGCTTTCCTGCTTGGTCGATCCCTGACCCTAAACACCTCTACCTCCTTAACTGTCCCAGGCATGAGCTATAGATTTCAGACCACTCACCTATTGGGTAAAGTTTATGAAATCTGACTTAGACATCTTGGTAGACTTAGTAGACTGAGTCCCTAGAAGGCAGGCCTTAGATTCATGTGATTCTCTCTCTACAGCTATTAGTACAACTCAGATAATTAGGCGTAGAGGGAGATAGTAGACGGAGTCCATAGATTTCCTACATAGATCCAATAGACATTTTCCCACAGGAACAATAAAAGGAACGAGTTTTCTTATTTCTGAAAGAACACTCATATTTTTGAGAAAAATAAATGTAATCCCTAGAAAAGTTAATGGCACTTTATTCTAGCGCTAGATACTTTCCTACAGCATTGTGTTTCTGCTTTGTTCTGTTTTGTGCTTGAGATAAGGTCTCACTACCTTTAGCTAAGCTGGCTTCATACTCCTGAGCTCAAGGATCCTCCTGCCTCAGCCTCCTGAGTTGCTGGGACTACAGGTATGCACTGCAGTTGCCCAGCTTCTGCTAATCTTAACACAGAAAAAAGCAGATAAATTTTAACCCCTCCAGGACCTTGCACATGCTAGCAATCTAGCACAAAACTTGTATCCCAGCCCTTTCTTATATTTCATTTTGCAACAGGGTCTCACTGAGTTTCTGAGGCTGGCCTCAAACTAGTAATAGCTGGATTACAGGCTTGTGCAGCCACACCTAACAAGTTTTACTGTAACGCTACTGTAATTCATAAAGAAGTTGCTATTTTAGATTTTCTTACTGCCTCTAAAGCCCTACTTTACAGGAAGGTGAAATAACACTAACCTCCATGATTCTGCCCAGCTCACACTGTGAGGGAGGAATCTCCAAAATGTGGCCTTAGGAAATCTTGGGATGGCTTTCAAAGAGTAGAGAATGAAAAGAATTATTAGGAAACACTTTCACCCAAAGCCCCTATATTTAAGTCTGGCCAGGCCCCACTTTGGAATGGAACCATGGAACATGGCAGCCACAAACACAAGTGTCCCAGTGAGTCCTCAAGAAACAGTCTGAGATCAGTCACTGACAAACTGATTCCTAGAACAAATTTCTTTTCTTCTTTTGGTACCAGGGATCAAACTCAGGACCTTGTGCTTTTGAGGAAGGCAGAGGAACCACTGAGCTAAATCCCCGGCCCTAGAACAAATTTCTAGTAAGACAGTGTTGACAAGTTATGCAGACAGTAAAATCGTGAGAGTAGACAGGCCTGGGTTTGACTTCTTAATCTATTTCTAAGACCTTAGGCAAGTTCCTTGAGCCTTGGTTTCCTCACCCATGAGGGAAACATTACCTGCAAAACCACTGTGAGGGCCATAGAATATGCAAAACAGCTGTCTCAGCAAGGTGCAAGTTCAAGTTCGAGCCCCACCTGGGCAATTTAGCAATTTATGGAGGCCCTGACTCAAAAACGGGGCTGATCAGTGGTTCTGCCACCTGCCTCACAAGCTCAAGGTCCCAAGTTCAATCCCCAGTACAAAAAAAACAGGGTTGAGGCTGTGGGCTCAAATTCCAATACCACAAAACAACAAACATAAACTGCTATCTTAATGGCAGGTACCAAATAGATAATATCTATTTAATATAATAATTAATGACATTTAACTTTTGCAGTGCTGGGAGTTGAATCCAGGGCCTCATGAGTGCTCAGCAAGTGCTCCACCACTGAGCTACACTCCTAGCCCTGAATTAATACATGAATGCAGTCCAAACCTGGAAGGAGGGCTATGGAACTGGCTTTCTCTTCAAAACCTGAAACTATCTGCTCTTGACATTATTTATAGTCTTTGCAGTAGGAGTCAGGATATTTCTTAAAATTATGCATCTAAAAGTGCCAGATGAGGAGCTTGGCAAGTCCACCCCCACAAAGAACAGGGATAAAACCAGGCAGAACTGCCAAAAGCAACCATTTCAGAATTCTCCAAACATCAACCTAAAACTTAACCAACAAAGGAGATCATTAACAAATTGCAAGTAACAAGGGGTAGGGGTGGGGGCTACCGCTTCTTCCAGCAACCTTCCTCACTGCCTGCTTTCAACTCGCTGAGCTTGGTGGCTCCACCAAGTCCACTTTTGGACTCCACCAAAAGTGTTCTAGACTTAATAACCAAATTCGTAGAGTAGCTGGATACAAGGTCAACACACAAAAATCAATAGCTTTCCTCTACACAAACAACAGATTCACTGAGACATAAATAGGGCAAACAATTCCTTTCCCAATAGGATCCAAGAAACTGAAATACCTAGGAACCAACATAACAAAAGAAATCAAAGACCTCTTCTCTGAAAACTGTAGCACTCTGAAAAGAGAGATTGAAGACAGTATCAGAAAATGGAAAGGCATCCCTTGCTCCTGGGTAGGAAGAATCAACATAGTGAAAATGGCCATACATCCAAAACTGTTATATGGATTCAATACAATCCCAATTGAAATTCCAGCAGCATACTTCATGGACCTTGAGAAAACAATCCAAAAATTCATTTGGAACAAGAATAGATCTAGAAGAGCAAAAGCAATTCTAGGCAACAGGGACATGGCAGGGGGTATCACAAGCCCCAACTTGAAACTATACTACAGAGCTACTGTGATAAAAACAGCATGGTACTGGCAAAGAAACAGACCTGAGGACCAGTGGAACAAACTAGAAG